>QEPC01007512.1:10362496-10376735 GCA_003113815.1 Sphenodon punctatus
GGGCCCTTTGGCCCCGTACCGGCACCACCGGCTTCGTTCCCCGCCAGGGTCACCCCGTAACGGCACAACAGACGTGCCGGGGGGATCCCGGCGGGGAAAGTGGGAGGGGCCGGGGCCGCGTGGCGCAACGTGTGGCCGCATGGCCCCGCCCCCTCCATGCACCCCGCCGCCCGCCCTCCGAGGAGACGGGCGGGCGGCGGGGCCAATGCGGCCGCCGCGTCCAGCCGAACATGCCACGGCCCGGGATCCCACCGGGGATCCCGGGCCGTGGCGCGCGGCCAGACGTGACTTTTCCTTGGTCACGGCCCGGGGTCCGTTTGACCACGCTTCCCGGGACCTTCCCCCGGCTAGCCCGGGAAGCGTGGTTCAAACGAAACCCATGTGGGGATTGACCGTGGCCAACATCTGGCGCGCCGCAAACAGACGTACGAGACACGGTGACCACAGGTGGGTATTCACCGTGGTTCACCGTGATCTCGTAACATCTGAAGACGCCCATAGATTAGAGAATAGTTATATAATTGATTTGATAATAGTTTTCCTTTTCCCTTCCCGTTTCCCTTAGATTTAGATACATATTAGTTGTATACATATAGAGAGAGATTAGATATTATATAGATATTTAGGCTAGCCAGTTTTATCATATATATTAAGATTATAGGTATCATGAGGTCTTTGTTTGCGCGTGGGAATTGATACTGATAAAGATACAAATACCAAAAATAAAATCGTCATTTTAAACGATACTGATGACAACGATAATGAAAACGACATTGTCGTTAATAACGATAACAAACATGACATTTTAATAATGAAAATGAAAAATGAAAACAACATGGGGGCCAGGGGTACACCCCTATTGTTCACTGCTTCGTTGGCATAATGATTAAGGTGGGTGCACTCACTGTTGATGGTGAGCCGTGCTGTGGGTACACTACTGATTGCTTTTTAATTTCTGCATGTGTTGTGCACTCTGATTGGTTGGACAATTAAGGGGGGGGAGGGAGGAAGCAGTGGATGTACTATTGTGCACCCTGATTGGCTAAGCAATTAAACGACTGCAGCTGCTGCCCATAGCAACACGTGCTGAGGCGCCGACATGGCGCCAAATAGTTCAGAAGTTTCCAAAATTTTCTGAGGTCTGGAATTCCAGACCAAATTCCCAAACTTTGGAAACAGTACCAAAGGGCCACCAAGTACTCAGGCCGATTACTCAGAACTTCAGTATTTGGCCCGAGTACTCAGAAGTACTATTCAGTACAGCCCTACCATTTACTAATGATTTACCATTTGACTGATTGGTCCTCATTCAGTACTTGGGTTCTGATTGAGTACCAAATAAATAAAATGGGAAATCGGTACAGGAATCAAGGTGGAAAGTCAAAATAATCAGTACGGGTGGTAAGAAAATCGGTACCACAAGTTGGAAAATTGGGTGGGAAAATGGTAAATCGGTACATCAGATAGTGTGTCGGGTATTCATTGGGTACAAATTAGTACCCGACGTTACTGGGTCAGGCTGAGTGCCTCAATTCTGATGGGTATACCATTTTTATGGGTACACATTTCAGCTCTAGCGGTGCCACCCTTGCTCACAGTGAGCCCACACCCTTTAGAGTGGCAGCACCTCTCACCAGGAAGAACATTTTTATAGTGGGCACTGGACAAGATCAGGGCCAACACTCCACCCCTGCCCAATCTGAAAATGTCCTTCTTGGTGGGGCCCTTTGCAAGCGAGTTGAGTGCTGCAAAAAATTTAAAACAAAAAATCAGAGTGAGTGGGGGCAAAGTGTTGGCCTGATCCTTCCCTTACCCACTCTGAAAATTTCCTAGGGATCCTCAAGCTGCTTCCAGAAGGACCCCCTAGGTTCCAGGACCCAGGTTCAGCCTTGCTTCATGGTAGCTATGCCCCTGGAACGAAGTTTTGATGGGAAATATGTTTGTGGCAATCTGGTTGGTTTATGAAAGGATTTTCTTGAAGTTAAAAGGCAGGGGAGCAAAATATACAACTCGTGAGCTGCATAAGGCCCATAGGAGAGTTCTTCCATGGCTCAGACAGGTGTGATCATCCTTTGTCCATAATTGCAAGTAGGTTGCACACACATTAGTTGTACAATGCTAAATTTAAGTAGCTGTTGAATCTTTGATCAAAGTAGGAAGTGTCTTTGGGCATCTGTTGCTCTTATTTGTACATGCAGCACCCAGCTTTTTTGAATCGGCTACAAAATTTCAGGTACAACTTGGTACCCGATTTCAACCTGATTCGGGCACCGAATGTCCTGGAATACTGACTTCCGGTGCCAATTTTTCAATTTTCCATCATGATTACCAATTGGTAACCAGAAAATTGAAACATTGGGACCAGAAATGACAGATTTTGGGAGTATTTGGGTACCCGATCAGTGAATGGGTAGCCCATTGAATACCTCACATGGTATGCAAAAAAAGCGGGTATTACCCCTGGGTACCAAATTAGTTGCCCATTTCAGCTGGTATGGTCACCAGTTGTGTGCTATGACTACTTGTAAATATGCCCCCAGATTCAAATGTGTGTTCCATGGTCCTCGATGAAAGGAAGCAGGAATGACTTGCTTATGCTGAACAATGATGCCCCCGTTGTGATTGAGGATTTAACAACGTCCACGTCAAACTAGCAGGGCACTTTTATGTGCAGTTAACATGTGCAGAACTTCCTTGTATACCTGGATTGCTTCCCATGGCTCTGATCCAAAGTCTGTGTGTATCATGCATGTTGAAGAAACATAGCATATGCATGCACTGCACATGTGCAGTATGGTCTGGAGTTAGCATCAGACCTCAAATTCAAAAGATATGTTGAGTCTAGAGTAGAGCTGAAACAAGTACTGACCTGGACATTTTGGGTACTAATTGATGCCCACTGTCCCGATTTTCCCATTTTTGTCCTGGAATACTGACTTCACGTCCCATAATACCAACATCCATTCCAGACCCAGAATATTGACTTTCAGTCCTGGTTTTTTTGGACTTCCCTTCCCTATTTTTCAGAGTTTCCATCCCGATTTACTGCTTTATATCTGGTAAATCAGTAATTCAGGGATGGCAAATGCAGATTTTTTTGGTAACTGGGAATTTGTTACTCTGGTAGCCCGTTGGGTACCCGAAAAGTTACCTGAAATTATGAGTATCATTTGAGGGTATTAAATCAGGTACTCATTTCAGCTCCTGTCCAGAAGAAGATGCAATCAAGTCTCTGAGTCAATGCAATGGGTATTTCTTGAGCTTATTAGAACTGGTGCCTGAAAGAGTCAGAGCATACAACTGCCTTCTGACCTTCCCCATTGCTGTGGCAATTTAAACCCTTTCATCCCGTTTTGACTGTTGCTTCTGATGAGCCACAAGCAGAGGTTTGTTATTCCATGGCCTTTCTCTGTCAAGCGAAAGGCAAAGAAGAAAAAAGCCCTTCCAATTGTCGCAGCTTCCTAGGAGGCAAGGGGAGAGGTGGCATTTGGAACTTGAAAGAACTGCTTTGTTTTCTCAGGAAGAGATCAGATACTTTAAAGAAAACGGAGTAATAACGAGAATTAGAAAAATAAATCTATCTTTGTGACACAAAATTGAAAGGTATTTTTATTTGGTTTCTGTGCCCAACTCCCCCAAGCTCATTAAAAGGAGAATATAAATTCTACCGAGAACTCATACTCCAAGACTCATTAGTGCATTCTCTGCTAAAAAGTCAGCAGAAACTGTATTAACCTAAGCAGTGTTGAGATTTGCTCTTGGATTTAGAAATAATGTCTAATTAACACAGACGCCTTTGGGTGGCACGTTCACCATCTAAATGACGGTTCGAGCTGGTTTGAAACAGCCATTGGGAATTTCCGCTGTCGGAATACCAGTCAGAATTCTGATAAAAATAACTTTTTGAGCGGAATTCTGATCGACCTACTTGCACATAAACAAAATGGCCACTGCCGTTGTGCACATCTACAGAATGACCACTGCCCTACACTAAGCGTCAGGACCATTTTGGAAAAGGTCCGCGCATGTGCAGAACAGTCCTGGCAGACATTTTGTGCATATGTACTGATTTTAATTATTATTATTTTTAATAAAATAAAATGGAAAAAGAGAGGGAAACAGTAATCATTTATGACTCCCCCCCCGCCACAAAAGAAGGTTTTTTTGTAAACAAAACAAAAAATAAATGCTGTTCCTTCTGCACACCCCTAATGGACTATATAGAAACACTCAAAGGGTACTAATTTCAGATGTTACGGGATCACGGCCAACCATAGTGAATCCCCTGTGGTGGCCATGATTCCCGTAATGTCTGTTTGATTCCTGCCAGATGATCACCACAGTGAACCACTGGCGGGAATCAAAATAACCACAATTCTGGACCTCCGGTCGCCCAGAGGTCCAGAATCGTGGTTAGATTGGCCATGATCTGGGATGGGCCAAATGTAACATCTGTTATGTTTGGCCCATCCCAAATCATGCTCCCGACCATGGGACGGGATCGGGCACAGCGGACGGATTGGCCGGTGCACCCGCCCATCTCCTGAAGGGGTGGCGGCTGGGCAGCATGGGGGGCAGGGCTGTGCGGCTGCACAATGTGCCACACCACACCACCCCCTCCCCAATCCCCTGGAGGAATCAGACTGGCACGTCTAAAGGACAGCCAGACTGACTCCTGACCAGGATCCGAAACGGATCCTGATCCATGGTTCAGCGTGGCGGGCCTCTGGGCCCGTCACATCTGAAATTACCCAAAGAAGCACAAAATGCATAGTTCAGAAGCAGTCATTGGTACATTGTTGAAGAAAATTATTCAATGATGGATAATGTTGTTGATTTTTGGAGAAAGTCCACCATCTTGGTTCAATATGACTAGCAGCTGCATCTGAAACTGGTAATACCACTGATGTCAAGGAGATTCATACTCAAGCTTTACACTAAGCTTATTCTATTCTTTTTAATGGCTATTGTTCTTATTAATTAGAGCTGAACAAGAATGCAAAACTCATGAAATTCTCACAGCCACCGGTGCGACCGCATCAAGATTTTCAAGAATCTGCCTCAGCCACCTACACCCTACCTGGGCATGCACAGTTCCCTGTAGCCTGTCCACTATCACTGGGGAAAAGCCATCTGGCAACCCCAGCCCTGTCTCTAACCTTGCTCAGCCACTCAGGACCCAGGGTTACCATTAGGCAGGCAGCTCAGGCGGCCAGCTGGGGTGGCAAGTTGAAGGGGGTGCCATTCCCACCCCCCAATCCAGCTGCCCCACCACTGCTACTGAGAAGTTTTCCACTGGAGAAGGTGTGGGGAAAGGGGCCCATTTCCTCGATCTAGTGTGGAGTTTAGTGACAGCAGCAACAGGATCGAGGGCAGGAGAGGCGGCAGCAGAAGATGGAAGGGAGTGGAAGAGTTGTCCCCTAGGTGGCTTCACCCCTGATCCAGTTGCCACCACCCTGCTTGCCCTCAATCTTGCTGTTGCTGGCAGCTGCCACTAAGCTGTGTGCTGCTGGATTGGGGGAAAGGCCGCCTAGAGCAGCAAGCTGATAGTGGAGCCTCTCCTGCCCCCTCCAGTTGTTGCTGCCACTTCTTCCACCCCTATCCTGTCAGCACCAAGGTTCACAGCGGGTGTGGGGTACAGCAGCTACCTGAGGGTGTAGCACCCCTCATTAATCATTTATATAGCACTTTCAGCATTCAGAGTGCTTTACCATCCTTATCTACTCCACTCTCACAACAACCCTGCAAGGTAGGTCATAAATTAGTCTTCCATTTCCCACTTTACAGATAGAAAAAGCAGGCTGAGAGTGAATGAATTGCCCAAGGCTAACTAGTAAGCTCACAGCTGAGAGAGGGGTCTGATCCCTGTTCTCCCAGGCTGATGTCCAATAGCTTATCTACTAGGCTATTCTAGCTTCCTAATTGTATGTTTACTGGCTAGGTATTCAAATTCTATTGCAAAGACACAGTTGAGGACTGTGGTGGCTGAGAGTGGGAAACCTGAGTGGCAATTCTCAACTTCATGAATGTATCCTATCCCTGTCTCACCCATTGTCTCCCCTCCCTTGTCTCCTCTAGATTGAAAGTAGCCACAACCAAGACCTAATTTGGTAACTGCCATTACCAACCAGTCTTCCGGATAGTCAAATAATTAGCTGATCAGCAACCAAATAGGAGGGTGGTTATTCGGCTTTCTGAAATATTGATTAATACCGCTATTGATAAGAACATAAGTACCATCATACTGAGTCAGACCAATGGTCCATCAAGCCCAGCATCCTGTCCTCCGACAGCGGTCAATCTCAATTGCATGGGAGAAGAACCAACAGTCGCAATGGGCAATCCATTCCCCGTTGTTCACTCCCAGCTCCTGACAGTAAGACGTTTATCCAGTAAGCTACTTGGTTAATAGCCATTAACGGACCGACTCTCCAAGAACTTATCCAGCCCTTTTTAAAATCCAGCTATACTACTGGCCTTGACAACGTCCTCTGGTAACAAATTCCATAAGTTAATTATGTGTTGAGTGAAAAGGTAATCCTTTTATTTGTTTTAAATCTGCAGGCAGCTAGTTTCATGGGGTGATTTCCGACGTTACGTGGTCCTGATTCACCACAGTGGATTCCCGGCAGGGGTGAACCGATCAACCACCCCCCATGGTCAAAAAAAGCCCCGAACAGACGTAACGGGACCAGGACCACGGCAGGGAATCGGGCCGCCAGATCACGGCCCGGGGCAGTGCAACAGATGTTACGCCGATCCTGGGCTGGGCCGTAGTCAACGTACCCGGAAGGCGCCAGGGCAGCTCATCCTGGCTGCTGCTGTGTGCCCTTTATATCTCCCTCCCCGACCTGTGTTGTTGCTGGTTGCCTGGCAGTGATGCTGCGTGCTTTGTCCCCGGCTGGGGATCATTTTGTTTGATTCCGGCCGGTGGTTGCCATACAGATGTTACTTTTTGTTGTTTCCCGTCGGGAATCTCTTTGACCACGCTTTCGGAGATGGTCCGGGGGGGGTTCCGGAAGCGTGGTTGATTTTGACCCCATGTGGGTATTGACTGTGGTGAACATCTGCCGGCCGCCGAACAGACGTTCAGGGTGCTTTGGCCCCGCCGCGGGATTAAGCGTGGTTGACTGTGATCTCATAACGTCTGAAAATACCCATGGAGTGCCCCCTAGTTCTAGTACTATTTGAGAGGGTAAATAACCGTTCCCTATCTTCTCATTCCACACCACTCAGTATTTTATAAACCTCTATCATGTCCCCTATCAGTCTTCTTTTCTCTAAGCTAAAGAGACCCAGCTTGTCACGCCTCTCTTTGTACAGAAGCCTTTCTATACCCTTTCTCATTCTCGTTGCCCTTCTCTGTACCTTTTCTAGTTCAGCTAGGTCTTTTTTGAGATGGGATGAGCAAAAATGCACACACTATTCCAGGTGTGGTCACACCATCAATTTGTATAGAAACATTATAACATCCTCAGTATTATTCTCTATCCCTTTGCGAATAACTCCTAACATTCGGTTTGCTTTTGAAAGCCCCTTGGGGTCAGGGAGGGACCTGTTTCTAATTGTTCAGTGCCAGGTACATTGCTGGCATCAACATCATCATCAATCATCATCATTAATAATGTTACAAAAGACCACTAGACAAAGATGAACCCTGGTGTCTCTCTCGTGTGGACAAATATATGGTTCCTGTGGTGCAGACTGGGAGACTGCACTTTAAATTCAAATTCACTGTATCTGGGTTGGGCAAAGCTCCCAAGCCCAAGAGCTGCATACCAAAACTTTTGTTTTCCCAAGAGCCACACAACACATTCCATCTAGGGGTGGTTCAAAAGAACGGTTCCATGTTTGTGAACATTTTTGCAAAACTAGAACAGTTCCCCCTTATTTCTGATTGGAATTCTTACCAAAATAAATAAATAAACAAACAGTAATCAAAATATCAATGACAAAGCAACCCCTTTTGCACTTGAGAAAATGGCTTTTAAATTTGTTTTTAAAATTTTGTCTGTCCTGATCGGAATTGGATAGACTATCATCCATTCTGGTTTCTGATCAGAATGGACAAAACACTCAATTACAACTGGATATTGGAACAGGCAGAATTTTGGGTTCACCCCTAGTTATATCTATTGTGGCTTCCCCTGAACCTGGGTTGGGGAATGTAGCTTCCCCAACCCGTCTAGGCAGTGTGGCAGATTCAGGCAGGGACACTCTTCCTGCTCCCACAGCTACCAGCAGGCTCTGGTCACAGGAATGGAAGCTCAGCTTCTCTTGCTTCCGAGGGAACTGCATGGACATGTTCCCAGCAGCCGTTTCTGGCAAGAGCCAGACTACAGTTGCCTAAGAGCCACGTGTGGCTTCCAAGCTCCCATTTTCCCACCTCTGTACTAATTATCAATAGCATGAGAAATAATCTTTAGCAATTAGACCCAACTGGGAGAAGATTACCCTTGGGAACAGTCCTCGCTCGATGTTCTCTCTGTGGCTACCTCTTACAAAGTTGTCGGAAAAGGGCTCACAGAGAGACTAAATGAGCTCTGTGTGTGTGTGTGTTGGGTAGGTTTCAAGCAGCAGATGCTGATGCTGTAGGAAGTTCAACTCCTGTAGGAATGATCAAAACAGCCAATTGGGAAATAAGTGTAACCGTGAAAAAGGTAATTTTTCCAGCCAAATGATCTTCGCTATGCACTACCGTCTGACACCAGGAAGGCAGCCTGCCATTCCACCAGGAGAGAAAACAGGCAGCAATGATTAAAACTGACTGTCCTTTAATAAGATAGATTTAGCCGACTGGTGCCAGCCGCAAATCCCTGAGTGCCATAAGCCATTACTGGGAAAGAACCCTCCCAGGGGTGGGATGCTCAGCTATTCTAGATCAACATCAGACCATCAAAGTCAATGGAGCAACACTCATTTACTCCAGGCAAGGATCTGACCCTGCCGTCTTGTACTGATGGCCATCACCTAAAGTGAGTACCTTGCAGTGTCACTTACATGTAAGGCATTGTGGAGCAATCCCAGGCTACATTAACGCTCCAAGAGAAATAGATCATAATACAGACCTCTAAAAAGCAACTTGAATAGCACAAAGTTTTGCAACCTCCTATATTAAAGGAACAGGAGTGGAGATAAAAATCTATGGGCACTCAAACCTGTCCACGGCTTGTTATGAAAGAGTGACAACAGTGTCGGCCTTAATCCAGGATGGCAGGGGCCCTGGCCCTGTGATCAGAGGAGTCCCTGCAAGCAGACCATACCTGGTAGCTTCAAAACCAGTGCTCCTGAGACCCAGGATGGGCTATATCTGTGGGGCCCTCTCCTCAACTGCAACTCTCAGCCCCTGGGGTGGCTGTTCCCTGCAGGATCTGCCCCCATTCCCCATGCCTCACCAACTAGGGTGGGGGGAGGAGCAGAGTTCTGCAGGAAGGACCATTCTGGCTGGGAGAAAGTCAATTATTATCTTCAGGAAGTGGCTGCCTCAGGGCTGAGAGTCGTACACAGGAAGAGCACCGCCACTTCTCCATGCCCAGAATCCCGTAAAAGTCCCTATGGCTGAGGCCCTGTAGTGTATCCCAAGTCAAGATGTCCTTGGGCCAGTGGTGGGACCCTGGCTGGTAGAAGTCTTAATGGGCTGGAAGGCAATGGTGGTCCCGGGCTCATATCCCAATTATGGGTCCCACCAAAAGTGAAGGGGTGGGGTCCTCTTGAGTGGTAACCCTCCGGACAGCCTCTGTATCCCCTCACAAAGGTGGTGGGGTCACCCAACAAGGCCCCCAAGCAACAACCACCTTTTCAAGAAGGATGTTTTAAGAGTAGGGGGGGCTAGCCTTCAATCACTGTCCACTCTGAAAACTTCCTTCTTGGTGGGGCCTTTTGCAAGCAGCCTAAACTACACTAGGAGATTATCAGAGTGGATGGGGGCAGAGTGTTGGACCCGCTCCCTCCCCCACCCATTCTGGAAATGACTGCTTGAAAAGGGGTTCCCTAGAGCCCAGGGCCCGGGCTCAACTGAGCCTACTCGCTCCATGGTAGCTAGGCCCCTGACATGGGTGGAGCCCAGTGGGCAAAAAGGAAGTGTTGTAAGACTGCGGAATAAAGTAAATGGCTGGGAGAAGCCTGATGCCTTATGCTTAGGAAAATGAGGTACAGACTATGGCAGCAATGTCAGAACAGAGTGAGCTTCCTACAGATTTTAGTTGACTAAGACATTCGAGCCAGAGGTAACATTTTATCCTAATAGTTCAGTATCTCCACTGGGAACAAGTAAAATTACACCTCACGTTGTACTAATGTCGCCTTGTCAATTCATGGCAAAAAGAATAAAAAGACTTGTGTTCCTACTGGTAATGCACTATACTTAGTACTTGGAAGGATACACAGTGTGTTATGTCATGCGTCACTAAGCCTGCCGGAGTTTGAAGTGAAAGTTACTTTGAATTATTATTAACAAGCACCATACCATTTTAATTGGCCCCCTGATGAATACTGGACAGAGAACGAGGACAATTAATTGCTTCGTACAGTGAAATATCTGTTTTGAAATTCAACAGTACAAAAATAAAATAATAATTAAAAAAATGAACCCTGCATTCTCACAGGTCATGTGGGAGTTTACAGTGTATGATGCCTATCAATAGCTCTTCAAGCAGTTTGTTGGTAGCATGGGCACAATGTTCAAGCAGTCCTTCATGGCCTACATAGCAAAATGGAATTGTTTACCATCTCCTACTCAAGGGTTAGCTTTAATGAGCAAGTTATAATTAAATTCAACGATTCCAAGTGGCCTGGTTAGATGAAAATGTTGAACTTCCAGCTCTGCTAAAAGATCCTTCCACACTAATCTATCACCAAAATGCTACTTCTGTTCAGCTTTGACAAGCAAAAATGGGCTTAGTAGTTCAACCGCTTTGGGTTTTATTTAGAAGAGCTTAGGCCGCTTTTAGACGAGCGACCAGAGAAGTGTGTTCTTTAATGTGCCACTAGGAAAAGTCACACACCGGACATGGCCGCCCGCCATAGGAATCTGTGGCGCGCGCAGCCTTCCGCGGCCTCTTTGAAGACGTGTTCTGGAAACACCGATATTGAGGTTTCCAGAACACATCTTTAAAGAGGCCGTGGGAGGCTGCGCGCACTGCCGATTCCTATGGTGAGCAGCCACTTCCGGTGCGTGTAAATGCACCCCGCATGGCTTTTCCTAGTGGCACGTTGAAGAACGCGCTTCCCTGGCCCCTTGTCTAAAAGCAGCCTTAGACTTGACCTAGGGCTGAACCCGAATTTCCACCAGTTTCCATCTCTGACAGAACCGAGTGTTTTGTCTGGTGCACTGGAACTTGGAAGAAAAATTTTGGACCATTTGTGCCTGTGCAACCTGACTGCCAGTTTGATTTGTGCATGCCCTAGCTGGCAACACCCACACCCAAAATGGCAACTGTGTCATGTGCAAATGGTCAATTTTTTGTTTAAACATTTTTTTGATCAGAATTTTGAGAGGAAAAAAGGGTTCCGCAAAAATGGAAATGTTCTGCAAAAACGGAACTATTTTTTCAACTCACCCGTAACTTTGACTAGACCTGTAAACCTTTGAGATGAGCTTTGAGACACCTTGGTCTGATTTGTAACTACGGAGGCAACCATTTACCAACTAGGGGTGTGCAATATGTTTTCATGTTGCTTAATTGCTAAAACGAATGATGACTCCTTCGTTTTAGTAATTAAAATACAAAAATGACAGGCCAGGATAATGAAAACAGACGAAAATAAAGTGGGGAAAAGTCAATTTTCATTACCAAAATAAAAACAACAACAACAACAACAAAAACCTTTTCCAAACAGTATGATGTCACAATTAGAACTTCAATTGGGTATCTAAAAGTATTGGAAAATGACAAAAACAGTGGGAAAGCCAGTAAGTTTTCCATGTCACACGAATCTTGGCAAATGCCCTGGTTCTAACAGAAGCAGCACTCGCTGAGATTTTTCAATTCAGGTCTAACATAGATGACCGCTTAAAGAGCCACAACTAGAGTGGAAACGGGTAACTGATTCAGTACCTGCAGATAATACCCACATTTTCTGGTACCGTTTTAGATATATGACTTGATACTCGAATATTGTTCAAGAACTTGAAATACCAAAATACCAACAACAGGCATACCAAGAGACCAACAACCAGTATACCAAAATTACTCAAAAATATCAAATTCCAGAATGAAATCAGGATGAAATCAGGACAAAATTGGTATTTCGGTATATTGGTATATCAGTTGTCGGTATATCAGTATTTTGTGTACCCGACTGAAAATCAGTTCAAGTACGGAAAAATACCTGAAATACACACACACACACACACACTTTTATGTCATGCCACCATTACACTCACACTTGGAGTGGCATGGACTGATTCTCCCCTTTTTTAAAGACCTGGTGTCTGGGGCATGAGTCCAGAGTGGGGAGGCTGGGCTGGGGTACAAAGTTGGAGCAGAAGTCCAGGGCTTAAAGCAAGGCATGAAACAAAAAAAAGGAGAACAAGGCCATCAGGGGAAAACAGGCAAAGAAGAACGGAAACAGGTCAGACAGATGATGAACAGGTAAGGGAACAGGTCAGATGATCCATTTAGCTTCCTGTGGCTGCATGCCTGCTTTACCTGTGGCAGGAAGCTGGAAAACATGGCAGGGGCTGGAGACAGAAGAGGGCCATGCTCCGGGCAAGTCAGGGAGGCCTGTTTAGGTTAGTGGTCCAACCCAAGGCAAGGCAAAGCGGTGGTGCTACAGGCCAAGCAATACCTTCAGGAGTCCTAGAGGAAAGGGATCAAGACCTGATCCTGATACCTTCTCCCTCTTGACCAGATGGAACTCCCGTTCCTAACATCCGACCTTCACTGAGCTTGGGCTGCTACCATCGTAGCTCATCTCTGGACAAAGGGATGTGGCTCGCAGTCTGGCCAATCAATCCCTTCCCCCTCCTGTTCAGCGTGGAAGGGAGAGGGAGTGAGAGTGGGCAGGGCTTAGCTCAAATTTCAGCTCCAGCTGATCTGGCTCTGCATGGCAGAGAGCTGCTACTAGTGTAGATGCTAATAAAATGTCAGGGTCCATTTAAAAGTTTTGCCTAGAATTTCACAAAATCCAGAGCTGCGACCAGTAGAGCTGAAAAGGATCCCTGTTTCAGGGACTATTTCAGTTATCGGAATTGGTATCCGAATACCTGTTGAGTACGTCAAAATACCCGTCAATTTCCTGTTTTTGAGAACCCCAAATTACCCAAGAACCTGAAAAAATATCCCTCCAATTTCCCAAAATCAGGATGAAAATGGTATTTCGCTATGTTGGTATGCCAGCATTTGAGTATTTTGGGTGTACCTGATTGAAAAACCGGTTAAGTACCCAAATTTTTCAAGTTGATTTGAGTTCCAGGAAAAACACCCCTTTCAAACTTGTTAAAGCTCTAATCAGGAGACTGGGCTTGAGAGAAACAGTGGCAGGGCCTCCAGTGCCCCAGTTATTCCCTCGCTTGGGCTCTTTTGGAAATAAGGTCCCAAATGCACAATTTCAGCCATGTTTTCCAGAGCAGGCCTCTGTTTTTTTCTGTACCAGATATGCATATTGCACAGTATTCTACCGTGCTTGCAATCATTCCTAGAGCTGATTCTGACAGACTCCATTTGCATGGCTGGGTTTAGATAGTACTTCAGGTTTTTGGTGTGGTAGCTGTAATAACCTCCTTGACATTCTTGTATGATTGCAGTATGGTTTGGTCAAGCTAAGAGCGTTCAACGCGGTGTTTGGAGATCATAATATCAGGCTGTGCTAGGTATGAAACGGTATTGTCCAATACAGTTTTAGAACTGAAATGGGTAGCTCAGTATTGCTATCTTCAGGTAATACCCACATTTTTAAGTACCATCACGTGGGCTTGACGACCTACTTGGTAACCTATCGGGTACCCAAATACCTGATAAATTGGTCATTTCTAGTACTGATTTTTAGATTTTCCAGTTAACAATTGATAAATTGGGATGGAAAACTGAAAAATTGGGACTGGACATTGACATTCCGGGATGGTCTAGGACATCGAGTACCTGAATCAGGTAAAATCGAGTACTGATTGGTACCTGATATCTTTGAGTCAATTTGAGCACTGGAAATTTGACCGGTATACTTGTTTTTGCGGGTACTTGTTTCAGCTCAAATGTCGATGTATTTTAACCTCCCCTTTTATTACTAGGGATGGGTGAAC
>QEPC01007512.1:10376835-10391598 GCA_003113815.1 Sphenodon punctatus
TGAGGAAGTCAGCTCTTGCTGACGAAAGCTCATGTTGAAATATAGAGATTTTCGTTAGTCTTTAAGGTGGTACAAGACTCTTTTTGTTGTTGTTGTTGTTGTTGCTGTTTTAGAGTTAGAAGGGACTTGGAGGGTCATCTAGTCCAGACCCCTGCTTGGATGCAGGTTGAACTACAGCTACAATATCCCCAACAGACGGCCATCCAGCCTTTTTTCAAAAACCTCCAGTGTGGGAAAGCCGACAGCCTCACTAGGCAACTTGTTCCATTGCTGAACCGCTCTTACTGTAAGAATTTCCCCCCTATTATCTAACCAAAATCTACCTGCCTATAATTTGAGCCCATGATTTCTAGTCCTGTCCTCTGTAGCAATGAAGAAAATTTCCTTGCCTTCTTGGTGGCAGCACATTTGAAGGCTGCTATCAAACCTGCCATTAACCTTTCGATCCATGACCTGGAAAGGGTCCATATCATAGAACTGGGCTTGAGTTTAAACTCACTCCCGTGATTTTCACGTTTCTCAGCTAGAATCATGGTTCCTGGCTTGCTCTGGCAACCAAGCACAAGCCAAGAACCGACGGTGTCTCTGTTGCATTCTCGCCGAGAAACATGAGTGTAATAGGACTGAGTCAGTGCCTGCATAAAAAGGTTTGGCACACATACTTGTAAAGAATCACACCACATGCAAGTACTACAGACTACAGGTACAGAGTCTATTAGAGGATTGCTCCTGATAATCTATCCGCTGTAAAAAGCCTGAGGGCTTCTGGGAAATAAAAGCCCAGGGCTTCTTTGGAGCCAGGGAACTGTAGGAGAAGGATTTCTGCAGAGAGCTCTCCCCAAGGAAACCCAGGATAGAGACAGGAGGCTGCTGTGCAACTTGGAGCTGGACCCAGCCATCTTGGCTGAAGTCGCAACCCACATAGGGATACTGGGATCTACTCCAGATGAAACATACACCCCTCGATGTACAGGTGTGGGACCTGTCCTATATATATTGCAAAAGGACTGTTGTTAGAGATTATACAAGGGCTTAGGGAAACCTTTATCTTGCAATATGCCCTTCGAATTTGGTGATTCAGGCTGGAGAGAAGGGCAGGATAGAGGCCAGGTTTTCTCACCTCATCTGGAGTGCCTGGGGACCAAGCTTACTTATCAAGTTTAGGCTTGTTTAAGACCAGTGATGGCTAAATACTTACCGCAGGATCGGACACTTGATAAGCAAATTGGAAAGCCTGGCCAGGGCCAGATACTGTGGGCAAGTTTTGTGGTGGAGAGACTGCGTTTACTGAAAAGAACTAGCTACTCCACATTCATGCCAAAGCACTCCCTGCAAGATCGGGAGGATTGCTCAGCTACAGCAAGATAAAAAAGAAAGAAAAAGAACCGTGCATGCACAAAATGTTTACCAGGGCCATTCTGCACAGGCACAGCCCTTTCCCAAGGTGGCACCAACAGTATTGCTGCCATTTTGGAAAAGGGCAGCCATTCTGTGCATGCTTGTCAGCCGTTTGTGCATGTGCAAACCAGCTGCCATTTTCCAAAATGGTGGCAATGCTGCTGGTGGCCATTTTGGAAAAGGGCTGCACATGCACAAAAATGTTGTAGTGCCCATTTGTGCATGCACAGTAATGTTTTTTACTTTTTTAATGAGATATCTTGTAGGATTTCATACTGGGGCTGGATTCCCAGCAAGATTTCAGTCCCTGGCACAAAATCTTGTGAGGTATCTCATGAAAACAAAAAGGACTCAGTTCAGTTCTAATCTCTGCTCCCTTACCCTGAGCTCAGTTTTTCAATGCTCTTGGCTGAGAGCAGGAATTGGTTCTTGGGGGCATATCCAGGAACTGGGAAAGGGCCACATTAAAACCAGCTGTGGGACACATTTGCCCCCTAGGCCTGAGATTCCCCCCCCTTCACTTAGGCTATACTAAAGTCACAGATTGGTCCCTGCTGTGTGTTATGAACTGAATAGCCAAGCCTTAGTTGTGTTACTTATTATACTTGCCAGGTAGCCCTTCTTGATTTAGAGGAGACATTCTAATTATAAGGGTTCCTGGTTTTCCATTTCCTGTGGGAAACAGTGGAAAAATGCAGACTTCTATGTTTTTCAGAGAAAAACGCAGAATTCCCTTTTGCCCAGAGAAAACCATGGAATTCCTTGGTTTTTTCCCTGATTTTCCCGGCTGCAAAAACTCACCCATGGCTGTCTTTAATCAGCTGTATTTGCTGGCGGCGCACCCGGACAGTCTCCTGAGCATGCGCTGAAGAGCGTTTTGAGCTCTTCAAGAGCGCAGCACACTTCACGCAGAGATGAGGGTGCGGCTTCTTTATTCTCTTACAGAAGGGTTCCCACGGCTCAGGCACTTTCTGCCCCTTTGCTGGTCAGATCGAAGTTTGTGGAAGGCGGGAGGGGCTTGTGTTGCTATGACAACTCAGGCAGCTGCCACAAAGGGTGCTGTGTTTTTTTTGGGGGGGGGGTTGCTTTTGTTGAAAGTGGGGGCTTTTGGAGCTACAGCTGATAGTGCAACTTCTGTCTCTCCTGCAGCTCTGCCGGCCTGGGAAGCTGCCGTGAAGGGGGAGAACCCCCCCGCCCGCCTTTTCTTGAAAGGGTGGATACCAAGAAGAGGGGAGACACACATGGGAGGGAGGGGTAAGACTAACACAGAGGAGACTTACTTGTTTATGTCAGGCTTTTTGAGATAGGCATGCTGTTTGTGGACACCTGCTATCTCTTCTCCTCACACAGAGAGGTCTCCTCTCCACAGACAATTGCAAGATCCAAAAATTTTTATATTCAGGAGCCTTTGGTGTCTCCTGCCACCTCTGGCTCAGAAAGGTGAGGGAATCCAGCTCCCCCAGCCCAAGGAGAGGCGCCTTTGGTGTCTCCTGCCGTCTTGGGCTCCAAAGAGGCAAGGGACTCCATCCCCTCTGCACTAAGGGAACTGAAAAATGAATTTTGAAGTGTTATGCCAAAGAGCAGACACAAAATGAATATTTAAATGTATGAATAACAGTAAAGATGTATTTTTAAAAAAACTAAAATAAACACAGATTTTTGTGGTTTTAGTCAGAGAATTTCGATTTTTACGAGAAGTCGGTATTTCGGTACTGCAAGTCGGTATTTCGGTACCGGAAGTCAGTATTTCTGGACATTTGGTACCCAAATTGGGCACAAATCAGGCACTGATTAGTCCCCAAAATTTGGAGGTTGATTTGAGTACCAGAAATTTGAGAGGCCTACCTGTTTTTGCACTTTTGCGTTTTTGAATATACCTCATTTCAGCTCCAGGTACAATGCATTGGACAGGTATACCTGTTTTTGCAGGTACCCATCCCGCCTCCAACCTGAGGCCTAGACTCCTCTGAGTCATCTTAGTGATCTGCTCCTCTGTAGTGGTGTCTCAGCTCAGGTTTAGACACATTTCCTGCCTAGCTGGCCAGCTGCTTCCTCCCTCCGCTCCCGGTTGACTACATGGACCGACCCTAACTAATGTGTTCCAAAAGGCCTCATCCTACAGCATGGCCTAGCTCTCGGGCAGTTCAAGTGTGGCTCTCAGTCAGGCCTAGACCCAGGCCTTCTCATTGCCTTAACAATCCTAATCCTGTGCCTCACTTCGTTGCACCCAAGATTCTGCACCTAAATTGCAGCTGCACCTCAGAATCTCAGCAGGCAGGGCCACAAAGCACCAGCTCCACCAGCCAGTCATAAAGCAAGGAAGGTGAGGTTCAACCCCCACGAGATGCTTAGGGGCACGTGCAGATATATGCAACTCACACAAATGCATCAGAACTGTGTTCAAATGTGGACATGGTTACTAATCTGATCAAGAGAATAACAACACTGAATAAGAAATTCAGTATTAGGGATTCCAGGCCCCTGATGGCAATTTTATGTTTAACTGAACATTCTGAACAGAAATCAAAACCGACAAATTTCTGTCCAGTTCTGATCAGAACACACACATTATGCATTTGCCCAACGGCCACCATTGCCATTTTGAGTATAGACAGGGGCCATTTTCTGCATGTACAATGGGATTTTAAAATTATGATTATTTAAATCAGAATCTGAAAACTAAGGTTGCTGTTCCATTTTTGTGGAAATGTTCTGTGAAAATAGAGCAGCAATTTCGACTCAGCTCTAGCTCCAACTTCCCTGCATTTAGTACTGGAGACATGGTGCTTTGCTTGCGTTTTGTCTACAAATCACAACTGGGAAATAAACTGATGCTTCGTCACTGATTTCTTATTCAGACAGAATCTGCCGTGAAAGACCCTGAATGCAGCTACTGCTTGACCACCGAGGCAACATGATTACGTGCTAACAATAAATCAATACTAGTTTTGTGCTTTTGCATAAAAACTCCCTTAGCGTTTTCCTTCTGCTCATCTGTGTTTCTAGTTTTGTATATATATTTTGTCATTTCTTGTGGTTGGTTTCCAAATGCATTTGGGACTACATCTACTCAACTCAGAGTTTGCCTGTTTGCTCAGAGAAGATCACATGCAAACAAGAATGTGAATAAAGATGATGGTTTTCAAGGTAATATGACAACCATTTATAGGAAAATTGGATACTTTATGGAGTTGAAACAGGATATTGTGAAAGCCAGAATATCCTGTGGCAATGAGTTCCACAAGTCAAATGCTGTCCAAGCTGCAGGAGGCAGGGGCAGGGTATAAACAAATAAATAAATAAATAAATAAATGAAAGTTGATTGGGTGGGGGGGAAGGAATCTTGTTGCTTGTTAATTTCATTGGACGTCCCTGCTAGTCTAGTATCACTGGATAGAATAATCACCCTTTTTACACGGGCTCTCCCTCTCATGAACATGCAGAAATCAGCGTGCTCATGAGTGCGAGAGCC
This sequence comes from Sphenodon punctatus, assembly GCA_003113815.1. Lineage (NCBI taxonomy): Eukaryota > Metazoa > Chordata > Lepidosauria > Sphenodontia > Sphenodontidae > Sphenodon > Sphenodon punctatus. The sequence goes on from QEPC01007512.1 coordinate 10,381,706, forward strand.
CCGTCTGAAGGACGCGGTGCAGGCACATATGGTGAGCGGGGGTGGGGTGGGGTGGTGGGCTCCCACCTAACGCAATCCCACGCATGGAGAACCCGGGGGAAATGGCAGTTGCTCCGTGCATGGGGATGAGTGGGGGGTGCATGGAGATGCATGTGGGTCCATATGCATGCCCCGCTCACCCACCGCATATGTACTGATGCACCCACAAACCCCCTCACTCTGTGGGGGCCATGTAAAAAAGGCCAGAGACATGTATTGAATAAGGAAGGGTCTGGATTTGAGAAAGCCCAAGAGGATTTCTAATGTATTTATTTTCTTGTGAATATTGTAATGTGAGTTACAGACCTTAGCAAGTTGTTACATATGTTGACCAGGTGAATCTTTTTATCTCCACTGGAGCAGCTGCATCTGGTGAGTCAGTGTTGCTATGAAACAGTGAGCAGAATTTGTTTGTATTATGCAACAGTATAAATAGATGCATTAACCCCCCACGAAAGGGGGTGTGCTGTTGCCCTGGAGTTAAAATGATGCTCTTTTCTTATTTAATGAAATAGTTTGAATTGGGAGCCTTGCATAACGCAAGTGTCTTTGTTGAAAAGGGGGGGAGGGATGAACCTCTCTCTCATTCCACCCACCCCAAACTGGCAGCTTAAAAACAGAGATATAATAAGTATGTAAGTTTATATTCAAAAAATTAATTTTGTAGATTGAATTACACAAACTAATTCCAGAATTCCAGTTCACAGGGCGGCAACGTCAGGGACATGCGAGTTGGGGCACGGGGGTGGGTGGGCTTCAGGAAAGAACCAGAACTGGGAGCGGGAAACCCAAGAGATGGATAGCATCAGAGTAAAGGGAAAACCTCTCTGCCATTCTCCAATCTGAGGGAGAGAGGGAATCTCATCACAGAGAGCTGGCCTTGCCGGTTTCAGAGAGCATGCGACTCATCGTTGAGGTCCAGGGAGGAACAGAGAGTGAGGACATGAGGAACATAAACCAGGGGGAACAAGAAGTCTGGACTAGGGATGTGCGAACGCGGTTCGGAAGTTCGGAATTTGGACCGAACTCGAATAGTTCGTTCAACCAAACCGAACTTTTGAACCGAACTCGAATTCGACCGAACTGTTCGGTCGAATCCGAACCAGTTCAGAAGGCCAAAAAACCCAGTTTTGAATGTACGAACTTGGTTCGGAATGCGACCAAACTCGAATAGTTCAGTCGACAGAACCGAACTTTCGAACCGAACTCAGTTTTCAAACCAAACCAAACTGAATTTCTGAACTCGGTTCTGTTCGCACATCCCTAGTCTGGACACAGGGGGGAACAAAGAGGCTGGAGGGGTACAAAGGCCTGAAGAAAGGGGAAATAGGGGGTCTGGAAGCTAAAGGTGTACAAAGGATCAGGGCTAGGGAACACAACTAGGACAAATAAGGGGAAGTACAATGGAACAGGACTTGAATAATTGCAGCTACAATAAGACCACATAAAGACTTGGGAGAAAAGCAGTTGCTCCAACCCACTTCCTGTAGCAACCAGCAGGCGTTAAATAGTGACTGGTTGCCAATCAGGAAGTTGGGAGGCAGGACTGGAGCAATGGAACACAGCTGGGAATGGGTGTGGCTAGGCAGAGTGGGGGAGAACATGGGAGGAAACATGGGGAAGGGGGAATCTGACTGAAGTCAGGCCTGAGTGGTAGCAGCAGCAGGGACAGTGCTCCAAGCTCTTGCGGCCAGGAGTTCAGGACCTGGGACCTGACAGCCAGATTATAAATGTGTGTAGGTTGCTTGTACATGTGTTATAGCAGGCTGGGACTGGGACTGGTCTGAAAATTAGTTACTTTAGTGTAAATATTTTCCACTGCTTGGAATTTCCAACATTGTAAAAACTAGAGAGTGGGGAAGCTCACGTGATTAGTTTTAACAAAAATCCCCACTCATCAACACACACGGAGCAACTGCCATGTCCCCCGGTTGCTCTGTGCGTGTTGATGCGTGGGAATGCATGTTGGGTGAGAGTGTGAATGCACCCGCAGTCACCGTGTGTGCCCATGTTGCGTCCTTCACACGGATCACGCCCACTCATAAACACCCAGATTTCTGGGTGTACATGAATGGGTGCATCTCATGTGAAAACGCCCTAAATAAAAAATAAAATAGAATCGACAAATGATTGGATTTGCAAAAAAACCCCAACAACAATAGGAAAAGATTTCATTTTACAGAAAGGTGCAGAACAATAATAATAATAATAATAATAATATAAATAAATAAATACCAGCAATGTGCCTTGTGCTGAATAGTTATGATAGATTTCGGCGACAGTGCAAGAACTGGATGTTCTACCAAGCCTTTGGTGAGTGAGGTGGGTGAAGGAAGGTGAGGGTGAGTGGGGAGGATGGGTTTTTTATTTTCTTTTATGCCTCCCTTTTATGTATTTTATATATATTATGTATATTTTTAAAATATTTTAATTTTTGTAAGCCGCCTCGAGCTCCTTAGGCAGATGAGGCGGGATATAAATGTTGGAAATAAATAAATTGGTCCCTTCCCCCAGGCTAACAATTTCCCTGAAAATGTTTTCATCCTGTACTCAATCTGATTCCCACACATCTAAAGAAAAGACTATTTTCTCCACATCTCTACTGTCCTTTCTACATGAGATGCACCTAGGAATACCCATGCAAGTCTGCTAAGTGGGCATGCGTGGGTGCCTCTTGTGTGAACGCCAGGGTGGGTGGGTGGGCATGCGCGCTCCCACAAAACACACATGGCCACCCACCTGCCCACGCATGGAGTGATTGGTCAAAATGCTGGTTGTTCCGTGCGTGGGGGATGTATGTGTACTGGTGTGCACTCGTGTATACTTGTTAGGGATGGGACTCTGGGCAAAATTTTGGTCTCGATCAATTTCAGTTTCGGTTCTCTGTATTTTGGTTCTTTTTCGGTTTCGGTACGATCGGATCTTTTGCATTGATTTTTGTACGGGATTTTTAACATTGCAGTTTTTCAATGGTGGGACAAACCGCAATGTTAAAAATCCGGTACAAAAATCAATGCAAAAGATCCGATAGTACCAAAAAATGAAAAAGAACCGAAATTTTGGATTAATCCGAAATGGCCATTTTCTGGTACTTTCGGTTTTATCTGAAACTGAAATTTCCATCCCTAATATTTGCCCTCTCACCCCCCCCACCACAAGCACACACACTGACCACTACCCCCTAGCCATGGCCCATTGAAAGGGGGTCACAGAGAACAATGGAAGGCAGTTTTAAGATTCCAGAACATTTTTAGAAAGAGCTCTGCATTTTCAGTCCCTCAGAGCTAAGGAGAATATGTAGAACAGATTCTAGCCATTAAAAATACCCTTGAAACTTGTTTTTATTTTTACTTTATTTTTTAACCGTACAGTTCTCACATGAAATAGCTCCCACCAGTTTTCTAATCAGGAATGTTACCCAACTCTGGCCTCACGAGCATAATAACCCATAGGAAATATACTGACTCTTTCCGAGGGTAAATGCCAGACTCACATGCAGGAGGCAATTTAATGAGTTCATATACAGCAAAGGCCCCAAATGAAAGGAGAATCAATGTTAATTATGGTGAGGAATCCAAATGTCTTGAGTGTCCCCGTAATGAGAATTACCTGAAACTACCAACTTTTAAAAAACTTATCGATTATAAGGTTAATGTCGGGCAACGGCACCTTGATGTGAAATGTGACCCCCCATGACCTCAAATTTGTACTGACAATGATCTGGCAGTCAATATGTGGGAGGGGGAGAAAATTCCTTAGAGGAAAGAAAGTTGTGATATAATGAACATTTAGAGATTCATCACACCATCACTTCGACCCTCGGTACTTTGCATTTTGCAAAATATTGAGTCTCCTCATTGCTATTCTCTTCTGATGTTTGCTTAATTTCTCTAGAGTCACACTTAGAGGCTGCCTGCCTATAGGCTCAATCGATGCCCAGTGTGCTTTCGTCGGCACTGAACTAGATTAGTGGTCCTCAGATCTTAGGACCAATGGATCATGGCCAATCTTCAATATTTCTCATGGACCATCCTGTTGAAGCAAGGTCATAGCTACCATAGAGCAAAGGGGCTAAGTTCACCCTCAGTCCCTGGACCTTAAGGTGGCCTTTTGCAAGTGGCTTTACGTGTCATTAGAAAATTTTCAGAGTGCCCTGCTCACGCTGGAAATTTCCTTGTAGTGTTCAGGCTGCTTGTGAAGGGCAGAAAGAAGTTTTCAGAATTGGCAGGGGTGGAGTTAGGAATGTCATCATTGGCCATTTTTAACCTGACACTTCCATTTTGGCTTATGGGTGCGTCAGGTAAAAAAAATCACCGCAGATAGCAACCCTTGGTGGAGTGCTAGCCTCTTGGGTTCTGTTCATATCCTGCTAGAAGGGTTGCCACCTCCCTCCAGGCTTTCACTCTGAAGGGACAGGGTATTTCAGTAGGAGTGGGGGTTGTCACGCCCCTTTCTGACATAACCCTGCCTCTTGTGTCATGATGCTTTGCAGGGGCAGGGTCATGTCGGTGTGACAAAGGGGCTGTCATGTCTCTTTCTGATATACCACTCCATCCTTTATTGTCCTGATGCTCCAAAGTGTCAGAAAAGAGGTGGGAAAGGTCCTATGGCCCACCTTGTCTGACATGGTTGCCTAAGGATGCCTGCATTTTTCTGCATTACTGGGAGTGTCCCTGGCTGACCCAAAGAAACCAGGACTTCTCCTGGATCCCAAACACTCTGGTTCAAAACCACTCAGGTTCATGACCTCACATTGGCCCTGATCCTGACTGTACAAATGGCCCCAATCCTGATGTCCCAGGAGGCCCTCCCATGCCCATACAATGCGCGAATCCAGGGCAGTCTCCTCAGCACAGGATACCTTCTCAGGCTTTCTCCAAGGCACTCTAACTGTCTCTCTTCAACTGCTTCAGTACCTTTCCTTCTCAAATTGTACAGCTGGAAAAGACAGTTAATTCTGTAACTATGGTTAAAAACCAAAATTCTAGATATCTAATCAGTTAACCAATCCATAACCACATGCCTCAGCAGTTAACTGATTAGCCCAAACTCCAACTAACAGTGCTTTATAATTACTGCATAACCGATTTACGGTGTGTAACCCGATTTACCTTTTTTTTCCCTGTGTTCCGTCATTTTTGGCTTACATATGAATCAATAACAAAGCTGAACCCAGCAGATTTAGACCATGTATCCAAAGGGAAGCCAAGTTAAATTTAAAAGGCAGGACGGGGGCTAAACAGGAAAAAAATTAAGGGGAAATGGAACTAGCCAGTAACTACGGAATGGATAGGAAAACAGAATGCAGCAATATGTTAAATGACGCAAAGTGGTAATACAGTAAATTGGTTCAATTGCCAAATAATAAATGGTTTCCGCTTAGTAACTGATGGTTGTTGGTTCAGTTCAGTTACCAGAAACCCAACCGTAACCAGTTACTACATGGATAACCATTTTATGCTTTTGGCTCTAGTGTGGAGGGTAATAATTACTCATTGGCCAGCTTAATTGGGCACAGGTGTTAGTGGCTAGGGTGCTTCAGCGGTGATGCATTTGTGGTGATGTACCCTGCCATGCAACCACCGGGGTGCATTCTCCAACAAATGGATCCACTCAGCTAGGGCTGTAGTGGAATGTCGCAGTGGTAGCTAATTCCGCCGGAAACTGCGTTTCTGCAATTAGTGGTACGGCGTGGCAGAGGCTTTCATTCCGCTAGTTTCATTCCGCTACTTCCGCAGTTCTGCTAATCTCATTTCGCTACTTCCACAGGCTTCACAAAATAGCAGAAACATGACATTTTCGCTACTTCCGCCATTCCGCCAGCGCCACAAAATAGAGGAACAGCGGTTTTCCGACAGTTTCCGCAATTTTTCCGCAATTCCACAATTTTCAGAATGACGGGGAAATTAGCAGAACGTCCTCAGAAAAGCCTTGGTGTGGCGCGGGCAATTCCGAAATGGCAGAATGGAATCACGGCGCGGTAACAGCTGCTGCCGCATCAGCCCTACACTCAGCCTCAAAGAGCACCTCCTGAGTAATACAGCTTGCATCGCCTATTACAATGGCCTAGTCTCAGTATTTCCTTCAAGCTCTTAGTAATCACTTCAGAAATCATTAGCATAACTGCCAGGGAAGCATTAATGGCAAAGGAATGGGGGGTGGGGGGTGGGAGTGGTATATAAAACACTCCTTTAGTGGATTTAAAGTCTTGAGATAAAGCCCTTTTTAGTCATTCAGGAGGACAGTATGTAAAGAGCTCCTGTTAGTGGCTGTATTTCAAAAGCCAGTAGAGCTAAATAAATCTAGCATTTACTTCTCTTCTTTTTTAAAAAGAAGGTATTATGAGGCCAAGCACAGTCCCACCCCCCACCCCCTCTTCCTCTTAGCTGGCCAATTAGGCAACAAGTACATAGATCTGCACAGGATTTAAGACTGCTGTGGACAGGGAGAAGTTTTTGGGTATAAGCTTTTTCCTACAGGCGGGGGAGGGGGAACCCCAAATCATTGATTTTTAAAAATAATTGTAAACAACTTTTTTAAATGATCCCAACTACAGCTAAAAACCATTGTAAATACAGTGTCCCAGAAGTGCGTGTGAAATATTCTGAGGAACGTGCTGTCCCCTAAAGATCATTTAATGTGAGCTTGGAAATACAGCTGAAACGGGTAGTTAATTTGCTACTCGCGGTTAATATCCAAAATTCTAGTTAGCCCACCAGGTGCTGGATCAGTACCTGGTTACTGATTTGGGCACCTGATTACCCCAAATACCAGACATTACCTTTATCAAGTTACTGATTTTCTATTTAACCAACCGATTTTCCATTTTACTGACCCATTCTGGCTTACTGTTTCCCTCCCCCAACCCCATGTGTTTCTGAATGTTCTTGACCATTTTCCTATCTTGGTACATGGTAGGAACAGAAAATCGGCAATGGAAGCGGTATTTCGGTAACTGTAATTTTGCTGGGCATATCCATTTCAGCTCTGCTTGGAAGACATGTCCCTTGATTTCTGAAAATGCAGGTATTTATATAAGGGCTTCTTTTGCCTTCATTTCAGGTTGCCAGTTATGGGGGCAATATCTTGAGTGGCGCATAAGTTGAAGCTGGGCTAAGAGCTGAGGTCCAGTAAAACTGTCTGCACGGGCACTGAGACAGAGTATAGTGTAGGCAAGGGTGTGGTTACCCTATAAAATAGATGAAATACTAAAATAAGATTAAAGAAATCCTTAACATGTATACATCCAGGATCTATCCCTGCCTGCTAAACACCTGGGCAAATAAAAAGTTCTTATATTGCCTCTGGAAAATGCTTAGTCTCCAGCTTTGGCAAACCTCCAGGAGAAAGGGAGTTCCAAACTCCAAGGGTGCAGTCCAATAGCTCATGTACGCCACCCCCTACACGCCCAGAACGTGTGTGCTCAGGTGCTCACATGTCCTGCATGCAAGGTGCAACCTGAGCCAATGTGACACACACACACGCCCCCCAACACACAAACCACAGTCTGGGAGTCGTGCCTGCTCCATCCCTTGGGTCATGGTATGTGTGGGCTCAGGGGGTCGTATCGGCCCAGGTTGTGCCTTTGCCCCATGCGTCTGTGCTGCACACGTACACACTTGAGTGCATGCGTTCTGGCCCAAGCACTGCGCCTGTGGGCGGTATATGCGGGCTATTGGATTGCACTCCAAAGGTATAATCTTCGCAAATACAGAAAGGAATATTCGTTTCAACCCTGTTTTGTTTACACAATGTGTAAAGAAAATTGTGAAGATATAGTCAGCTTGTAACTGCAAGCAAATGATGGTCACATTCACATTCTGTACAAGGAGAAAGGGAAATTATTCTTTTCCTGGTGCTTTAATACCCAGTCGGCAGAGAAGCATCTCTCTGATTCCAAGCTCCTCTTCCAAATCCATGGAGTTTTAAAGGGACGGTTGACATTTCACAGTCTCCCATTCCTCTGAAAAATTAATGCATCCAAAAGTTCAGGTGGCTGAATTCACTTACAGCAGAGATAACCTACAAATAAAAATCAAAAAGGCATAAAAAAAAAATAATAGATAGTAACATTCTTCTTTTTTTTCTTTTTTAACTGCAAAAAAAAAAAAGGTTAGCTTTCTTGAGTTACAAGTAAAGTTTGGAGACAAAGTCATGCAGATGATGGCATTTATTGGCGTAACTTCTGTTGGTGAGAGTTAGCAACTTGCTTTCAGGCCATACAGAGTCCTTCCTCAGGCATGCAACAAGTCAGAACTATAGGCTGAAAAAATTCAGGATGAAAATAGGTCCCTAACTCCCTACCAACCCCACTGGTCACAGAATCTATGAGTGTTTTAAAACAAGCAATGCGATTGGGGGGGGGGGCGTGGCTCTGGTGTGGAGCACCCATTCAGGTGGAGTGCATGGGAAGTGGTTCAAACAGGCAGCTCCCATCATGGCTACCATGGTCACAGGGGCTGCCGCCATGTGCACTCCCCCTGCCATGGGCCATGGTGAAGGGGGAAGCGTGCCCGGCTGGCCTTTGGAAGTGACATGTCCTGGGCATGTGTTTTGGGGAACCCAGGCCTCAGGCTTGTGACGTGTACCTATGAGTGGTGGACTTGTCTGTTGGCATGACTGGCTGCCACCATTCATATGGGCAGGGGCTCCATGACTGCCCGTTGCCGCACATCTATTTGGCTTACCCCACATGGAGTGCTCCAGATTTCCCGGTAGTGCTCTGGGACGAGTGGCCGTGAATGGGTGCTCCTTGGCTCCCGGGAGCACGCATCCTGCCTCTCCATCTTCAGATGGGCAGTTGGATCCATGGCTCCTCCTGAGTGACTTTGTGGGGTAGCATCTGTTTTGAAAACACCCTATGATTCTGTAATCACCCTGGTGCTTTCAGGGAGCTACTATTGGTCTGATTCGTAACTGACTGATGTCAATGGAGTCTCTTTCAGTTGATTTTGATGGGCCCAACATCAGTATAAGGCACAATATTCCCCAGGGCTTTATGATACACCCCAACACTGTGACGTTTAAGAATGTTTTAGACAACAGGGTAAGTGGTACAGCCCAAAGGAATAACAGCACCAGAGAACTCAGTTTTCATTTTATTTTAAAACTGGAACCTAGTGACAGTGGTAACCAGTAGGAAGTTGGCTCATGCTACAACTTCAGCACCTGCCACAGAATATTGGAGAGTTTAAAGGATTTGCTCTGAGGCAAAGGGCAGTTTAGCCAACTGAGATGGGCAGTGGGAAAGGTTACCAGGCTCTAAGGGTAACTGAGGGAAACTGCCACCAAAAGCTCGTTCTGGGTCCAGCTCAAGGGCTCTAGCACTGAATAGGCTGGGCAGTTCCCAACAGCATGGACTGGGGACAGATAGCTAAGAAAAACAATCTTGGAAAAGGAGTTTCATGGCACCAACTTGGCTTTGAAGATTCAAGGAGACGCAGCGACTGGTTTTGTAAACATATGGAACTGCGTAGGGGTGTGCATGTCATTTTCGTTATTACAATAACGATAACGAAAATGGTCATTTTCATTTTTGTTATTGCAATAATGAAAATGACAGCCGATAATAATGATAATGACAATGTTGTTATTGTTGTTATTAGGGACGGGCCCGGCCCCATTACCGGTACACCGGATTTTACCGGTTACCGGTTTCACAAAAACCGGATTCCCGGATTAAATCCGGTGTACCGGTACCGGATTTATTGCATTGGTTCCAATGGGGCGCTGTGTCCCCATTGAAACCAATGCAATAAATTAAAATTAATTCCCTCCCCCTCCCAGGCTGCGCGGGTGGAAGGGGGGACACCCCCCACCCACCCTGCCCAGCCTGGCTTTTTGTTGTAAAAGAT
>QEPC01007512.1:10392222-10468636 GCA_003113815.1 Sphenodon punctatus
TTTTTTTGTTTTAAACAGTTTGGCTGGGGCTTTAATTTTTTTTACATTGCAGCCATTTTTAAATGGCTGCAATGCAAAAAACCGTCACACCGAAATCCGGTACCGGGGGCCGGATTACCGGCCCGAATCCGATAATGCCGGTACGCCCGATACCGGCATTATCGGATACCGGTAGATCCGGAATTCCCATCCCTAGTTGTTATTATTAGTGCTGTGGCAGGTGGGTTTTGGAGGGGAAATGTGGAGAGGGGAGGAGGGAGCAGACACCTTGGAGCCCTAAACAGGGCTGAACTCTTGAACTGTGCTTGTGTTGGGAGGGGCGAGCAGCTCAGCAGTATCTGATGGATGTATCGCTGGCCAATGAGCAGCGCAAGCAGGCCCCAGCAGTCTCATGGCACTCTGTGATTGCTCAATGCCTGCTGCCTCCCACAACCAATCAGGGGGACTCTGGGGGTGGGCACTGCAACCCTTTATAATGGGAGTGTCAGGCTTTTTCTCTCCGTTCTGTGAGAATTCTGCTTGCCAGTTTGCATTTACAGAACTGTGCTGCTTGCACACAAAACATCCTCCCTAGCCCTTATTGTATTACCAATACTTTTCCTTCCTCATATAACCTACATTTGACCTTCTCCCTTTCTCCCCCCTGTACATTATATATAGATAGTAGTATTCAATTCAATTAATTTCAATTAATTTATTCAGCACAGGCTTTCACCTTGGCCAACAAAACATATAACAATACAACAATATAATAAAGCATACATAAAGTAAGCCATTAAAAACACACATTTAAAATACCATACTATTGCTGTTAATCAGCCCTATCTTCCAACATTATCCAATAAACAAAAATAATAGATAGTAGTATAGATTAGATATAGAGATATATTATAGACATATAGATTATATTAGACTAGTTATATAGATAATTGATTATATAATAGATAGTTTTCCTTTTCCCTTCCCCGTCTCCCCTAGATTTAGACAGATATTAGCTGTGTGTATATAGAGAGAGATTAGATATTATATAGATATTTAGGCTAGTCTGTTTTATTATATATATTAGGATTATAGGATAGGCATATTGCATAAATATAGGTTAGGTTTTGTATATACGATTAGATCAAATACACATAGTACATGATTTTGCTAGCCGCCCCAGGCTGCCTGCGGCAGGAGGGGCAAGGTAAAAATGTTTTAAATAAATAAAATAAATAAAATATTTCACTGTGTGTGCACTTTTGTGTACAACATACGTAGTACAATGAGAAAGGAAAGGAGTAGTTCAGCCTCAGGGGCAGGTAGCCCTGGTAGAAGCCGTGGGCGTGGATGTACACGTGGAGGAGTTGACAAGCCCGCTGTCACTTCTGACACTGGTGGCAGCGCACCACCCAAGATGAAGAGATCCAATTTTTTCCCCTACAGGCGGCAGGTCTCAGCCAACCACACACCACACCACAACCAGCATATCAATTAACTTCCACTTTTGGTATCATTACCGGTATTGTGAGATCTTCGTTTGCGCACGGGAATCGATACTGATACCGATACGAATACCAAAAATAAAATCTTCGTTTGAAACGATACCGATAACGAAAACGACATTGTCATTAATAACGATAACAAAAATGACATTTTAAATAATGAAAATGACAAATGAAAATGACATGGGGGCCTGGTGCACACCCCTAGGAACTGGCTATCTCAATAGCTTGCCATCGTACCCACTGTAAGACTGAGTTTATCATTTAACCTGCAGAGGGGGAAACCCTTAAGAGAAGCTAAACTCAACCTGTGTAAATAGTTTTAGAGTCCTTATTTATTGTTATTAAAGTAGTTTTTGTTTTGTTTGTAAAACGTCATTGGTGTCTAGCCGCCTCTGTGAAGGGCTCCCGGTCAATTGCAAGGCTGGCCCCTCACAATCAACAATCAGCATCCATAGTTCACTCACCAGAGGCTTGAAATTGTTCAGGAATTCATCACTCCATTATATCTGAAGGTGGCTTCTGTCAGAGACAGGATGCTTGTTAGGATGGACCATTGACCATAAGAACTACTTACGTTCTTAACCTTGCAGATATTGGATGCAATCCTAGAGGCCATATTAAGCTGCGCCTACGCGAGGACCAGTGTATTTATTAATTTATTATTATTATTATTATATTTTATATAGCGCCAGCGATGCACCCTCTCAGCCTTGCATCAACTGCTTCCTCTCCTTAGCCTCCTCCTTTAATCTCCACCTCTGGATTAGCTCCCCCACCCACACTGATGGCCACTCTCTTGATCTCGTGTTCTCTAGGAACTGTTCTGTCTCCGATCTCTCCTTCAAGCCCCATCTGATATCTGACCATTTCCTTGCCTCCTTCAACTGTCTCCCACTGCTCCCCCCCTCTTCCCCATCTCCCCGTCCCTTCCATGATCTGCAGGCCATTGCGCCCCAGGACTTTGCCTCCTCCCTCTCCCCTCTTCTCCCCTCAGTCTTCTCCTCCTCCTCCCCCGATTTTGCCATCTCCACCTTCAACTCCTTTCTTGTCTCCACCCTCCACTCCCTTGCCCCCCTCTCCTCTCACCCAGCTTGCTCCCATAACCCTCGCCCTTGGCTCACCCCCACCATTCACCATCTCTGCTCCTGCACCTGGGCTGCTGAACGCCTCTGGTGCAAATTCCACTACTGCACGGACTTCCTCCACTTCAAATTCTGCCTCTCATCGCTCAACTCTGCTATCTCCCTCGCTAGACAGAAGTACTATGCCTCACACATTGAGTCCTACTCCTGGGACCCTCGCCGTCTCTTTTCCACCTTTGACTCCCTTCTCAACACCCACCACCCCCGTCCTTCTCCTCCCTCTTCTCTCTCTGCTCAGGATCTTGCTTTCTTTTTCACCTCAAAAAGATCCACCTGGAAATCACTTCCAAGTTCTCTCCCCCTACCACTCCCTTCTCCCCCCACCTCTCTCCTGTATTCCTTCCCTCATGCCTCCCTTGAGGAAATCTCCTCCCTGCTCTCCTCCTCCAACCCCTCCACTTGCCCCCTGGGTCCCATTCCTTCTGCCTCCTGACCTCCATTGCTTCCAGCGTTGCCCCTCCCCTCCTGCACATCATCAACCTATCCCTCTGTACCGGCTCCTTCCCCTTTGCCTTTAAACACGCCACTGTCTCCCCTATCCTCAAAAAGTCCACACTGGATCCCTCTGAACCCTCTAGTTACTGTCCTGTCTCACTCCTCCCTTTTGCTTCCAAGCCTTGAACGCGTTGTCTACTCCCGTTGCCTCGACCTCCTCTCCACCAACTCCTCCCTTGACCCCCTCCAATCTGGCTTCCACCCCTTCACTCCACTGAAACCTCTCTTGCTAAGATCACCAATGATCTTCTTGTGGCTAAATCCAACCGCCTCTACTCTATTCTTGTCCTCCTTGATCTCTCTGCTGCCATGGACACTGTTGACCACTCACTCCTACTTTAATCGCTTCACTCCCTGGGATTTCAGGACTCTGTCCTCAACTGGTTCTCCTCCTACCTTTCTGACCCCTCCTTCAATTTTTCTCTTCCTAATTCCTCCCCCTCCTCCTCCCTACCCCTCTCAGTCAGGGTTCCCCAAGGCTCTGTCCTTGGCCCTCTCCTCTTCTCTATCTACACCCAATCCCTAGGCAAACTCATTGCCTCCCACGGTTTCCAATACCACCTATACGCTGATGACACTCAACTCTCTCTCTCCACTCCTTCCCTCTCTGCCTCTGTTGAAGCTCGTCTCACCAACTGTCTCTCCGATATATCTGCCTGGATGTCTCAACGCCAACTCAAACTGAACATGGCGAAAACTGAACTCCTTATCTTCCCTCCCAATCCTTCCTCTCCCTCTTCCCTATCAATTGCCATTGACGGGGTCTCCATCCTCCCTGTCCCCCAAGCCCGTAGCTTGGGCTTCATCTTCGACTCGGACCTTACCTTCAAACCCTACATTGACTCCGTGGCCAAATCCTGCTGCTTCTCCCTTCACAACATTGCTAAGATCCACCCTTTTCTGTCTGTCTCCTCTGTCAAAACTCTCATCCACGCCCTAGTCATCTCACACCTCGACTATTGTAACCTCCTCCTCACTGGCCTTCCCCGCTCTCACCTTTCTTCCCTTATCTCTGTTCAAAACTCTGATGCCAGGAAGCCCGTTACTATGACCATGTGCAGCCTCTCCTCTCCTCCCTCCACTGGCTCCCCCTTCCTGAGCGTATTCTGCAGAAGCTCGTCTTCACCTACAAAGTCCTTCACAACCTCGCTCCCCCCCTACCTCTCTGCTCTGATCTCCCTCCGAACCCCTGTTCGATCCCTTCACTCCTCTTCCATCCCCTCCCTCGCCTTCCCTGCTCCCCCAACTACCTTCGTCCCTTCTCCTTCGCTGCCCTGCATGCTTGGAACTCCCTCCCTGCCCTTGTCCACCTTGCCCCCACCCTCCACATCTTCAAGTCCCTCCTCAAAACCCACCTCTTCTGCTCTGCCCTTCCTAACTCCTGCTAATCACCCTCACCCAGGATTATCCCCCACCTGTTATCTGCAAACTCCCAGTTTACTGTAACCAAGCCAAGAACGTGTATCTGAGCTCTCACCTCCTCATAAATGTTGCATCCCTTGTCTCTCCCTCTGTTCCCCCTTCCCTGTCTTCCCTCCCCCTGTCTTTAGATTGTAAGCTCTCGGGCACCAAGTACACCAGGTGCCCGAGGTGCTATAGCACCAGGCAGGTACATCACTGGTGCTATATAAATGACCCCCCCAGAGCCCACACATCATGCCACCTGGGGGATGGAGCAGAAGTCATGCCTGCTCCATCCCCCGGGCTGCAGGGTGTGGGGGCTCTGGGTGTGTGTGTTACATCGGCATGGCTGCACCATTGCACCAAGCGGCTTGCTGCACACATGGGGCTCATGCACCCATGTGCTCCTGCCACCTGGCAGGGCATTGTCCCAGCGGGTGGCGTATGACGCCACTAGGATTCTACCCTACGTGTCAGAACAATCTTCGTTGGAAGTCAGTGGGAATTTTTCTGCTCATTTAGCAGGCATTGGATTGGGCCCTGAAAAGAAGGATAGATTTCGATAAAACAAGAAGACCTGGGAGGTCCAGAGAGAAGTGTCAGCTGAAATTTTTTCAGGGAAAGGTTGGTGCAATCCATTCCTTTTCCTAAGGTCAAATGCACACTAATGAATCTTGGTTCTACACAATATCAGCACATATTTCACAGCTGTGAAAATGAAAATGAAAGAAGGGGAATGGACTGCCTGAGTTGCCACTTTAATTTACC
Organism: Sphenodon punctatus; assembly: GCA_003113815.1. Lineage (NCBI taxonomy): Eukaryota > Metazoa > Chordata > Lepidosauria > Sphenodontia > Sphenodontidae > Sphenodon > Sphenodon punctatus. The sequence goes on from QEPC01007512.1 coordinate 10,397,516, forward strand.
TCAGAAAATAATTCTGACAGGTGTTTATAAATGTGAGAGAGATGTTTACTCCAGGAGTCGCAGCGATTGCTTCAGAGGATATTTTGATGTATATTGAATTGAATCAATTTTTAATTGCGTTATGGAACCAGATTCCCGTTTCATATATTGGCATTTTTTATTTTTTTTTATTTTTTTTATGTACTAGGGTTTTGTGTAAATTTGTTGTTCATGCTGGAAGGAGCCGCATAAATAAATCAAACAAATGAAGAAACTTCTGAGCAAATCCTCATTTTTCAGCTTTGGATCTAGAGGGGGAAAAAAATATCTCCTTTTCTCTTTTTAACTTCAGCATCTTTGAAAACTCATACACTTCTCAGCTAGATATTGGGAGCAAAGCACCTTAACGGGGGACTTGCTAAGAGGGTTATGGAACAGGGAAATGGAACTTAGATAAATGAATAGGGGTTAGATCCCTGTTGACTCCTAACATTTCCTTCTTGGTGCCACTCTGGTGGGTTGCACTAGGAGCCAGGGAGGCACCGCAACCAGGGCTGGACTTACCACAGGGTATACCTGTGTGATAGCCTCAGGCCCTGTTCTTTTTGTAGACTCCACACTGGCCCCTGTCTTCACCAGGGTAGAGTGTGGAGGCCCCACTCCCTCCCAGAGGGGCCCCAAATACAACCACATTTTGGATCCCATGGACAGTGATCCCAAGGGGAATGGGCTACTAGGATCCTCATGTTTTATCTTTGACTTGGGCCCCACAAAATTCTAAGACCAGCCCTGATCACAACCTTTGTGCTGGGAGGCTGATGCTGGCCAGGACCCTTGGGAAGGCCGCCATTTTGGAAGAACCTGCTCCCTTGTTTTGTATGGGGCCTATAATTGGAACATTAGCATAATTAATGCTGTAACACACTCTACGAGGGGCTACCCCTGAGGACGGTCCGGAGGCTGCAGCTGGTGGAGAATGCAGCGGCCCGTCTCCTAATGGGGATGGGCTGCCACGAGCACATTACACCTGTGGTCCGTACTCTGCACTGGCTGCCTATTGTCTTCTGGGCCTAATTCAAGGTGTTGGTGATGACCTATAAAATGGCTTGGGTCCAGCTTATCTGCGAGACCGTCTCAGGCCCTGGGTCATTTCGCGGCCCTTGCAGTCAACCGGGGGCACCCAACTCGAAGTCTCCCAGGTATCCCGGGTGGCAACGGTGGAAGAGGGCATTTTTGGTGCCCACACCTCAGCTGTGGAAGTCCCTCACGATGGAGGCCCATTTGTCCTCAGACCTCCCCTCTTTCCGAAGATATTGTAAGACCTGGCTGTTCTGCCAGGCCTTCGAGGTAGGAGGGTTGGGGGAGGGTTTTTAAAATGCCGTTTAGCCTTCTGTTTTTGGATATTTTAATATTTTAAATGTTTGTAGGATTTTTAAAGGATTTTATATTTTTTTGACCATTTGTGTTGTTCGCCACCCCGAGCTGCCAGTGTGCAGGAGGGTGCGGGATATAAATGCTTGTAATAAACAAACAAATATATAAATAAATAAATTACTACCACCTTGCCCTGTTTAACTGCAGGGTGGTAATTGGTTGTGGAGTGCCACACTCAGGGCTGGATCCAGGTACATGCAGTCTGCATGACTGCTGCATACGTCCCTGTGTATTGGGTCTCATGTATAGGGCCCATGAATAAAGTGGAAATGTCAACCTGAGTACGAGAACCACTGACAGAAAGTATGGGTCCACATGGCCTCAAATGTTGGAAGACTTGCCTGTGGAGGGTCTGACATGATTCAGGAGGGCACCTCCAACACATGACATCTATGAGTAAGTTGGAAAAAACAGTCTAGGCGTAACATACCAGCCTTTAATGCCAAGAGCCCTGAATGGGACATTTTGCTTAATGGTTTGCTTAATGGCCTCGGCCCCATATATCTGTAGCCTGTTCTACCATGTTTCATTGCGGCCTCTATCGTCGGCCGGGGACGTCCTCCTGCATTCCCTCTATTACCCTTCTCCGTGGAATGAGGGCACACAGGACGGAGTTCTTGGTTGTTGCCCCAGTTCTATGGAATTCCCTCACCTGGGAAGTTAGTTTGAGCCTGGGACTAAGCATCCTTCAGAGGCGATGCAAAACTTTTATATTTTAAAAAGCAGTTTGTGGGCGGGGATAAACAAAATTTGGTTGGAGGTTTTGGGTGGGGTTGAGGGTTGGGGGGGGAGTTTCGTGAGTGGGAGGGAGTTTCTTTAATGAAATTTTATTATTATTTTCTTGTTATTATTGTATTTTTTAAAGTGTTGTAAGCCGCCCTGAGCTGCTGTGGGAAGTGTGGCATATAAATTGAAAGAAAGAAAGAAAGAAAGAAAGAAAGAAAGAAAGAAAGAAAGAAATAATTAATTATGGTAATATTTTTCATTTTTCAAATAGGCAAGTCATTGTGTGAGGGAGACAACCAAATTAACTTTACCACATTATCACGGGGTCCCAACTTCCCTGGATCTCTCACAATGGCCATACGAACATGGGTGCTGTTGACCTTCTCCTTCCTACTCATGTCTAGGGCTGATGAGGCAGCAGCTGTTACCGCGCCGCGATTCCATTCCGCCATTTCGGAATTACCCGCGCCACACCGTGGCTTTTCTGCTGACATTCCGCTAATTCCGCCGACGTTCTGTAAATTCAAAAAACTATCGGAAAAATTGCGGAATTGTCAGAAACTCTTGAAAAACCAGTTCCGCAATTTCGTGGCGCTGGTGGAATGGCAGAAGTAGCAAAAATGGCATGTTTCCGCTATTTGTGAAGCCTGTGGAAGTAGCGGAATGAAATTAGTGGAACTGCGGAAGTAGCGGAATGAAACTAGCGGAATGAAAGCCTCTGCCATGCCGTACCACTAATTGAGAAAACGCTGTTTCTGGAGGAATTAGCTACTGCTGCGACTTTCCGCTACAGTCCTACTCATGTCCTAACACCTTCCATCTACCCCACATTCTCGCAGTGGCACCTGGATACAGGATGTGATGCCACTAGCTCTGGTGTTCCTGGCAGGGCACAATGGGTTGATGCAACGTTGCTGTTGGCACCGTTTGCACCCATGGTATCAAAACTGAGGATCAGATTCACGGCCTATGTGAGCTCGTATGATTCTGATAGCGAGCTGGTGAGCAGTCACTAATAGACATTGATTCCACAAAGGGTACTGTTTAACTACTGTATTCTTTCTTTGTGTGTAGTTGGAAACCCACACAGCAAAACACGCTCTAAACAATTTTAAAATATAAATCATTTCAAGAAATTCAGGTAATTGTCTCAAACCCACCCACAGTACTTTTTAATTAAAACAGCTGAAACAAAGCACAATAAATCTTCACTGTTATCAGACTTCTTAATATTTAATAAGAACAGAAAATTGTTCCATTAAACTGTCTATTTAAGGTTTAGCCTGTCTACTGCACCCTGACTATGGAGTACATGCCTTGAGTATTATGTGCAGTTCTGTTCACCCCATCTCAAATATATATATATATATATATATATATATATAGAGAGAGAGAGAGAGAGAGAGAGAGAGAGAGAGAGAGAGAGAGAGAGAGAAAAGGTACAGAGAAGGGCAACAAAGATGAGAAAAGGTATGGAGTAGCATGGGCTGACGTCCGAGGCAAGGGGGGAAGACAATGGCAGCACCCAGCACAGAAATAGAGTATTTTCCTATGTACTCAGCACCACCAAAGAGCAGCATTAGTCGGGGGCTCAATGTCGGAATGGGGCTTCTTCAAGCTGTTCGGTAGAGTTCGGTTCGGCCAAACTTGGCCGTACAACCCAAAATAGCGCTATCGATACCGAAACCAAAACCGAATTTGATTTTTTTTTTGTTTGACCCTGAAACCACCCCTGGTCTCCAACCCTGGTGCCAGGAAGTCTGCTTCTCAGCTGCCTCCCACATCCAGTCACATTTTCCCCGCCTTCCACTCACGTTTTCCCACCCCCGAACTTTTACGAGCTTTTCGGCCGTTTGAGCGTTCGGTTCGGACGTTCGGTTCGGTCATCTGAACAGGCTGAGTTCGGCCCGAACTCCGAACTTCCGAACCATGTTCGCCCATCCCTAGTATAGAGTCCTTTACAGGTCCCAGGTGCTGGTTTCCTCCTGGTTTTATAAGCTCTCAAGCTCAGTTCAGTGGCCCTGATCCCATGGTCTGCAGATTGCGTGCGGGGATCTGCAGACCATGGGATTGCGACCAGTGTCTCTGGCTCTTTGCAAGCTTAAATGTGGGGAGCAGCCCCACCTTGGGACCCAACGCTGTCTGTCTTTCCTCCCCGTTGGTGAACTGTTCCCTCTGTAGTGAGATGTCGTACTTGCTTCCGTCTTTTATGCCACACCCCTTACTGGGATTGGCTGGAGCAGTTCCCTTTGCACAGTCTTGCTCCACCTGTGTGGGCAGCTTGTTATCTAGTTTAGTTAATTGCCTCATTGCCTGCACAGGTGCTCTGCGGCTTTGTCACCTTTGGGGCTACACTTTACTAGCTGCCAGGTTGGCTGTAACCACACTGTTACAGAGTCCCTTCCAGCCCTGTAACACTATTATTTATATTTATTTCATAGTATTCTAACTTGTTCCTCTCTTTTTCCTTCTCTTAGCATTACTTTCTACTTATGCTAAACATAATTAAGCAAGCAGGCCAACAAGCAAGCAAACAGCAGAGTAAAGAAACAGGGTACTACTAGGGCTGAAACGGCACGCCGCTGCTGTAGCTTTTTCTGACAGAAAAAGAGATGTTCACTCCGCTACTTTCATTCTGCTACTTCCGCCGGCTGCAAAAACAGAGGAGCAATGTTTGTTCTGACCGTTTCAATCTTCCGCAATTTCCACCGGCACTGCGAAGCAGCGGAACAGTGTTTGTTCCAACAGTTTCTGAGATTGTTCTGACCTTTTCTGAATTAGCAGAATGCCGGTGGAAAAGCTGCAGAAAGTCATGGCCAATTCCGAAATGGTGGAATGAAATAGCGGAGAGAGAAAAGGAGTTGCTGCTTCAGCCCAAAAGATGCTGCTGCCATCTTTTGTGTTGCCATTGCCCCCAAATGGTGGCGCTCTGTATTACTCATGCACAAATGGTGGTACAGCACAGGTTACCATCATTTTTCACATGTGCAGTGTAGGGCACAAGATGGTGGCACCCTACATTTGGAACTCCATGCAACATTGCAAGAATGCAGAAAATGTTCATGATGAAGGAAAGGCTGATCCAATTGGCCATACGGTTGGGCCATGATTCATGTTGTAGCCCAAGACATACCCAGTAGTTCTTTAAATGGTAGGGATGAATCAAACGTTTAACCTGGTTTCCATCTCTGACAGAAAAAGGCATTTCTTTCAGTCTGATTAGAGCTTGGACCAAACAAGCAATTGGTCAGAATTTTGATCGGACCAAGTTAAAAAAACTAAAATGGCCACGTGCATCCCCAAAATGGCTGCCATGGTTCTGTGCATACACTAGATAGTGGCTGTGATTTTGCACATACGCAAAATACTGGCTGCCATGCAACAAGGTATTGGGCTTCATCTTGGTCGCCATCTTGTTGTATGCAGGATCATCGGAAGCCATTTGTGCATGCTCAGAATCGCAGCCATGATTCCGCAACGCACGTAAAAAATTTGCTTGGAATTCTAATTGGAAATGTACTCCGTCGGAATTCCAGTCGGAATTTCGACAGTCATTCCGACTTCTCAGAACCTTTCCATTAAACTGGAATGGTTGTTTTGAACCAGCCATCCTAAAGGGTTATAAATTATTACACCTCGTGACAAGCATCCTGAAGCCAGTTTTCCTTGTAACTCTGTTCCAGTGTAAAGCACATTGTGGAAGCAACAGAGAATTAGTCTCTAGCATCCATTTACCCCTACTGCCTCCTTGACTGTTTGTACAGCATTTCATGTTAATACAGCTGGCTTCTGACGAGACTCCGAGAGATGTGTTCTCTGCACCGTTAGCCATTTCTTTTCCTTTTTCTTTCTTTTTTTTTTTTTTTTTTGCAGCTGTGGATGTTTTCTCAGCGATGGGGCCGACGCGGCAGAATAAAAAGTGACAGTACATGTCAAGTGTCGTTAAGCCCCTGTCATTTCAATTTCCAAGCAGATTGAGTTGGCACCGAATGAATGCGGCTCTTCGGAAAGCACTAAATGGCTGGAGCTTGATTGGAGGAGGTGACCAAAGACCTTTGTGTAGATCAGGCAATGTCATCATTTATAAAACAAGGCATGACCTAACATTGTATGATGCTGATGCTACCAGCCGGGGTGATGATCCTAGCACTGCTGCTGCCTAGAAATTAGTTGTACCTTGTATTCAGGAAGCTCTCATTGCTAAGCAGGGATACCCCCCATCAGCTAAAACACCTGGCTCTTGTACTTCCCATAAGTGTATTTCACTTGTAATACACTTCGTGTGTATTTCATGCATACAACTATGAATACAAGCATGCATACAAGCTCTTCACTCCACATGTATTTCATGCATACAAGCCTTTCCTCCCTTGCAAACTCCTGTCTTGTTCTGTTGGCCTTGTCCCATAGTGTAACAGGTTGACCCTAAGTGCCTAAGTAAGGATTAGAATCGTAAAAACATAGCACCATAGAACTGGAGAGTTGGCCATCAAATCCAGCTCCCTTCTTGGTGCAGGATTTGCCATACCTAAATCATTATCAGCACGCCAGCACCATCTTTGAAAAGGGCTGACACCCATGCTCAGAAAGGGCCACTTAGTCCATGTAGGCCCTTTCTGAGCAAGCTCAGTTGTTGTTTTTTTACTTTCAAAAGTTACCAGTTGAGAACAGGCCACACATTGGCACCGGACCCTTCTGGAAGGTAAGTAACCCACCCCTGACCTCTGTGCTAGGCCCCTGCTTCCCCTAAGCACCCCTGACACCCCCCCCCCCCAAAAAGAAAATGTGTGAGTATTCTCCAAGGGTCTGAGGTGCAGCCCAGACACTCAGAACTGCTCCTTGGACCCTTGGAAATACTCGCAAGGTTTTTTTTCTCTCTCTTCAGAACACCACTAGACAGGAACAGGTCAGGTGATGCACCCAGCTTCTTGGAGGCACAGCAAGCCTAATGTGCTGACTGGTGACCAGTCTGAAAGCTGGGAGGCATAGCAAGGGCTTTGACAGACAGACAGGATGTGGCTAAGCCGGAGCAGGCAGGTCACTTGAGGCAGTGGTGGCTGGTTGTGAGGTAAAGTGAAGATGTGGCACTGCAGGCCTTTCCACTGCTCCCGGAACCCTGCGGGCGTCGGATGAAGGTTCTGACAATCCTGCATGCAATATCCCAGAAGAAGCATAGAGTGGAGGAGGGAGACTCTGCTCCAGGACTTCCTAGCCACACCTCTAAGGTCACTTGGAGATAGGAAGTGACAAACAAGCATTTGTGTGTATTGGGGACTTAAGCTTGTGCCTGGATAATCAAATCCCACACACCATCTTTGTTTCTTGCTATAGTCAGTCACCTTGCAAGTAAACCCATTACATCATGTGACAGAGAACAAGGACTCATCGAGGAGCACAGGAAGTGGTAAGGATTTCACACAACACTCAAAAATGTGGTTTTGTGCCACTACCCACTCTAAAAGACTGTGATGAGAATTAGCCTTCAGCCATCCTCTTTTCAGGTGGCTAGAGAAGTTGTAAAGCGGGGACAAATCAACACGTGGAAATCATCCTATATAATTCGCACATCCCTGTTGTAGCATGCATACGTGTTCCACATGAATGCGTGTTCCTTGGCAGAGCTGCCTGTCTACCATGTGGTAAATCCATGGCAGAGTTCTACTGATATATCCAAGGGTGACTACCATGAAATAACCAAGCGGCAAAGGTATCACACACACAAATATATCTATAGTAACAATAGGGGTGGGACACCAGGAAGAATACCGGATACCGGATTTACCAGTATCGGATTTACTGGTATCGGCATACTGGTTATTTAACATTGGCCGGTTTACTGGGTTTTTTGCATTTTGGCCATTTATTTCAGTGGCCGCGATGTAAAAAAACCGGTAAAGCAGTCAATGTTATAAAAACAGTATGCGGATACCAGTGATTATCGGATTATTGGATTAATCTGATATACCCGATTATTGGGTGTATCGGATTAATCTGACACCGATATTCCCTAGTTACTACTTGTTTACCACTTGAAAATGAGCTGCATGAAGTTCTCTGAAAGACAAGTTGGTCTCATAAATGTGGCTACATTATTACGATTTTAACACTGGAACATGAACAGTAAACTGAAAGAACAGATAATTTCTTGATAATCCCCATCATTCAAATCTCCTAGAAAAACTTTAATGAGGACAACATGCTTGTGAATCTCTTATCATTAGTAGTTTGAGTTCCTTCTTCCCTTTCCCCCTCATTTTAATTACAATAGGCTAATTCTTTTCTCAGTTACAACCATGTGAATGTACCGCCTCTAAACTTACTTCCTCTCTATTCTAAATTGACTCCCAGTGGACATTTCTCCCTTGCTCTTTAAACAGGCCTGCATAAAAGGCACCCAATTTGCTCTCATTGTGATCAGCGAGGATAACTCTCCCTTTGTTTTGCAGTTTTAAAAGTGCCGTTTAATTGCCTGCCCTTCTCCATGTAAAATATTAGTTTACACTTCCTTTGCAGGGACTCGGAGCTTAGAAATGCACCTCACTGCACGTCACGTAATGTCCAAAGGCTCAATGAGAGAGACTGCGTTCTCTCAGGAGCGTCAGAATGCACAATCCCTCCCTTGTGCAGTCTCAGATATTTCGGAGGGTTAGCTTAATGGTGTTTCTCGTTCCCTTGCCTGTAATGCAGATTACCAATTTTTGAGGAGTGCTGTTGTTGGCTATATAGTAGGGGAATGGTGGTTGCTTGGTAACTGGCTGCAACTTTTCAAAAATGCATCCCTTTTAAATCAAACCTTGCCAGGCTAATGGCTCTGAAAGCAGCACTTGTTCTTTTAGGATTGTTTTCTTTCTTTCTTTCTTTCTTTCTTTCTTTCTTTCTTTCTTTCTTTCTTTCTTTTAATCCTCCTTTCAGAGCTCTGCCTTTATCTGTTCTTCTCATCTCTTTCCCTTCACATCTGGCTTCACAGAGACAAACAGTGTCATTGGCCTTGCCTCTTTCTGGGAAAACCCCCTTTTATCTTCTTCTCCATGGAGTTTAGAAGTTACCGTTGCTGAATTTCCATTTGAGTGGAAAGCAGCACTTCTAGCATTTCCCAGGGCCACTTTCACTGATGTTACCTTTGGGGAGATGTTACCTCTCTTCTCTCCTTAGGGTTCTTTTTTTTGTTTCTCCTAATGAATAATAAATATTAAATAAATAAATGAAATGGGACCTCCCTCCTCTGGCTCAGCTACATCCCTCCTCCTGTCTGTTTTAGCCCTTGCCATACCTCCCACTTATACAGAGAGGCATTTATTATTCATTAGGAGAAACAAAAAGGGTCCTAGCGAGAGAAGAGAGGTAACATCTCCCCAAAGGTAACTGAAAACGGCACTGGAAAATGCTGTTTCCATGGATTATATTCTCTCTCTCTCTCCTTCCAATCGATAAATCTTTGTCTGCCAAATGCCTGTGATCACCCCCAAAACTATTTTGTCCCCAGGGCTGAATAATACGTCAACACATAGGTAACCATGGCATCTATCTGATCTGAGGAATTTGCATTTCGAGGAGAGGGGAAACAAGTATCCAGTTTCTCATTCGCAAATATTTTTCACTTAATGAACAATACTTTGTTTTAATTTGGCCCCCTTTCAGTTCCTGGCTCTGGCCCATGGATCCAAGTGCTACCCCTAAAAGCACTGAAAGAGGGAGCTCAGGTGACGGAAGTAAAGATGAGGGCATGCACGCAAGGACAGGAGATGGATCCATGGCATAGATCCATGATCTGGACCCTTCTCTTCCTTCCCCCACTTTGAGCGCACCCCTAAAGCATCCCCATCCTCATCTTGTATGTGGCCTAATTTTCAAAGTGGCCCCTGGGCAGGAAAATGTTCCTCACCACTGAATTAATGTTTGAAAATGGTAGCCAGAAAATGTTATGAAAGCCAATAGCATAACTGAGTTTAATTTTTTTTTTTTTTAAATAGATAGGTTCTTAGAGGATAGGTCCATAAATGACTATTGATCCAGTTGGTCAGGGGAGGTGAATTCTGACTGTCAGGGGATGGGAATGGATAGCAGGAAATGGATCACTCCATTGTGACCTGTTGTGTACTTCTCTAAACAACAAAAGATGGGCGTTTTCAAAGACGGGTCTAGATGGACCTTTGGTCTGACCTTGTATGACACACACTTCTTATGTTCCAGCATAGTCAGATAGCCTTCTTGATACCCAAGTACTTGTATTCACACCTGAAGTGAAATACTCATATTTGTTCCTTTGATTATCTCGGTCTATCATTTATGTTATTTTGGTCATTTCAGTCCAAAATGACCACTGTATGTGTTGTGCACATGGTGTGTGGGGGGGTGGGGTGGGGGTGTGTGAGTCAGAGGCATGTGCATGCATCTTGGATTGTGCACACTTTATTTGGATATTCATTTCAGAGGTTTTGTTCTTCTACCCCAATTGGATCTTCTAGCTCTTCCAGTTTTTTTCAATCAGTCCATTTTGGATTTTGGGTCAAATTACCAAATATACAAATACAAATAGCCACCCCCACCCCCCTGAAAAATAGGTGTCTGGATGAATATGCAAATGTTTAGTTTGGCGAAAATATTAAGTCAGATTAGAGCTTCAGAGCTTCAGGTACTAATCAATATCCAATTCATGCCTAATGGATCACATGACCGAATATCCCAATTTAACAACTTCTGATCCTGAAATATCTAACTTTCATGAAAAAAAATTGTTTCCATCCTGATTTTTCAAGTTTCTGTCCCATTTTCCATTTCCCAATATCAACTTACTGATTTACCAATTGGCAATCAGTAAATCAGTAAATCCATACCAATAATTCCAGATTTTTTTTTTAATAATTGGGTACCCGATCGGCAATCAGGTGGCTCCCCGAGTATGCGGGGCGGCATATGAAATTGTGGGTATTACAGGATAATTCAGGGTGCTATCCGAAAACACTAGGAATGGGCAAACGCAGTTCGCAATTTCAGCATTCGGGCTGAACTTGGCCTGTTTGGATGACCGAACCAAACATCTGAACCGAATGCTCGAATGGCCGAACAGTTCGGAAAAGTTCGGATGAGTTCGGGGGTGGGAAAAACGTGACTGGAAGGCGGGAAAAACGTGACTGGAAGTGGGAGGCAGCTGAGGAGCAGACTTCCTGGTACCAGGGGTAGATACCAGGGGTGGTTTCAGGGTAAAAATAATAATAATTTCAAATTCGGTTTTGGTTTCAGTATCGATAGCGCTATTTTTGGTTGTTCGGCCAAGTTCGGTCGAACCGAACTTCGACGAACCGAACAACTGAACCTGAACTTGGATTTCGGACCTAACATCCGAACATCCGAATCGCGTTCTGTTCGCCCATCCCTAGAAAACACAAATAATATTTTCAAATGAAGCCTCTGCTGCTCCTTCCAGCCCTACTTTTACCCATTTGAAACCTGTGTCCTACTTGCGCATGTGACTACACAGGGTAACTACAAATCTCCTACCTACCTTTTCTCCAATGTCCATTAGTTATTTCTCTATTTCCCTTTTTGCTCTGCCATCCTGGGGGGCTCCTGGTTTCATCAGAATTGAATAAGAATAAAGACGTTATAGCTGAAAATACATTTTTCCATTTTCCCCCTTTTCTTTCAAAAACAAAATCTTGTTTTTGTTTTTGTTTTCATTATTATTATTTGTCGTTTTCATTATTGAAATAACGATAATGAAAACAACAATTTTTGTTATCGTTATTGTAATAATGAAAACGACATGCACACATCCTCTGTTATCTTCATTAACAGGGGGTGGGGGTGTTGGCTGCACCACATCTAATTGGCCTAGCTTGCTCCTGCACTGGAATGACATGCTAATTCAGTGGAAGTTGAAGACAATGGAATAATTGCTGTGACTTGACCATTTGTCTTTTTTATGCCAGTCAGAAGCAGGGGATGTTAACTCCATGGCTAGAGACGACAAAGAGACCAGGCCAATATCCTGTCTTTATATTAATGCCTAAATCGGTGTGATCTCAGTTGCGCCAGGTGTCTGGGGCTTGCTAATTGATGCTGTCAGCTCCTGATTGAACAGCTGAGTCAGCACCGGACAAAAGACTCCTGATTCAATGTTTTAGCAGACTGTTTCCCCAGAAAATTGGGAATAGAGAGGCTTCTTGGAGCAGGTGCAGCAGAGACACTCCAGCTCACCTTCCAAGCGCTAGTGGATGAAGAAGAGCTGGAATTAGGTTTGGGTGTTTTGTTGTTGTTTTAATTTTGTATTTATGGATAAAATATGAGTATTTTCTACTTTTAAAGAATACTCAAAATCTCTCTGAGAACCTTGACTTTGGTTCAAATTTGACATCAGGTCATGCTTAGCTGTACCTACTTCAGTTAATTTGACTTTGATTACTTTGACTTCAGTTAGATTCAATCACTTATTTATTAAGATTTTAAATCTGCCATTCCCCAAAGACTCAAGGAGGGGTGGAGGGAGAATAACATTAAAAATATACATATACAAAATACAAAAATGAAACCCATAAAAGCAGTATGAAAATATATATAATATCCATAAAGAAGGACCCCAAACCCTATCCTTGCCTGCTAAAATAGGGATGTGCGAACGTGGTTTGGAAGTTTGGAGTTCAGACCGAACTCGAATAATTCGGTCAACCGAACCGAACTTTCGACCCGAACTTGAATTCGACTGAACTGTTTGGTCGACTCCAAACCAGTTTGGAAGGCCAAAAAACCTGGTTTTGAATGTACGAACTTGGTTCGGAAGTTTGGAATTTGACGAACTCGAATAGTTCGGTCGACTGAACCGAACTTTCGAACCGGACTTTTGAACCGAACTCAAACTGAACCGAATTTCCGAACTCAGTTCTGTTCACATATCCCTACGGCTAAATCCCTTTCTGAATTGATGATGATGATGATGATGATAATTCTTTATTTTTATATCGTGCTCCCCTGCCATGGTACTTGGAGCACTTTACATATAACTTTTAAAATCCTCATAACAATCCTGTGAGGTAGGTTAAGCTGGGAGAATATTGTGACTGGCCCAAAGTCACCCAATGAGTTTCTGGCTAAGGCAAGACTTGAAACGGAGTGCCCCCCTACCTCCTGGTCCAAGTACTGTACACTTAGCTATTAAACCACACTGGAAGATGCTCAGGCTTGGCTTTAGCCAACCTCCATGGGAAGGAAGTTCCACTGCTGTGACGCAGTCAATGAGAACACCTCTCTGTGTGCCCTTGCCATAGGGATGTGGCACAATGATGGAACTTGTAGGAGGGTGCTCCCAGTTGACCTTAGACACTAGTAGCCAGTCACCACTCACATAATGGCTTTTTCAAACGAGACAAATAGTTCACTGGAGTCCGTGTTTGGTCCATGCAGTCCCCACTCCCCCCCTCCCCCACTCACATGTTTTAGCATGTAGAGCTAATAAACGGGCACCCTCCTGCCCATTTGATGTGCTGGCGGTAGCCTCTCCCCAGCCCTGGCTCTGATGGAAAAGGGGGGTGGTCACTGCCAGAGAAGGCTTCTTCCCTGGTTGTGACCTGTCTTCACTCTGAAACAGTGCTCCTGTGCCCCGGCAGCTGCAAGAGGAGAAAGTCTTTTCTATACCCCCACTCTCTCCTCTTGCACCTGCTTGGCTTCACAGCTGAAGGATCAGAGCAGCAGGGAACGCAAGCCGAGCCCAGGATGAAATTAACAACCCAGCTGCATGAAGAGGATGTGCAGAGGCAGAAACCTTGGCTGGAGAGAGCAGCTAGGAGTCAGCGGGGAGTGAAATTAACAACCCGGCTGCCACTGACATTAACCACCCGGCTTTTTCATTCCGGCTGGGAGTGAAATTAACAAACCGGCGGCTGCTGCCACGCCACCACCTGTCATTTCCATCCTGGGCTCAGCTTGCATTTCCTACTGCCTGGCTCACTCCAGATGCACTGCTCGCAGCCGGCTTCTAGCTGGAGCCTGGGTTGCTTCTGCCCCCTCCAGCCAAACCCAGCATGAAACTGACAGGAAGCAGCTGGGCAGCAAGGAAGAAGCTGCCGGAGCAGCAGACAGGAAAGGAGAGCACTACGGCTGCTTAATTTCAGGCTGCGCTAGCCCGTGACTGTACGGTGCTGGTGGGCCTGGGCGCAGGCGAGGTTGTGTGCCACCCTAAAAAATGGGAGGCAGGTGCGTGGGCGCCTGTTCGCCCACATGCACGCACCAGCACATGCTGGGCCACGCGGCGGGCCTGCGATGTGCTCAGACGGACATCGCTGTGAGTAGGGAGTGCGTGTGAGTGAGTGGGCACTGCGGGGGCACTGCAGGGAGAGGGGTCCGGGCTAACACCTGGCAAACACCCAATAGACGGGCAGGCGAACAGCCACCTGGTGAGCGCTAATGCAGGCAATCGGCTTATTTGAAAAAAAAAAACAAGCCACCCTGTGTGTGTCCCGTGACATTGAATAGCAAATACCAACTTTTGATTCAACATGAGGGGCAGGGGGGGGAGGAAACCCTGCATGCTTGAATACCGAGGACCTCCTTCAGTCTCCTAACTTGCCCCCAATCTCCCCATTTACCTCTGGGCAACAATACTTATCTCCCTGACTTCACCTTCTCTAGTCCTTCTCCAGCAGCCCTAGTCAGAGAAAGACCCATGCTGCTACTGGGCCACATCCCTGGTGTCTTCTCACCTGGAGCTTCTGCTGATGAACTTGGGAAGTACTCAGGTTTGCTGTGGGCAGAGCACACATGTTGCCACATATCCTCCCACACATGTCAGTCCGCACCTGTGCTACAGGCATAGGTAGTAGGGATATAATTATAGTTTGGGGCATAGGGGATGAGTTCCCGACAAATTTAGGGATGTGGAGGAAACTAAATTTCCCTATCAACCGCTAAATTCCTTATTTCCCCCCTTTTTGTTAGGGATTGAGGAGAATGGTGCATGTTTCTGTCACTTTGGGTGCCCATCCCCGTCACCTGCTTTCCCCAGCAGAAGAGGCTTCCTACTCTCTTTTCTTATGGCCCATCAGGACACTAGAGAGGCCAAACCATTGCCAAACCGTGCTGCTCCATCGACCTGCAGGTCCCACAAATGTGCCATAGGTTACTCTCAGAGTCAGTCTCCACACCAGGAGCCAGAAGAGGAGCAGGAATGGACACGAGGTACGCCCTGTGCAGCTGCCGAGCTTCCCAGGGACGTGGTAAGCCAGGGGACCTAACTCCGTCACCATTTGCTCAATGTGAGCTAACAGTCTGGGAAGGGATCCTCCTGCCCCTCTGCTTACAGGTTCATGGGGACCAGGCTTATGTGGGGCAAGGGGATTCAACATCCCCCATAACCTTTAGCCCACAATTATGCCACCAGGCATGGTGAATGAATGTGTGAAAACACTATTGGTGAATTTCCAGCGTATCAAAAAGTTAGCTGTCTGAGGTAATTCTCTCATGCTTTCCAGTTTCTTCCAAGCGGAGGTAGGTGTCTCTCCCTCCACCCACCCCCGCCTCTCCGCCCTCTTCAGTTTTGCTTAAAGGCCATGTTGTCATCTCGTTTCTGTTCCACCAGTTGTGTTTCTTTTCCCAGGGACACTAACCATACCACCAAGGTTTGCTTGTGCAGCAGTGTGTGAGATTGCCATCTGTGTCACTGGCACCCCTTCAAAGAATATTTAAATATCTGTGGAGCTTATATGGGTAAAAATGAAACATGACAAAAACCGTACTCAAACATAAAGCAGGAGTGCGGTAAGGGTATGTCTGCAAGTTCACGACATTGCAGGGGGGGAATCAATTCTCCACAATCCTCCCTTGGGGGAGGATTATTGATGTTTTGTGAATTTTTATTATTGATGTTGTGTGAATTTTGAGTCACCCTGAGCCTCTATAGGAAGGGCAGCCTATAAATGTGAATAAATAAAGAATAAATAAATAAAAACAAATCTTTTGTGCAGTAACCACCTAGACTAATGACACCTGGTTTCTGAGTGACGGACAACAATTCTCAATGCAACTCAGTGGGGTTTTTCAACTGCGAGAGGGGTCATATCTCTCCTCTAGATGCACCTGTTGTGACAAAATTTCAGCTAGTCACTTGCCTATCGGCTATCTAGTCCCCAACCAAATTTGGCATGTGGGATCAAAAATAGAGCTAAAAGGGTTGGCTAACTTGCTACTAGGAATGGGTGAACAGAACCGAGTTCGGAAATTTGGTTCGGTTCAGTTTGAAAATCGAGTTCGGTTCGGTCGACCGAACTATTCGAGTTTGGTCAGAACTCTGAACTTCCGAACAGAGTTTGGAAATTCAAACCCCATTGAACTAAATGGAATATTATCTTATAGGGATGGGCGAACAGAACTGAGTTTGGAAATTCGATTCGGTTCAAAAATCGGGTTTGATTCAGACGTTCGGTTCGGTCGACTGAACTGGTTGAGTTCGGTCTGAACTCTGAACTTCCGAATCGCGTTCGCCCATCCCTACTTGCTACTCATGATTATCGGATTCCTGTTTCCTACTTAACAATTATGTGTACTCAGCTTCCCAAAATATTAAGAAATACTGCTATGATTTACCAACTTTCTGTTTACCGTCCTCTTACCAGTACCATAATTCTGAATTACTGATTTTTCACATTACCAAGTTTCATTTTTACTCCTGTTTTTTTGTCTGTTTGTAGTGAAGTACAGAATAAACCAGAGTAACAGAGCAGATGATAGGCTGAATAAACCCAGCCCAGCCTACAGAGAATACAGACCAAAATTACGGTATGACAACGGTATTACAATGGGAATGGAAATAGACGGAAACACAGCAAATGATAAATGGTAGGGATCAGACTCTGGAACCAATTTAGTTTTTTGTTGTTTTTTGTATTGTTTTGCTTCTCTGAGAGTTTTGGTTCTAGTTATGGTTTTGATTTTAGTTTTTTTTAATTGATTTTTTTTTCATTAAAAAAAATGAAAAGAAATCAATGCAAAAAAATCAACAAACAGAAAAAAAGAGAACCGAAATTCTGGATACAATCGATAACGGCCATTTTTGGGCTGTTTCAGTTCTATCCAAAACCAAAATTACCATCTCTAATAAATGGTAACCTGAAAAATTGGTAATCATTACCAGTTAAACAGAAAAAGAGAAATTAATTAGGAATTTGACAGGTACCACTCAGTACCTGATATGACCGAGATGGAGAAGGGTACTGCAAATTTGATGGGAATTTGACAGGAAAATCTGCACGATCACCTCACTCCCCGGGTCCTGGATCTGCTCCTGCGGTCATCTGGGGGTGCCCGGCTTGAGGTACCCTGAGTTTTGGGGGGGGGCACACAGGGGAGGGCCTTCTCGGTGACTGCACCGCGGCTGTGGAACTTCCTTCTAGTAGAGGCTCGACTGGCCCCGGATTTTCCCTCATTTCTGAGAAGTTGTAAGACCTGACTGTTCCACCAGGCATTTGACAGGGGAGATGGGTAGTGGGGGGAGGGGGTATTGGATGGGGATGTGGTTTTTTTCTCCTCATAAGAAGAACATAAGACATGCCATACTGGGTCAGACCAACAGTCCATCGAGCCCAGTATCCTGTCTCGGACAGTGACCAATCACGGAGACCTGGGAGGCCTGAAAGAAGAACCCAACAGGTCACCTCCTTTTGCGATGTTTTATTCTAATTGTTTTTAATGATTGTAAGCTGCCCCAAGCGGTCTGTGGCAGGAGGGGTGGGGTAACACTTTTAAAAAATAAATAAATAAAATAAATAAATGAATAAATACATCCCCATTTGTGTAGATATTCATTTCAGCCCTAATTCAAAAGTTATTGGAGAGGCGGTGGGAAACATACCCATATGCAGGGCCAGCCTTACCACAAGGCGGATTGGGGTAAATGACCTGGGCCCCGGTCTTTTCTTTATTTAGAGGCCCCCAGTTGCCGCTATTTTCACAAGAGCAGGGTGGTCGAACTCCACTCCCTCCCAGTGGGGACCCAAAACAACCAACCTCTAGCACCTCATGGAGGGTGTTCCTGAGGGGGCGGAGCCACAAGGGAGGGATAGGAGGCACTAGGACCCTGGGCCCTTAAGGGGACCCTGACCATTTGCATACACATATACACAAGTTGATTGCATAACGCAGGGATTAGACTCCCTGGGCCATGGTAGAAACTAATGCATGCTCTGTGGGGTTTATAGGAGTCATGGGTGGGTGCTCAAGGGGTGTGTTCAGGGTGGGGAAAGAAGCGGAGGAGCCAGACTTGGGACTGGTATTAGGCAACACCCAATGGAGGGTGTTGGTTGAATAAGTAGGTTGAAGCAGCTCGGTCATATTGCAGCAAACGTATAAAGTACTGTCCTCATCAAAGTCAGTGCTTCAACTCCCATTGGCTTGAGGGGATGAGGATCGCATAATTCAACCAATATTATGACATTAATATTTGAGGTGAATATAATAATTTCTCATCCCATTCTAGCCATGAGTTGACTGGAAGGCCTTGGCAAGTCACTATCTCTCAGCCTCAGTTCCCCATCTGTAAAATGGGAGTAATAATGAGCCACGTCACAGGGTTGTTGTAAGGGTGAGCTAGATAAAGTTTGGAAAGCTCTTTGAACACTGAACATGCTATAGAAATGATTAATAATAGTAACAGAAATATTTGCAAAGGGGTTAAATAATTTGTTATGCAACATTCATTTCCTTTGCAAGTCATTCATTCATAATGCAGCATGGCGGCATTCTCCATCAACTACAGTGAGTCTAGTTATTCCTTACATATACCAGACGAACTGTCACTACACTCATGTGTCCTGATACAAAGGCTACATCCTGCAACAATTTACCTCAGCCTCCACTTTGAGCCTGATCTGACAAGACTTTATAGGGATCCCCGATTCCCACATTTTGATGCTGCCATTTTCACAACCAGTAAACATTTCTAAAGAAATATACAAAATGAAAAAACTGAATATTTCCCCCCAATTTAAATATTTGAACTAGAGCTAAAATGAATACCCACAGGTAATACTGATTGGCACCCAACGTTGTCGAGCCGATTCAGGTACCTGAAATCCGACAGGTACACCCGTTGCTGTGGATACTCGTTGCAGCTCTAGTTTGAACTCTACAGCTATTCAAATTTTTCAGCAAACCGAAACAGAAGGAAGCGAGCGTGTCAAATGTTTCAATTTTGGACTGAACAGAAGGATCTCTATCAGAAACATCCATCAGAATGTTTATCAGAAACATTGTCTCATTCTTTGAGACAGCTGATATCTTTTTTGTTGAAGATACTAAAAAATAAATTAAAAACACTATATGGGGGAGGGGGTGCTTTTAATTCCTGGATCTGGAACACGGATATGATCCTGGACCCTCCCTTCAGGGAAAGGAAGTGGAGATAATAATAATAATAATACATCTTTATTTTTATATGACACCCCTCTGCCATGGCACTCAGAGCACTTTACTAACAACATTTTAATCCTCACAACAACCCTGTGAGGTAGGTTTGGTTGAGAGAATATTGTGACTGGGACAAGGTCACCCAGTGAGTTTCTGACTGAGGCAAGACTAGAATGGAAGAGGGGGAGGCTATCTCCTGGTCCACTTAGGCATTACACCACTTTCAAGATGAAGGACAGGAGATGGCTCCATGGCATTGATCCATGATCTGGACTCTTCTTTTTTGCCCTTCCTGAGTATTCCCCTTAGGAACCCAGCAACTCTTATTTGACCTGTGGATCTTGTGTTCATTTTTAAAAGTGGCTCACATGAGGGGAAAGATTTTCCACTCCTGTTTTATGCAGTGGGGCCAATCCATGCCGTGTGCAGGCACTATACGCAACGTGAAGACGTGTAGGTGTTGCACAAGTGTTGTGCATGCGGTTCATGATGAATGCACCCTGTGTGTGACCTGCGCATGCTGCACACAAGGTACGCAATGCTTGAATAATACTTGCATGCACCCGCTTTGCATACAGTGCGTGTGCAAGACCTGGATTGGCTCCAGTGTGTTTAATTGTTTACAAGAAGCCAAACAATTGTACCTTTTTAAAAAGTCTTTCCGAAATGGGGATTTTCACAAAGAACTACATTCTGAATGGCACTGAGTAAATTCCACAGAAATCGTGACGACCATAATAACCGCCAAATGCAGCCGCAATAATAATGATGATTGTTGTTGTTGTTGTTCCTTCATTATAGACTTCAGCTGACATGAGAGCTCCATTGTTCTCTGTCCAGCACAAAGAGGCAAATTGAAAAATAACTCAAAAGAAACTGGACTGCATTGGGCAAGAAAGGATGCTGGACCAAATTCAGGCTGGCAAAAATCCACTGCAGTTTATGGAGCAGTTCCTGATTACTCCATTTGGCCTCTGAAGTGAATATTTACAATGACTGGCTGTCATTTGAGCTCTCTTGCAAGCATTAGAAAACAGCAAACAAACCGAATGACCAAAGCATTGATCAAGCCAATGAATGTGAAAGATCAAAATAAAATAAAATAATGGCCCTTAATTCCGCCAGCATTCCGCACAAAGCTCATCTCCGTTAACTGCTTTTTCTTTACAATAGGCTGCAGACTCCTTTCTTTTTAATTAAAATGGAAGCCGGGCAAGATAAGTACCGGTATTAGGAACCGTGATTCTTAGTTATGCTGAAATTTTATCTTTATCTTTCAAGCCTCTTCAGTTGTTGAACAAAAGCCCAGTTTTCCTTTGTTAGATATCGTGCATATTTGTGTTTCTTCTCCTTTTACGGCATCTTAGATGTCAAGTGACAAAAAAAGAGATACTATAGTTCTGTGGCATCAATTTCAGTTTCATGTAGATGTCTTCTTGAGTCCTCTTCCTACAAATGCTTTCTTACCAGGAGTTCATTATAATAGTTCAACGAATGAGACTAGCAATGATTACTCATAACTGTTGGTGAGATGATGCAGTTTGGGTCATTTTAATTCCATCTCAAAAAAGACATAGTAGAACCAGATAAGAGGACAGAATCAAATATGAACAAAGGTAATGGGCAGCTTACGTATGAGGAGAGGACCCCTAGGTTAGCGCTTTTCAGCTTAGAAGAGAGAGAACTGAGGAAGGAATATTATGAAGCTCTACATAATCATGAGTGGTGCAGAATGGAATGACTTTGGACAGGTGGAGAGTTGGTTGGGGGAGGTTGCGGATTGGGTTTAAACTTCTATATTGGAATTCATTTAGTTGTAAGCCATTATTGTAAGGGTCTGGTCTAGAACCAGCACCCTTTGGGCCCTGATGCTGGTGACTGGTGCCTCTGCACTAGGGCTGAAATGAGAATCAATTTATTTCTGGTGAAAACCTTGTGAGAATCGAGAACTGTTACTGAGATCTTGGGACAATCTTGATAATGGTTTGGGAACTCGATTGATAACTTTTCTCGATATACTATATACCGTTACCATTTACCGTTACCGATTATCATGTACCGTGTTCTTTCTGGTAATGCACATGAGCAAAATGTCCACCATGGCTTTTCTGTGCATGCATAGCCCTCTTCCAAGATGGCGCCAGTTGTCTCAAGTTGTCAACTGCCCGACACATCCTCGACCTGGTCTTCTGTTCTGGCCTTGAGGCAGGGGATCCGTTAGTGGGGGATGTGAGGGTCACACCCTTGTCATGGATGGATCATTTATCTCCTATAGGCCAGCCTCTCAGCGCACCACCTCCAGAAGGGGAGGGGCACAGTTAGGTTGGTCCACCCTCGGAGGCTGATGGAACCACAGCGGTTTCAGGAGGCTCTGAGGGAGTTAACCTTAGACCTTGACAGTCACTCTGTTGATGACCTTGTCCGGGATTGGAATGTCTTGTTAAGGGAGGTCATTGACATAGTGGCTCCGAGACGTCCCCTGCCTCCTTTTTGTCACTGCAGGACCCCTTGGTTTACCGAAGGGCTGCGGTGTATGAAGCAGGTAGGCATGCTACTAGAGCAACGCTGCCATCAGACTCACTCTGAATCCAACGCGGTCCTACGTTGAGACTGTGAGGACAGCAAAGAAAGAGTTCTTTGCTGCCCTCATAGCATCTGCAAAGTCGCATCCAGAGGATCTATTCTGGGTGGTGCGCGGGCTGGTCAGTCCGACCTCCCTCCACCTGGACGTTGGATGTGGATTGTCCCAGGCCTGCTGTGAGGAGTTTGCCATCTACCCAGTCTCAAGGAGGCCGTGGTACGCCCCCTGCTGAAGAAGCCTTCACTGGATGTGGACACACTCGCCAGTTACCATTCTGTCTCTAATCTTCCCTTTTTAGGGAAGGTTTTTGAACGGGCAGTGGCTCTGCAGCTCTAGGCGCATCTGGACAGTATCGGTTTCCTTGACCCTTTTCAGTCTGAGTTCCGTCCCAGCTATGGTACTGAGACGGCAATGGTGGCTTTGGTGGTGATCTCCGCTGGGAGATGGATGCAGGATGCTCTACATTCTTGATCCTGCTAGATCTCTCGGCCACTTTTGATACCATGGACCATGGGCTGCTGCTGAGATGGCTGCGAGACCTGGGGGGCCTGGACGGGACTGTCCTTGGGTGGTTCCGCTCATTCCTCTCAGGGAGAAGCCAGCGGGTGGTGCTGGGAGCTGAAACATCGAGCTCCCGGGTCTTGACCTGTGGCATTCCACAGGGTTCGATCCTGTCCCCACTTTTGTTTAATGTGTATATGCAGCCCCTGGAGGGAGATCATGAGAGGGTTCGGGGTGCGATGTCACCAATATGCTAATGATACTCAGCTGTACCTCTCTTTTTCAACCAACCCAGGCCCTGTCGTTTTGTTGCTTTCCCAATGTTTGGAGGCCATGGCAGATTGAATGTGGCAGAGCAGACTGAAGCTCAATCCTGATAAGATGGAGGTGATGGTGGTGGGTAGGGCAAGGGAGGTGCCGGCTCCTCTGAGGGGAGGGTCAGCCCTCCTGTAACCCAACAGGTTCGGAATCTGGGGGTGGTTCTGGATTCGGGCCTCTGTCTGGATCAACAGGTGGAGGTGGTGGCTAAAGCTGCCTTCCGCCAGCTGTATCTAGTACGGAGGTTGAGCCCATACATTTCCGGGCTCGACCTTGCCACTCTTATTTGCGCCTTCATCACCTCGACGTTAGACTACTGCAATGCACTCTATGTGGAGCTTCCCTTGGTTCTGGTTTGGAGGCTGCAGCTGGTGCAGAATGCGGTGGCCCATCTCCTCACAGGGACAAGGCGGCGGGAGCATATAACACCTGTGCTCCGCACTCTGCACTAGCTGCCTAAGCGTACCAAGCCAGATTCAAGGTGTTGGTGTTGATCTATAAAGCCCTACATGGTCTTTGCCCCTCATACCTCAGGGACTACCTTGCCTTCCGCGCCTCAGGGCGACCCCTGCAGTCTGCCAGGGGTGCCTTCGTGGAAGTCGCCCATGTTAAACGGGGGGCCACAATGGAGAGGGCATTCTCGGTGGCCGGGCCGTGACTCTGGAACTCCCTCCCAGAGGAAGCTCTCCTGACCCCAGGTCTGATGGTGTTTTGTCGAGCCTGTAAGACCTGGCTGTTTGCCCAGGCCTTCGGAGGGGAGGGTGGGAGAGTAGCATAGGTTGGGGGGTGTTTGGGGGGAGGGGTTTATAGTAAAAGTTGGGGGGGATTACTCTTTTAAATTATTTTTATTTTGTGATGTTTTTATGAGTTTTATTGATCTTGTCTTCACTATTGTTTAACGTGTATATGCAGCCCTTGGTGGAGATCGTGAGAGGGCTTGGGATGCATTGTCACCAATATGCTGATGATACTCAGCTGTACCTTTCCTTTTCAACTGACCCAAGTCCTGCCGGCTCAGTGCTGTCCCAGTGTTTGGAAGCCGTGATGGATTGGATGCGGCAGAGCAGACTGAAGCTCAATCCCGATAAGATGGAAGTGATGGTGGTGGTAGGGAGAAGGAGGTGTTGGCTCCCCTCGTAGAGGGGGTCCGCCCTCCCATAGCCCAGCAGGTTCGGAGTCTGGGAGTGCTGTTGGACTCAGACCTCCGCCTGGATCGACAGGTGGAGGTGGTGGCTAAAGCTGCCTTCCGCCAGCTGTATCTGGTGCGGAGGCTGTGTCCATTCATTTCCAGGCCCAACCTGGCCACCCTCATTCATGCCTTCATCACCTCAAGGCTAGACTACTGCAATGCGATCTAAGTGGGGCTTCCCATGACGCTGGTCCAGAGGCTGCAGAACGCGGTGGCCCATCTCCTGACTGGGATGGGTAGGCGGGAACATATTACTCCCATGCTCCGTGTCCTGCACTGGCTTCCTATTGCGTACCGGGCCAGATTCAATGTGTTGGTTTTGGCCTATAAAGCCCTACACTGTCTTGGTCCCTCATATCTCAGGAACTGCCTCGCCCTCTGTGTCTCAGAGTGACCCCTTTGGTCCACCAAGGGTGCCTTTTTGGAGGTCCCCTGGGTAAAATGGGGGGCCACAATGGAGAGGGCGTTCTCGGTGTCCGGACCACGACTTTGGAACTCCCTTCCAGAGGAAGCCCGCCTGGCCCCAAGTTTATTGGCTTTCCACCGAGTCTGCAAAACCTGGCTGTTCGCCTAGGCCTTTGGGAGGGGGAGGGGGGGAATAGTTTTCTTTGAGGGGGGATTTGGGGTTTTAGAAGGAAAATTATTAAAGATGTGATTGTCGTTTTAGTATGTTTTAAATTGAATTTTATTGTTGTATATTTTACTTGCTGTAAGCTGCCCCGAGATGCCATTGGCATGAGGGGGGCGGCTAAAAAAATGCAAGGAAATAAATAAATACAATACAATAAAATAAAAAAGATAGGGCCAGCCTCTCGCAATGATTACCGGTGGGGACTGAGTGTCCCACCAGTTGTTTTATGTGTTTGTCCCACAGGGCCTCAGGTGTTGAAAGGGAAGGGAATGGGAGTGGGTGGGACAGGTTGTTGTGGGTTTGGGAATTGGAAGTGGTGTATGATTTAGTTATGCTTGTTTTAGTATCTTTTTATTGTTGTGAGCCATCCTGAGTCTTTCGGATAGGGCAACCTATAAAATAACAACACCAATAATTATTATTTTTGACTAGGTACTAGGGGTGGGAATATCGGTATCGGATAAATCCGAAACACCCAATAATCAGGTGTATCGGATTAATCAGATAATTCGATATTTACCGGTATCGGCATACCGGATTTTTAACATTGGCCGCTTTACCGGGTTTTTTTTACATTGTGCCATTGAAGTCACCGGTAAATCCGATACCGGGGAGATCCGATACCGGTAAATCCGGTATCCAGTATTCTTCCCGGTGTCCCATCCCTACGCAAGGCTGAATTCTTTATTCTTTTTCCTTCTGCATAAATCTGGAGTGACTCCAATTACCCCAGTAGAACCACTCCAGATTTAAACCAGCCAACAGCACACGCTGAGTTTGGCCCGCTGTTTTCTCCAGGACAGTTTATTGATTGTTACTTTTTCAGTGTAATAGCATATTAGTATCTAAAAGTAGCCAGTCCGACCTCTGCTGAATGAGAGATTACTGGATCTTACAGAGGGTGAAGTGGCAGAAGACAGGTAAAAAACCGCAGCAGAATCACAGATTCAGTCCATTTTTCAGAGCCCTATCCTGATGATCTTCTTGTATTAGGAGTGAAAGGGAGAGCTGCAGCACCGGCGCTCAGTGACAATAGCTGGAAAAATATCTGACAGCTCTGTCTTTATTAGAGGTGCTTGAGAAATGCAATTTTCTCGCTATAGAAAGTTTTTGATATTTCAGTTTGGGTTTGTTTTTGTTTTTTTCCATCCTGAATTGAAATATCAAAAATATCAATCTCTCTCTCTCCCTCTCTCTCTCACGCACACACACACAACACACACACACACACACACACACGCACACACACCCCAACTGGATTCTCCTATTGAGCTGCCATTCTGCATCATGGGTAGAGCTGAAACTATAGCAAAATAAATATCCACACTGGGTATTCCTGATACCATGGTGGTTATCTGGCAACTATCCAGTAACAATGGAGGCTAACCGCCAAACTGGAAGACCAGATATTACTGTTTACCATTTACTGCATTACTGCATAACCAAACCAGTACAAATGGAGGGAGGGAGTAGGGCTGAAACTTGATCTCTATATTCTTCCTGTTCTCGATGAGAATCAGGCTTCTTGGCCCATTCTTGCAAACGAGAATGGGCCTGAATTCTTGTTGGGAAAGGCGAGAATCTTGAGAACAGACCTCCCCCCACACTTGCCAAAAAATGGGGGGCTTTTACTCACCTGGCTGCCTTTTTGAGTCTGGGGGGGAAGGTCTTCTCCAGCTGCTGGGTCTCGCTTCTGTGTATCTCCCCGCTTGGGTTTTCTGTGAGAGAAGGGGGGAAGCCTCTGAGAAGGCGTGGGGGAAGGGAATCACTGTGCATGCTCAAAATAGTTTTAACCTTTAAAGCCCTATATGGCATGGGCCCCTCCTACTGAGAGACCGCCTCACTCCTCAGGTCGTGCGGTGATCTTTGCGGTCCGCCGGGGGTGCCTTCCTGGAGGTCCCCCAGGTTAGCCGGGGCAGCAACAATGGAGAGGGCATTCCCATTGGTCGCACCGCGGCTGCGTAACTCCCTCCCGGAGGAAGCTCGACTGATCCCGAGTCTGTTGGCCTTCCCCCGGGCCTGTAAGACCTGGCTGTTCGTCCAGGCCTTCGGGGAAGGGAGTGGGTAGGGGTGGGGGAGACGGGTAGTGGGCTGGGTTGGGTAAGGGAGGGTTTGAGTATGGGCTATTTTAATCTGGGGGGTTTAAGTTGTTTTAACTGTATTTTTAGTTATGTGTTTTTAAATGTTGTTAGCCGCCCCGAGATGCTTGTAGCAGAAGGGGGCAGCATATAAATTTTAAATAATAAATATATAATAAAATGGCTGCTGGGGCTCTTCTGAGCATGTGCATCCCTTTTCCAAAATGGCATCGGCAGTGTCAGTGCCATTTTGGAAAAGGGCAGCGAGTTTGCATATGCTCAGAACAGCCCCTGCACCTGTTTTGAGCATGTGCAGTGATTTTTTAAAAAAAGAGGCTTCCTCCTTTCTCTGCAGAGAGACGTCTAGTGGGGAGAGACTACTAGGAGCAGTCCCCTATATCCCCTCACCCCACCCCACCCGGATTCAGAGAGGCAGTCAGATGAGTAAACAGGGCATTTTTTTCTTACCTCATTGTTGTTGTTTTTTAAGATATCTTATGGGATTCCACATTGGGGCTGAGATTTCAGCGAGATCTCGATCCCCAGCTGAAATTTCATGGGATATCTCATGAGATTCAATTCAGATTCTCATTTCAGCCTTAGGAGGTAGTTAAATAAAGAGCCAAATGCTAATTAAATGGTAAATGCGGTAAGTGGTAATGTGGCAAACCGTGATTCGGTTTACGAAGAGCTTCCGGATACGAAACTAGATACCAGATGACATCTGAACAGAGGGGCTGATCCCAAGCCCCACGCAGTGTATGTGACACACACGATGTGCGTGTATGCCAACATGCACATTTCACACTCACACCGTGCAGACTGAGCCCCACTATGGGGACTATGGCATGCACACATGTCTGTGTACATGCCTGAGTGTATGCCACGGGATCGGAGTTTTGGGATTGTGTCCAGATACTGTGGATAACACAATATTCAACTGGATACCAAATAGTCCTGGTTCATCATTTCAGCTCAGACCATTGCACTTGGATTTGTAGAATCAGAAAGCTAGAAGCTAATCCAATGGTTATCTAGTCCAGCTCCTTGCCACTAAACAGAATCCACTCTGGCTATCCCATTCCTGATACATGACGTCCCTTGGAAGGGGAGGAACCATGTGCAGGCTGAGCACATGGTGCACACAGTGCATAAGCAGGTACTGGATCGGCCCCACCATTGCTGGTTCAGGAGAGCCCTTCTGATTTTGTGGAACGTTCCATGAAATTGGAATTGCTTGCCAAATTTTGGTCAGAATTCTGGCTCAGCACTTTTAAACATACACAAAATGGCGACCGCTATACAACAAGATGGTGACTGCCATACCATTTTGCACATGTGCAAACCACCCCACCCCCCTTTCGTTCGATCTGATCAGAACTCTGACTGAGACTGAACGAACTTCCTGGTTCCAACGGAATTGAAATTGGGTGGAAATTCTGAATTCAGCTCTAGAGCACACCCCTTAAAGCACCCCAGGCCCCAATATGCAGCCCCTAGAACTAGTACTAATTTTCAAAGCAGCTCCTGGGTGGGAAATGTTTCTCCACCCCTCTTGTGAAGAACAACAATACAGAAGTACCCCTTGAGGTACAACTTCATGTTGTGGTCACTTGTTTTCCTGTGGTAGA
This sequence comes from Sphenodon punctatus, assembly GCA_003113815.1. NCBI lineage: Eukaryota > Metazoa > Chordata > Lepidosauria > Sphenodontia > Sphenodontidae > Sphenodon > Sphenodon punctatus. Next base: position 10,425,972 of record QEPC01007512.1, read on the forward strand.
AGAGAAATCGGCAGAGCAGCTTTGCAACCAATTCCTGTGGTAACAAGTACTAAGATCCTAAGAGAATCCCCATAGATCCATTGTACTGTATTTCCAAATGAAACACCTCCATCTTTGCCACAAGAGGAGGAGTTCAGGTCATGCTGAGAGGAATGAAAAATCTGGTATTTAAAGGTCAAACACACGCATTTCCATGATCCCTGGGATTGAAAACAATATCACTCATTCAGATTATGTGGGCAGGGAGCACGGCAGATTTGCTATTTTGGCCTGCTCTGCGTGCATAAATGTAAGAACGAGTTTTCTTGTCCAAATCTTTCAACAGGAATACTAAATCCTCACTTGTGCTCCAGAATGGAGAAAGGGAGCTAGGGCTGGTTCAGAAAAGCCGTTCTGATTTCACATAAAAGTTCCGCGCAATTGCGATGACTACTGAAATTCATGGTGGAATGCTGATTGGAGTGAATTTCCAATTGGAATTCCACCTATATGGTTTTGTGCACGTGCAAATGGCAGCCACCAGTCTGTGCATGTGTAAAATGGCCACCACCAGACAACAAGATGACAGCTGCCATTTTTGCTCCCTCAGGGAGCTTGTTGAATCCTAATGGTTAGTGGGAGATAGGCACCATCCAAGCCGGAACCTGGGCTTAGTTGAGCCCCCTTGCTCCATTGTAGCAACTAGCTACAACCCTGGTCCAATCCGAACCCAGGCCTGATGCAGCCAGACTCTTCCAAGTCCAGGTCTACTATGTCGGGGTGACATCACAGCATCTTGTAGGAGACAGGGCCTCTTGCTGCTAGGGCAATGGTTCTCAAACTTGGCGGCACAGAAGATATTCTGGGGGACAAGTGAAGGAGTACAGCTGGTAAACCCCTAGCTCTCCTGTGACTTGACTATAGGAAATTTCTAAAATGAGGTTGTGAGGGGGAGAGAGAGTCAAAGAACAAGGAGGAGGGAGATGGGAAGCAACAGGAGGACTGGACAGGGGAGAGAGAGAGAGAGGGAGAAAGGGAACAAGCCAGTAGGGATGTGCGAACAGAATGCAGTTCGGATATTCGGTCGTTCGGTTCGGGAACCGAGTTCAGATTTGGTTGTTCGGTCTGGGAACCGAGTTTGGATTCAGTTGTTTGGTTCGGTGGAGTTCGATTCGGCTGAACATTCGGGAGGGGCGGTGGTATCAGTATTGGTATTGGTATCGGACCGACCTCTCCTGCTTCCCTTGAATCCCTTCTCCATTTCTCCCACCCAAATAGTGCAGAGGAAGATTTTATATTTTTGTTTATTTATTTATTCAAATGTAGAATATAATATATATCTACGACACTAACTCTAACTGCTATTAACTATTTAAAAACCTATGGAACTAAATGGAATGTCTAATAAAGGCCTAGTCCTACAAACACACTATAAAACTGAATCACTACTACACACTACTCTATCTATTTCTATAACTAAGCTAACTCCTACAACTATCTCTGTCTATCTATAGTAACAATCTAATGTCTATCTATATGGTGTGGGGGGGGGGGGGAGTACAGACAGCTCACAACAAACAACACAGGAAGGGGTACAAAACTGAAATCAAACCTAAATCAATCTAATCCTACTCTAAATAAATCCAAAAACAGGCAAAGGGAATCAGTAATGGAATATATAGTGGGAGGAGGGGGAGGATTCAATGGAGGGTAGGGAGAAAGAACACAGGGATGGGTAAAAAATAAAAATAACGCCTAAATCTATCTAATCTAAATAAATAATACTAGGGAACACAAACTGCTGGGAGAGGGAGCCTTCTGAAAACGCCTGCTGTCAGGAACAGTGGCTACCTCAGAAGGTGTTGGAAGGGGGGAGGACAATGACTTTTGTTACTTGCTGTGCCTGCCTTACCACAAGCCCCATTGGCTCTGTGAAGTCTAGCCCCATGTCCCTCATGTCCAATTGCAGACTGCGAAGCCAGTGGTCTGAGGAAAAAAGGGATGGTGATTGCACAGGCTGGCTGCTACTCAAGTCTCTCCACCCCTGGTGCCAGGAAGTCTGCTCCTCAGCTGTCCTCCCCCTCCCTGGGTCTTTGAGTCCAGTAGATTCTGAACTTACAATATCAGTGGCAAATTATTGCATTGTTGTTATGCAACAGAGGCAAGCTATACTAGTGGCAAAGGAGTGAAATGTTTATTTTAAGAATTTTGATGACTGGGTGATGTTTTTTAAATTTTTTGTAAGGTTTGTGACATTAGTTGTCATGCCCAAACGTAGTATGTATCTATATTTTAAGTTGTTTGTGTTACGTACTTATTGTCATTTTTGTTACATTATGTTGTAATAGCCACGGCTACACAACTATTAATAAAATTTGATTTGAACTCACCCGAATGTGGCCAAACTGTTCGGTCATTTCCGAGTTCGGATCGAGTTCGGTTCAGTTGGTTCAGGTTCAGGTAGGATGTTCGGTTCGGTTTCGTTCCGTTCGGTCGTCCGAATGGATCGATTTTGGTCCAAACTCAGAACTTCCGAACCGCGTTCGTACATCCCTAGAACAAAGGGGTATTTGCAGTTGCGGAAGAGGCCTCAACTACCACAGATGATAGGAAGGAAATGGATTGGTTTAAAACGTTTGATAACTATTGTACTAAGGCAGAGCTGAAACTAGTACCCAAAAAAGCGGGCATACCCATTGAAATTGCAGTACTCAACCCAACCAGTAACATTGTATAGTAATAATCAGTACACGTTGGGCTACCTGATGTACCAATTTACCATTTTCCGTCCCGATTTTCTGACTTCTGGTGCCAATTTTTCCATTTCTGGGACTTCCAGTTCTGATTTTTCAACTTTTTGTCATGATTCCTGTGCCGATTTACCACTATTACCAGTTAGTACCAATCGGTAAAACAGTAAATTGGTAACAGTAATACCTGGTATTTGGGGGCAATTGGGGGCCTGATTCTGTATTCGGGTATTGATCAGGTTGTATCAAATGGGCTACCTGATACAACTCTGTGCTAGGGAGCTTGACCCAGTTGGTGCCAGAGGGACTTGAGAAGAGAGTGTGTTTGACCTACCCTGGACCCGTCAGCATAGGTGACCAGTAATTGTAGATAGGGTGGGTGGGAGAGGGGGCACAGGAGTGGGGGCTGGGCAGAGGTTCTATAGGTCTTAGAAAAATCTGGGCTGGGTGGGTGTGTGCCCCCTGTAAGTTGCCTATGCCCTTTGGGACCAGTTGAGTTCTGTTGCACTTGGGCCGACTTACAGGACTCTAGGCTTGGGACTGTGGCGGCTGTTTGCCAATGACAGTTTCTGTTTCACCAGAAAACTACAACTTTGACCATAGCTAAGGTTTCTTTTCAGATCCCACAGAGTATGGCCAACCTCCTCATGGGTCAGGGTGGACATTTTGTCCAGACCAGAGTTATTCTGGGAGTAGTGTGGAGTGGACCCTTTGGAGCTGATCTTAGAGGGCTGAATCCCATGTTTGTATGACTATCCCCTGTGCGGAGCTTGCACTGCATGTGAATATAGTGTTCTTTCCCAATGCTTGGCTGAGTGGAAGGAAAGATACAACCCTCCCTGCCCACAGTGCAACCCTTCCTGCCCACAGTGGTGCCTGACGTGTTTTGCGAGGGGCTAACGTTGAATACAGTACCTCAGGGCCAGAGATACTGGGCACAGCAGAAAGCTATTGTAGTGTAAGCAGTTTCTGGAGCATAGCCTCCTTTCAGCCTCCTCAGAGTCCCTGAAATAGGCCTACCTGACGCAATATATACAAGTCTTTCTCCTCATGGGGCATGATTGCTTTATTGTCAAAACACTCAGCCTACTTTCCTCCGATCCTCGTTCTTCTACTAGATCTGGGCTGGTGTTTACACTTTTGCCACCCTAGGCATAATACAAAATGTATCTCCTTCCAGTCTGCCTTCATATCCCTCAAATTGGGGGCTTACATTGCAGGCAGGCACATGCCTGGTGCCCGCCGAACAGCTGATTGGTGGGGAAATGGTAGCATTCCTCCTTCCCCTCCCCCCCCCCCCCCCCCCCCCCCCCCCCACACCTACAGTGCAAGCTCTGACACTGATTTGCCCACTTCTGCCATGTAAATTTTGACTGGGGACTCCAGAACTAATCTGAATGCCTGTTACATAAGTGGACAGGGCTTCAACTGCTTTGGAAACTCCCTCATGTAGAGTTGAAACAATTATCTGCATGAATATCAGTAGCCATCGGATTTGAGGCAACTGAACCAATCAGGTAATGATCAGTTACCAACCGATAGTGAATTAATTAATTTTACCGATTAATTAACCTATCAATTAATAATTGATTGATTTATCAATATTACTAATTTACTGAACATGAGTTTTTTCCTGTTTTCCCATTAGTTCCATGGTTACTGGCTCATTCTGTTTGACCATCATTCTTTTCCTGTTCACACTTCCCGCTCCAACCTGGTTTCAAGTTTAATTTGGTTTTCCATTGGATACCTGATTATTGGTATTATTTGGTATTTCAAAAAGTCAGTTAACCAATAATGGTATTAACCAGTATTCTTGAAAGTCAGTTAAATGTCCTGGTTGTAAGAGGCGGACGGGCAGTGGAGTTAATGTACAGGGATCTAACCTGGTAAGTTGGTATATGGCATCAGGCACTGGGTTCAGGCAGAAGTGTAGTCAAGTCAGAGTGTGCGTCAAAACCAGGATAGCAGGTACCACAGGCATCAGACAGCGAGGGAGGCAATCCTGAACTGAGGATCCCTCTTCCATTTCTGCAGGAGCTAACTGCTGGTGGGTGCAATTCTGAGCTGAGGCTCCTCCTTCTGCCGGCACAGGTTCTAACTGCTTGCGGGAGACACTGGTATTCAGCTACTGGTCTGTTAGACATTTGACTATCTAGAATATCAGGTATTATTAACCATGGCTACTGAATTAGGTATTTATTAAGCTTGACACCCTAGTTTATCCAGCTCAGAGCTGGGGATTGACAGCTAGGGCTGAGATGAGAGCAAGTGTTCCTGCTCCGAAGGGAAATACCGACCTTTGGGGAATACGTGCAAGTGTCTGTTGGTACTTTGTCAATTTACCATGATTCCATGCTTCCACTATTTACTTATTTTTCATCAATGTTGTCATTTTTTGTGACTTGCCAGGACCTTTCGTCACCTTCCAGGAATTTTACAACAGTTTTATTGCAGTTTTACAGCACTTTTATGGCAATTTCTAGCACTTAGCTGGCACATTAGTGTGTATCATGGTGTGTGTATCATGGCACATTAGTGTGTATCCGGAGACCTGGCTGGACACTGAGTCGGGACCTATCTTGGCTGACCTTGTTCCAGCTGGGTACTCCATGCAGCATCAACCATGACCAGAGGGACGGGGACGGGGGTGTAGCCAATATTTTTAGGGAGACTTGTTCCGTTTGGAGATCCAGGGCAAATTCCATCTGGAATAGAGGGCCTTTAACTTGTGGTCGATTTGGCTCATGGAGACAGATTGGGGGTGCTGTTTGTATACCGTGCACCTTCCCATAGAGCAGGTAGAGCATCTCTACTTGCTTTAGCCGATCTGGTGTCAGAAGTGGTTTGTGATTCCCGAGGCTGCTGGTCTTGGGGGATTTCAATATTCATGCTGACTCCAGTGTTTGGGTCTCAATTACAATCTTTTAGTCATATTAATAGAAATCCATAAGAATAATATGGCTAGGGTAAAGAACTGCCCCCAGAGTACCCCTAGTGCACCAATCCATATAGAGAGAGGTGTGCAGCAGGGGTGTGTCTTGGCCCCCCTACTTTTCAACCTATATGTGGCAGATATTAAGGGCTTAAATCTGATATTCTGGCCCTGATTGAATATTGTTCGCAGAACGACCTTGTCATCAATGGAGGAAAGTGAAAGATAATGGTAGCGGGAGGCAAACCACGTACCCATAAATGGACTATCTCACATTTGTCTATGGAGATAGTGGATGAATTTCCATATTTGGGTATTCTATTCACAGGTACCTGGGCACCCCCACCTTAACAACAGAGCCCGTTTGTCTCGTAGTACTACCCGAGCCCTTATGAAAACACAAAACATTTCCTATGGTATAGCGGGTAATACCATATTGAAAGTGTTTCAAACCAAGGTGTATCCTATGTTAACCTTTGGCCTGGAGTTAATTCCGTCTCCGGATTATATAATCCTGGAGCATGTCCAAAAATACCTTTTGTGTAGGGTACTTAGGGTGGGGAACAGTATCCCAGGGGTGATTATTCGAGTTGGAAAAACATGCTTCCAGTGGAACATTACGCAAGGATGGTGCTATTCAGGTTCTGGCTCAAAGTGGGACTATCGCCGCAGGACTCGTTACAGTCTCTTTGCTTAGTTGAGGAGCTCACTCATGAGGGACCTAGGACATATCCATGGTTGGCTTACCTGTCACTGACTTTACATCGGTTGGGTTTTTCCTTCCAATATTTCTGCGGAAAATTCATCCATTTTATAAGATGAGAATTAGAATCCAGATCTAGAGATAATCTGGCAGCTTTGAAAACCTGGAGGGTGGCCCCCTGGTTTGAGTCTAAGTAAAACTTGTTTTAACAGGGAACCTTACCTGGATGTCCTGGAGAATAACCATCTGAGAAGATATTATACCCTCATGCGTTTCCACCAAATTCAGACTTCAGTTTTAGAGGGTAGGCTACAAAACATCCCGTATGAGGACCGGGAATGCTCATGCTTGTTACAGGAGGTTGAAACTTTTGAACATTTTCTCTTAAAATGTCCACATTATGCATATCTGAAAGAATTATGGCTAACCCCTCTTATTTCTGGAAGAGGGGAAAGCCTTTCAGAGATTTTCTCCTATCTGTCTACTTTATCTGATCAGAATGACTTAATGACCGTTGCACCCTTTTTATTACTAGCCTCAAGGAAATGGAAAATTATACATCCTCATACTATAGGTTATGAGTACGATCTGATTGAATGGTGCTAGAGATGTAATATGCATTTATATCAAGGTTATTTTAATTGTTCAATTCTATGTTTTAGATTCATCAGTAATATTACTGTATTTTATTTTTCTGTGTTTTGTACTCTTGGGTGCTTTTTGGCCATGGCGGAAGCCAGTGCCTAATAAACTAATTGAATAAACTAATTGAATTGAATTGACTCCAGTGTTAAGGGGCAGAGCAAGAGTTCATGGCTGCCATGGGAACCATGGGCCTGTCTCAGGTAATATCTGGCCTGTCTCAGGTTGTTACCGTTACTGAGCTATCGATTTACCATTTTACTGTTTGGGGAAAAGTAAATCGGTACCAGAACTAAAAAAAAAAAAATCAGGACAGGAAGTCAGAAAAATGATACTTGAAGTTGAAAAATTGGGATGAAAAAATTGGGTAAATCGGTAACTTGGGTAGTCCATTGGGCAGTAATTGGCTCCTGATTAGTACCTGATATTACTAGGTCAGGTTGAGTAACATAATTCCGAAGGATGTACCCATAACCAGAAATTGTGTTGCTCCACTACGGGTCTTCCATTTTTTTATATGAGTTATCAAGGCTGATAGAGGGGTCCATGTGACTTGAGATAATTGGAGAATATGTTGCTATTTATTTAACAAAACAACTCGCAGCTCCTGCCCCTTCCATAAAGCACGGGATATTGTGTACTTAAGACTACCCTGCATTTACTTTGCTATTCAAAATCCACAGGAGTTTCTCTTATTTCCACTGTGCAATTGTAGCCCTGTCAATATGCTAAACCCCAGCAAGTGTTTGACATGTTAATATCAGCAAAAGGATTTCAGCAGTTCACTTTTGCATCTCATCGAGACTGAAGGACTGTCAGGCTTCAGGAGGAGGATGGAATGCCTTCGAACCAATCATTTTCACCTATGTCTTGAATATCTCCATTTGAAATCTGATATTTCAACAACAGATTGAAAATGGATTCAGAGAAATAATTTCCATCAATATTACTAAAGATTTCATGAGTGGGCAGGGGAATGGGAGGAGACAAGGTCAAATCTTTTCATGGCGAATGAGCAGATGTAGTAGGTGGTTTCTCATCACAAGGTGACATTAGGTGGTGCTATGCATTATGTTGACAATAGGGGAAATTACTTCATGGTATTACTATTTACTGCAACATCATCCTGTAGTTGGTAAGCATGAACAAATGTCCATGTTGTTCCATGTTTATGAGGCTACTCTATGACTCTATCCACTGCGGGGAGGGGGTGGGGGAGGATCAGGTGGCAAATAGAGCTCAGTAGCAGGGAAATTAACATTCCCAGCAAAACTGCAGATCTGCAGTGAATTCGACAAGCCCAGAAAGTCTGCAGCTTGGTAGTGAAATTGACACGCCCACTAGGGATGGGCAAACAGAACCAAGTTCGGAAATTTGTTTCGGTTCATTTCAGTTTGGAAATTCGGTTCAGTTCAGAAGTTCAGTTTGGTCGACCGAACTCCGAACGAAGTTCGGAAATTCAAACACCATTGAACTAAATGGAATATTATCTTTTAGGGATGGGCGAACAGAGATGAGTTCAGAAATTCGGTTCGGTTCGAAAATCGAGTTCGATTCGGAAGTTCGGTTCGGTCGACAGAACTGGTTGAGTTCGGTCCGAACTCTGAACTTCCAAACCGTGTTTGCCCATCCCTAACGCCCACAGCCTTGCACTTAAATCTACAAGCACAGAGCAAATCTAGACATATCCATGAGTAATCCATGGAGACAGGAACTAGAGTGACATATTTCTATGGTACCCTGGCCAATGCCCAGTGGTAGAGCTGTGTCATTAACCAGATTTTGGTTTGGTATATTGTTTTTAGCAGCGCCATGAGTTGTTGAGGAGTGTCCTGGATATATTCAAGGCAGCAAATTTCTGCAAACCCAAGTTCACTTCATGGCTACTGCTTGGGTTTGAATAAGAATGGTGGGTGGCAACAGTGGATACTATAAACACCACTGTCTCTATCTGGGACATCTCCTAGTTTCCCACAATCTTGCTCCCCCCCTGGGGAATTAGCTTGGGTAGTTTCACCACCTCGGCTCCACCGTCAGCACTAGGACAGCTTCCAGTAGAAACCTACACTATCAGGGATGCTTCTCTTTCAGCAGCCTACTACAGACTGCCCAGGTTCTTGACAGCATTGCTCTTATAGCCCCAGGAAGAGCAGGAAGGAGAGGAGCCAAGAGTGATAGGCAGGATAGTCTTAAAGGGACTACAGCTGGTCTGTCACGGTGGATATTCCCATTTTCTTGGATACATTTAGAGTTCTTAGTAGGGGTGGGACACTGGGGAGAATACTGGATACCGGATTTATCGGTATCGGATCACCCCGGTATCGGATTTACTGGTATCGGCATACCGGTTTTTTTAACATTGGCTGCTTTACCGGTTTTCTCACATTTCAGCCATTTATTTCAATGGCCATGATGTAAAAAAAATGGTAAAGTGGCCAATGTTAAAAAACCGGTATGCCAATACCGGGGATTATCGGATTAATTCGCTAAACCCGATTATCGGGTGTATCTGATTAATCCAATACCGATATTTCCACCCCTAGTTATTAGTACTTTGTGAAGCCTAAAGGGACCATGGCCCCCGGAGTGTCGGCGGCCCCCCCGAACATGCAAGAAACCCCTTACCGGCAACAGCAGCCCAACGCCGCCTCTAGGACAAGCGCCCCCAGCCGAAGGCACCAAGGGCGAGAGCGGTGGGGAAAAAGACTCTGGGACGGCGGAGCCAGCACTACAAAGGCCGGCACTGCAAGGGTAGCAGTGCCGGTGAACAGAGCGACAGACCCTGGAGAGACTGCCCCCCCCATTGAGCTAAGTAGTGAAATTGACTAACTTGCGTTTGAATTGCTGTGTGTGTTTCCTGACCCTGCTCCCTTCCTGTTGTCTGTATACAAGGTGTGTTTCAGTCCTTCCTGAGATAAGTGTGTATGTGTGAACCCCACTGTCCCCTGACCCAGGTTGTTGAGTAAGTGGCAGAGAGCCTGCGGGCTCGCACGGTTGGGCCCTCCCCCCCCATCCTGGGACCATCCCTTCCCTTTCCCCCTTTGGTGTGTGGAAGCCCCGTGAACCATATCTGTGGACCTTGGGACCCACCACCCCCGTGGACCTGGCACTTCCCTCACGTACCCTCCTTGCCATTTCCCTGACGAGTGCAAGTCGCGAGGCTGAACCCCTTCCTTGTTCCCCAGCTCTGTGCCCTATGATGATAGGGGTCTATGTTCAGAGTGCGTAAGCACACGAACAGACCCAAACACTATCCTGACAGGCCTCCTTTCCTCGTATTTCGCAAACAGAGCTCCCTCGTGCGTGAGAGGTGTGAGTGGGTGGCGCTTCTCCCCTTCCAACCCCCTCCCACTGACACGGAGGCATGTCCCAGAAGGTGGTCTGGGTGTTTGTTTGCTCTGGGAGGGTGTTTACTCCTCATAGGGAACCCAGAGTTGGACACCCTGGGTCTCAAGGCTAGAGAGTCCCTGTTCCCTCCCCTTAACGATCTATCAGCAGGGTCTTACCTGTGGGCCAGAGCTCTAAGAGGAAGGCCCCTATCACTGAAAAGGAGCCCGGCACCCATTGATGACATCATCATTGTCTTCGGCATCTTAGCAGGGCTGGCGGTGTCTGCAGGGACTCACTCTGGAGTTTCGGCAGCTTCAGGAGACAATGCTCCACCTCCTGGTGAGTCTCCACACAGTCCAATAGTACTGAGGTAAGTATTCCAACAGTAACAGATATTTAAGCACAGAGAACTAGCATAGCCTAGTGGATAAGCTATTGGACTCGGAACATAGGTAACTGGGGTTCGAATCCTGTTTTAGCTATGAACTTACAGGGTGGCTCTGAGTTCTCCATTTATAGGATGGGAATATATGTACCCCTATCTCTTTTTCTGTCATCTCCCCTTCTTTGTTCATCCTAAATTGTAAACCCATTGGGGCAGGGACCTGTCTCTAATTACAACTGTTCAGAGTAGGCACGTTACTGGTATCATATAAACGAGGATGCAGCATTGTGCAGAAGGCACCCCGTTCATTTTTGTTTTCATTTACAAAAGCTCCTTTGTTTTCACGTTTTTTTTCCTAAACAACGCTACCATTTTTGTTTCTGTTTTGTTTTGTTTCTTATTCATAAATAATTATTTTAAAAATCACTACACATGCGCAAAATGGCCACCGGGGCCATTCTGCGTGGGTGTGGCCCTTTCCCTAAATCGTACCAGCACTGCCGGTGCCATTTTATAAAAGGGCGGTCATGCGCAGAATGGTCCAGTGGCCATTTTGTGCATCCACAGTAAATTATGTATTAATTATTATTATTATTATTATTATTATTATTATTAAGGGAAATGAATGAAAGCAAACAACAATTGTTTACTCGTTCATCTGTTTTGTATCCTTATTTACAAAAAAAAAAAAGAATTTGGAGTCTGCTCATGTCAATAAATAATAGGAAACAATACAAATGCACGCCTCCCCCTCCTCCCCCGACTAGGCTAGGATGTAGGAAGAACTGCAGACTTCAGAATAGAGAAGAATCCAGTGTAACATAATGGATAGAATATTCGACTCGTCTTGGACTTAAGAGACCAAGGTACAAATTTAGTCCTAGCTATGGAATGACTGGGTAGGTTTGAGCAAGTCACTATCTCTCAGCCTCGGTTCCCTATCTGTAAAATAGGAGTAATAATAACCTATGTAACAGGGCCGTGGTGAGGGTGAACTAGGTAAGGATCGTACAGCACTTTGCCTAACTAAAGACCCAGGCCTCAGGTTAGTAACTTGGGATTCTGAAGTGGCACTTGGTTCCACAGCTCTGTGGCTCAGCCTGGATCTGACCCTCTAGATCCTCTTGGATTGACTCCATCCCTTGACATCCCCCCCGTCCCCACACTTCTTAATTGGCTGCCGAACAGCATATAAGACTGACTGGCAACAAAAGGCAGTTGGGCAGAGCAACAAATCCAATTTCCCATGTCCTGTCTTGCTGCTAAAGCCTCTGCTCTGGACCTTCTGTTCTTGCTCTGAACACCTTGTGTTCCTGCTCTGGACCAGTTTGTTCATATCATGAACCTGTGTGCTTTTTCTTTGCACCTTCTCTGGGCACTGTGCTCATTGCTCAGACTGAGATCTGACCTTGCTTGGACTCAAACTTGATCCTGCAAGTAGTTATGAACCTGACGGTACCGACACTTTGAACACCAAAAATGCTTGTGGCCAAGTCACTATCTGCTTTTAGACATAAGCAGTGCACGTGTGGTGTAAAATCCGGTGGAATTCTCCAGTTGCGTGTTCTTTTAATACCGCAAATTTAAGCCAGTTGCGCATTCTTTTAATACCGCAAATTTAAGCCAGTTGCACATTCTTTTAATACCACAAATTAAATACCTCAACATTGAGGTATTTAATTCAGAGTTTTAAAAGAACGCGCGACTAGGGCTGTAGCGGAATGCCGCAGCGGTAGCTATTTCTGCCAGAAACAGCATTTCCACAATTAGTGGTACGGCGTGGCAGAGGCTTTCATTCCGCTAGTTTCATTCTGCTACTTCCGCAGTTCTGCTAATTTCATTCTGCTACTTCAACAGGCTTCACAAAATAGCAGAAACATGACATTTTCGCTACTTCCACCAGTGCCACAAAATAGCGGAACAGCGGTTTTCCGACAGTTTCCGCAATTTTTCCGCAATTCCACAATTTGCAGAATGCCGGCAGAATTAGTGGAATGTCTGCAGAAAAGCCACGGTGTGGCACGGACAATTCCGAAATGGTGGAATGGAATCGTGGCGTGGTAACAGCTGCTGCTGCATCAGCCTTACGCGCGACTGGCTTTAACACATGAAACGTTACGTATAAACCCCGCCCGCAGGATTTTTACATGCAGTGTGATTTTACGTCGCATGTGCACCACACATGTCTAAAAATGGTCTATAAGTCCTTACAGAACTAGACCCCAGGCAGGAGATAAGTGCTTGCAAGGAGGTATCTCATGCAACACTCAGGGTGCAGAGGCAAGCAATGCTGTTTAAGGAAAATGTTAGCTGAGGAGCTAAGTTAAAAGCATGGTTGAGCCGTGCAGGCCAGTCAATTAGCTGAGACTCAGCCATAAAAGATAGAGCCAGAGAGAGGTGTAGTGGGGACCACCAGGGAGAGGATGTTGCCTGCCTCATGGGGAGAAAACCTCCCCTAGAGACAGCCTGCTGCAAGGATGAGAAAACAGAAGGCTATACCCACCCCCCCAGGCCCAGTTTGTGAGGGATTGTCCGACGGGCAAGCAGTAAACCAATCCAAGGGTCCAGGATCCAAGGCCCCCTTTTCCAAGTGCTCTGGAACTCCGCACAGTCACCAGCTAAGAAGGGCTGGCTAAGGAGGAGAAGCTGCCTAGTCTGAGTGAGGCCTGAGTTGGGTCAGGGGTCTGGTCTTATTTGGGCTGGGTCGAAAGCAGCCATTTCAATTGGGTGGAAAAGTTCTACGAAATCGCAATGGCTGTCGAAATTTCATTCAGACATTTCACTGTGTCACTTCACCATCAAGTGAAGTCGGACATTTCGCTGTAAATAAAGAGTACTTGAGATTAAGAAATGCTGCGTAGTCTCCATTGAGGGATGGATCCCGCGAGGATGGAGCCATGCAGGGATGGTTCCCTTTGACAGTGCTCTCTCAACCAATCCTCTCTCTGCTTTATTTTATTTGTTAATTTATACCCTATGCTTCCCAACAAGGATCAGCGCAGCTTACAACTTCTAAAAATATCTTAAAATCACCTTAAACTTCCCCAACCTTTTCCCCTACCCTCCCAAGCTTGCCCAACCCTATCCCCACCTGCCAAACACCTGGCTAAACAGAAAAGTCTTACATACCTTCCATAAGATGAGCAGGCTCAAGGTCAGATGAATCTCCAAGGGGAGGGAGTTCCATAACCATGGGGCACTCACCAATAATGCCTCTCTATGTGTCCTTGTTGTGGAAAATCCGTGGTTGGAATGTACCTGCAAGAAGGCCCTTTCAGCTGACTTCAGAGGCTGTGGCGGGACATCAGGGAAGAGGCGGTCTTTCAGATATTTGGGGCCCAAGCCATTTAGGGCTTTATAGGTCAAAAACAGCACCACGAATTGTGCCTGGAAAGCAACAGGTAGCTAAAATTTGAACCCGCTTCCTTCTTTAATTTAAACGTTTCTCTTAAAAATATATATAAATAAATCTCCACTCAAGCAAATACCACGAAGGGCGCCAAACACGCCACGAAAATAAAACGGTTGATCATTCAGCCCTAAGGACAGAGAGCAAACTGTCTTTCAGCCTTCATGTTTATAAATAATTTACCTCCATCCACCTGTGCCCAGAATAACAAGTTGCTAGACTGAAATCTCTGAGCCTGATACCGTGTCCATATGAAACATACAATTTCTGGTTATTTACCTCTGAAGAAGTTACCGTTGGGTAATGTAACCCAAACCTTCAATGGTATGTGACTATATTATTTTCACCTGTTAGTACCACACGCCTACCCTAAATTTAGACCCCAGCCTAGCGGAAGGGGAAAGTCTATCACATGTGCATCATTCACAATGGGGATGTAGTTAGGTTGGAGGGTGCCCTGAGGCAGGGCCAGGGGGCTACCATCGTCAACCAAGGGGGTTCAGTTGAACCCAGGCCCTGGACTCTAGGGGAGCCCTTTGCAAATGGTTGGAGCACAACTTGAAAACTTTCAGAGTGGGAAGAGGAGGAAGCAGGACTAACACTCACCCACTGTGAACATTATCTAGCAGCACTGAGGTGCTTGCAAAGGGTTCCAACAAGGAGGATATTTTTTTCCCCACAGTGGGCATGGGTGAGGTGCTTCCCCCATCCTTCCTAATGGGATTGCTGCCACTCCCGGGTAGGGTGGCCGTGCCTCCCCTTTAAAAAGGACGCTTATGAAAAAAACATGGTGCAGGGCTGCACTGGCACCAATGCAGCCCTGCACCATGTATTTTTCATAAGCGGCCTCTTTTAAAGGGGAGGTATGGCCACCCTACTCCAGGGTGGGGTGGGGAGCCAGGGTAGCACCACACCTTTTGCAAGGGAGGCCAAAGCTTGCAGGGACTCTTGGGAAATGAGCATTTAGGGTGACCCCTGGTCCTCAATTGGGACATGAGCTCAGGCCTGGCACAGCCTTGCTACCCCACTGGGCAGGATTCCTTCCTGGAATAAGATGTCTTTTCACCCCCTGTCCCAGCAGCAGGCAGGGGTACCTGCAGAATTAAATTCTGAGGTATGTAGGGGGCAGGAGGGTCCCTTCGCTCCACCACAGCCGAAGGTGACCGAGGTAACACTTTCCAACCGCTGTCTGTCAATGCTTGCAAAAAGGGCATGGTCATGTCAGAAAGGGGCAGGGAACCCCTTTGCCCTTCCCCTTTCTAACATGGCCACACACCCTCCCTGAGATTCATGACATCACAGCACTCAGAAAAGGGAGGCCCTCTGCCCCCTGCCATTTCCAATGTGGTCCTGTCTTCTGCTTGAAGGCCTGTGTGCATTCCTGTACCTGCTGTTACCACCTATCGCATGACTGAATGAAGTGTGACCAACCATGCACTAATTCTAGGGACATCATTCAACTACCATAGGCTGTCATTCCACTGTACCTGAAGCAGTCATACCCATCCCAGGAACCATCAACAAGATTCTGGGACCATCATTCCAGTCACTGGGGGCTGTCATCCCATTCAACTGCATCCAGAAGCCCGATGCCCACACGCCAGCCTGCCCGCTCCCCCCCCCAGGCTACTCCTAGTCTGCACCCACCCATGGATGCCCGCCGAAGCAGCTGAAAAAAAAAGCCCCTCTGACTACCAGCACCTGCTGCCTGATGCCCGCTGACAAGGAGCCTGTCTCTCTTTCTCTCTGGCACACCCACACAGGCACAAGCCCTGCCCCTCCTGGGGGGCTATCTGCAAGTTGAGACCCTGCTGCTGCCTGGCACATCTTTGGGTTAATACCTTACCTATGCTACATGTGGTGCCTGGTGCTGCTGGTAGGGATCGACAAGCTGTATGAGATTCTGCCACCTGCCAGCCAGAACTTCAGCACAGAGGGATAAAAGATTGGTAAGGTCAAACAAAGCTCGTAACAATAACAACAAATATAACTTTTATTAACAAAACAAAACAAAACAAAAAACAAAACAAAACAAAACAAAACAACATTCTAAAACAATAACTAAACATTTTAAACTAGAAAGGAAACTTATCTACTCAGTCCTTGGGCCTGTCCCCTGGAATTTGGGGGAATGGCAACAGGGGCACACAGGACCTAGGGCCAGGGGGCATCACCCCCGCCGGCATTTGGTAGCCGTATGTGATGGCAAAGTCCACGGCCCCTGCCCTGTTCTCCTTCCACTTGGAGACTGACTGACGGAAAAGTTCCAGGTCGGCCATCTCAGTGGAGATATACGTGGAGACGTACTGCGAGTACGCCTCCACCTTCTGCTCACGTACCTCAACTGCCTGGAATCATTCCACCAGTCAGTTCTCCATGGTGGCTGCTTGCTGCTGTAGGCCATCCACAGAGTCCCAGGTGGGCCTCTCCACCTCCGCCCAAAAGGCCCTTGCCGCTGCAGACTCCTGGGGGGACTCCACATCAGAGCTGGAGGAAGGGGAAGGGCTTACATGGTGTCACGTCTGGCGTGCCTTCCCCCCCTTCTTCTGGTGCTGGTGCTCCACGGCCATGCCAAAGTCCTGCCGCCTAGCCACCGTCTCCCTGTGGAGCTTTTCAATATGGGCGATTAGCCCCGATGTGGTCCCCTCTCTCTGCCTCCTGAATCTTTTGTAGCAGATCTAACGAGCATAAAAAGATAGGAACATAAGACGTGCCATGGCAATGGAGACACCCTGGCTGGCATGTGCAAATCCTCCCTCCCTGGGGCACTAGGGATGGCAACTGGAAAGACCCTGTCTGGCATGTGCAAATCCTGCACTTATTTGGGGGTGCTAGGTAGGGATGGCAACTGGAGAGTGGGGATGGCTGGCAGGCACATGTTTGGGTGGGGGTGCTGCTCATGCTCGTGCCTGACTGCTGTAAGAGCCCCACACACTACAGTACCCTCTCTCTCTGTGGCAGACATCTGCTGCCACCCGCTGATACCCACTGTTTGTGCCTGACTGATGCCCACCACCCATGCACCCACCCACCCGCACGCCAGTGAGCTCACTCTAACGGATAGAGCCTTTCTTGTCCTCAAAGTAAAAAAAAAAATGTACAAACCTGGCAGCACCTCCTGTGCCTGCTTGCTCCTCCACCACTGGCTCCAGGACCACCACCACTGAAGGTCCAGGGCCTGGGGCAGAGACCTCTTCCTCCTCCTCCTCCACCACCACCACCACCAGCTCTGGGAGCGTCACCTTGGCCCCCCGGCATTTAATTAGAACAGTCTTCTTCATTTATTTTTCTTTACCAACCAAACAGCCAACAGTCACCAACCAACAGTCACCAACCATCCAAACCAAAACCAAAACAGTCAAGCCAACACACCACACAGCCAAAACACATTAAACAAGACCGAACACCCAGCTAGCCACAACACACACAGTCTCATCCACAGAAGCTCTGCACGCACTTGAATTTCCAGTTTCTGGCACAATCACAGGATCTCGCGATACCTTTTTCCAAACGACTGAACCGAACCAAACTCAACCGAACCGAATGACCGAACCCAAACTTGGCGACCGAACTGAACGACCAGACCGAACCAGACCGGACTGAATGAACAAACCCGAACCGCGATCTGTTCACACATCCCTAGTTTCCAGCTCCCCTGTGCCACCCTGCCTTTAGTATCCTGCCTCCCTTGTACTTAGTTCCTTGGTTGGTTTCCCCTCTACCTAGTCCCTTTATCCTTGCCTCCCTGGTTCCTGTATCCTCAGTGTGTTTCCCTTCGTACTGAAGATAAGCCATATTCTTTCCTGGAGATCAAGATCTATGAAGGGGTTTGCTCCCCTTTATTTATTTATTTAATTTTTTTTACCCTGCCCCTCCTACAACAGGCAGCCCAGGGCAGCTAAAAAAATCCATCAATAAAATACAACAACATATGTAAAAACATAAAAACAATAAAAATGAGATGACAGTAAAACCCATAACACCCCCACCCTCACCCTTCTCCCTGGGGAACAGCTGAGGGGTTTTCCTTCCTCCCTTTGCTGGCCCCCAGGTGTCTCCCTTCTCCCTAACTTCCCCCTATCTGCACCCATCCCTTGTGGCTCTCTAGTTCTTCATCTGCCTAAGGTCTGGATGCCCTGGGGCCCTTGACATGATTCAGGAAGTTACATTCATCTGAAGATCATAGAAAGGACCTTAGTGCACAGAGGAGTCCAAGCAATGACCACAAAGAACTCTGGGATGCTTCTCAGAGTGGCTGGAAGACTTGCTTACCACAAGCTCAGCCTCTACAGCAGCATTTTTCTTGAGGTAAACTCACCCTCATTTTACCCCATAGGGGTAGCAACTGTACGCTTTATCACACACTGACATGAATCATTTGTATGGGCTCTGGAGAGTTAACTCAGCGTAGAAGAGACACTTGCCTGATGGTTAACATTTTGTGTGGCTAAGCTTTGGGTCAACTAGCCTCTAAAGTCACATGCCAACCAATATCTTGCCTTGCGCCATGCAAAGATATCTGTTATGTAAGAGCCCTGCATATTGGACAGAACCTGACCAGGATACGAGGGGTCCTTTTACAGGCTCAGTTTTTATTTATTTATTTATTTATTTATTTAAGTGGATTTCTTAGCCACCTCCTCCTACCACAGTAGCTTGGGGTGGCATACAACAAAACTAAAACACATAGATAACAAAACATAGTAACAACAAAAGTTTAAAAACAAAAACAATAAAATATAAAATCGATAAAACCAACTCAGACGAAGCCACAACAACCTCCCCCACTCCCCTTCACCTGTTCCCCTCACCAAAAGCCCAGTGGAACAGCTATCTTTGGGAAGAGGGGAGATCTGGGGCTAGGCAGACCTCCGTTGGGCGGGAGTTCCGCAGCTGCAGTGCGATGACTGAGAACGCCCTCATCGTCGTCACCACCTGGGATACTTGGGGAACTCAGAGGGAGGCATCCCCAGTCGACCACAGGAGTCTGTCCACTGTCCAGAGCCTTGGGGGATGAGGCGATCCCACAGATAAGTGGGGCCCAGGCCATTTAGGTCAATACCAACACCTTGAATTGGGCCCGGAAGACAGAGAACAGAGCACTGGTGTAATGTGCATATGGCAGCCCATCCCGTAATCCTGCCCTGACATGCGCGAGAGAAGCCGTGGCAGATCCCCATTCACACCAGCTCCTCTGCGCTGCTGTGTCTTCCCTCGCTCCTCCCACTGCCACCATTGTCGCCACAGTTGGGAACGCAGCCTAATACAGTGAGATTTTTAGGGATGTGCGAACAGAACCAAGTTCGGAAATTCAGTTCGGTTCAAAAATCGAGTTCGGTTCAGAAGTTCGGTTTGGTCGACCGAACTCATCGAGTTCGGTCAAATTCTGAACTTCTGAACCGAGTTCATACATTCAAAACCGGTGTTTTAAGCTGTTTTTGGCCTTCCGAACTGGTTTGGATTCGACTGAACAGTTCGATCGAATTAGAGTTGGGTTCGGAAGTTCGGTTCGGTCGACCGAAGTAGTCGAGTTCGATCCGAACTCTGAACTTCCGAACCGCGTTCGCACATCCCTAGAGATTTTATGGAAACACGTTGACTCCCTCGTTAGAAGAAGGAAAATGTTACCATAATTAGCAGCTAGACCCATATGCTACACATACATTTTTATTTTTGATTTACTCATGGAACCCATAGAATGGAGTGCTGCCAGCGTCACCACAAGCCCTCTACAGGCTGGGACTCCCCACAATTGTGTCTCTGAGGGCCCATATTCTAAAACAATGCTTTCATGCTCATGGTGCAATTTTAGATTTTTTCATGGAGCCTACATACTGGGGACTGAGCAGGGGCCCAAGCCTGCTCATCTTCTGGAAACAATGTAAGACCTTTCTGGTCAGTCAGGCATTTAGCAGGCAGGGATAGGACTGGGTGGGGGTTAGGGAAAGAGTAGTTGGTGGGTGGATTTTAAAGGTGTTTTTATTGGTTATAATCTGCCCTTATCCTTAATGGGAAGGGTGGCATAAAATTAAAGTGAATGAGTGAATGACTGACTGACTGACTGACTGGCTGGCTGAATGAATGAAATACATAGGATCCTGTATGGTTGCACAAACGGAACTATTCTGGAATGCAGTCCTGCCACTCGTATCTGCTATCATGGAGTGGGGCTTAATTTCCAGCTACAAAAATCAACTTTACCCTCAGGTAGAACTGAAAAGGGTATTTAATTTGGTACCCGTGAACAACACTCACATTTTTAAGTACCTTCTCAGGTGTTCAGTGGGCTACTTGATCACCAATTGGGTACCTACATACCTGGGGGAAATTGGTAATTTCTGAGACTGATTTTTCAATTTGATCCGGGTACCAGAAATTTGACAGGTACACTTGTTTTTGTGGGTACACCTTTCAGCTCTTCCTCCAGGGAAAAATACTTCGGTTCCTCTGTTAACCCTCCACCCCACCCCGAGAATCCATATGCCTGGGAATCGTCTCTCACCTGTTGGGAATGTTTCTTAGGAAGAAGTGATTCTGCCCCTAGTGGAAAAAGAGACCTTGAAATAAAAGAAATCCCTTCAGATGACAGCCTTCAAAATTGATGCTGCTCTCCAGATGAGTTTGGCTTGCCTGACAGGTCTGTAGAAATCGCTTTGCTTGTGCAGAGCCACAAAGGTTTCGCTGAGGGCAGATGTAAAGGGAGGAAACTTTCACTGCTGATGTGAAAAGGGGTGGGGGGGGGGGGAGAGGAGGGGGAGAGGAGAGAGAGAAAAAATCTTTAAATGTCACCGGGCAGATCATGGCTGCTGTTGGACACTAAGCAACATGCAGCATGTGTCATCATCTCCTCTCTGTTTTATTAGCAAAGCTGCTTATCCCTCTCCACCCCAAAGCAAACACTGCTGATATTTCCAAACCCCTCGTTCCTGAACGGTGGTCGAGTGAGTCACTAGGACCCTGGAGATGTCTTAGCAGCAGCAAAGGCTCGCAAGCAGTGAGCATGTGCAGAGTGGGTATGATATCTTGCTGCTTGGTTAGTTACTGATATAAACAGCTGGAGGTATTGAAGTGCAGGGCTTAGATACAGGCAGAGCACTGAGGGGGTACTCAGGAGGATTACAGCTCTGTGTATTGAAATCTGGGAGACAGAAGAAGGATTAGCAGGGAAGGGCAAAGAGAGCAGGAATTATCAGCTTTTCAAATATGCATTACAGCTTTTTATAATATTCCACTGGATTGTCTGGGACTTTGCCTCGCTGTAGCAGGAGTTCCCGGACCATGAAAAAAAAGGTGAGCCCTTTCATTTTCTTTCCCCCCCTTTTTTTCTTTTCCTTTTCCCCCCTCGCATTATCTTCCCTCGCAACGCTTTTAGTCCAAGGGGCCATGGTGCGAGTCGTAACCGGGCAACTTTTTCTCTCTCCCCGCAGACGCCGAAGCATTAATGTGCATGACGGAGGGAGCCGAGTGTGTGATTTATTAAAATTATCCGTTCTTGAGCAGGCGAGCTTTCGTGGTGTGTCGGGGAAAGGTTGCAGTAGGGTTGTCAAAAATGCCTTGGCTAGTACGGCCAGAACCGATTAGACTTGAAAAGTAGGGATGTGTATTTGTATGTGCGTGTATCGTTTACGTAGCAAAGCAGAACTGGCAAGAATTGCTTCTTTAAACAGTTTCCCAAGACCTCTGATACGGTGTATAAATCTATTCATTTCTGGAGAGGGTACGATTGCAGTTCTATGTCATTTTTCTATGGTTTTGACAGCAGGCCTTTTAAAATATATATTTTCCGGGGATGTTATTTCAGTTATGCTCGGTCAATAGCCGGAGCCCTCAGTTTAGCTACAGATCAGCATACAATAGGCTGCCTTGGTGTTCTTGGACATCAAAGAGACTTTCATTTTACTAATGGGATTTACCTTGTACTAAAATACTTTGCGGACTGTAGATTAGGATTCAGTGCATATGCCTCTCTCTATTAATTTTTTTAGAAAAAACTCAAAAGAAAGAGATGACAGCATTCTTGCTCTGGATGTATCTGTACAGTGCTCATCTCTTTCTCTCTCGCCTACATACATGTTTACTCCACACTGGCATGCATTCATTCTCCTTGATAATCCTGTTATTTTGCTAGTGACCTAGAAAAAGTCTTGAGAGTAGGGTTCAGGAGAAATAACATATCGCTCCATTTCATGGCATGCTTGCCAACCCTGTCATTTTAACACTTTCAAAGTCTCTGAACCCTTCTTATCTTATTGTTGCTTGCTCTGCCTGCCACAGCTGCCCCTTCCCAAAGGGCACACCGGTGGTCTTGATATTATAGTTCAGATCGCCTCCCTTTTTCTTCTCATAACAGGTATGGCTCAACCAGCTTTGTTACAATTAGAGAGAGCTGCTTAGGATCCGATTTGCAAACCTACATGGGTCATAGATCCAGTTGGCTTTGTAATTTTTGTGGCACTTAAAATTAAGCAATTGGCTCCCAATCAGGCATGGTGATATCCCAAAATATGTCATTATGCCCATGTGCATTTTAACACTTGCATGACAATCTCTGGACATTTAGCATTTTGGTTGTTTCCTCCCTAACTGACTTCTCTGCCTAATTGCTTCTTTTTTTCCTACTCTGCTTAGATCAGAGTTGATAACTATGTAACACCTACATTACGCCGGTGTTCCTAGTAAATTTGGGGGTTGGATTAAATCAGGTAGCATGTTGACTTTGCAAATAACGTGGAAGAGGGTAAATGTAACAGAACAGCCTTACTAATTGCATTCGGGCAAATTAATGCATGCATGGAGGAATTATGTTGGTTTCACCTCGTTTCCACTATGTTGGACGGACTTGATATCAGGAGTTCCCCAAATCTTTTGCCCCTGTGAGTTTGAAATAAAATCCTATGACCCCAGGCAGCAACACTGACATGGAAAGTCTATCAAGTTCTAATACGTATTGTGACTTGATCCATTTGGGATCTTGATCCAGAGTTTGGGGAGGTACCAACCTAAGTACAATAGAAGCATGCTTATCCAGACTAGGGCTGAAACGGGGGGCCAATTTAGTACTCACAGGTAATACCTGAATTTTTGAGTACCAGGTCACATACCTGGACTACCCAAAAATCAGTCATTAATTTCCCATACCAATTTACCAATTTTGTGGGTACCAATTGGTAAATTGGAATGGAAACCCCCTAAATTAAGATAGGACTGGAAGTCAGTATTTATTTCAGCTCTAATCCAGAGACTTTGAGGGACATACTTTTTGTCCAGATTATAGAGGTGTTTTGCTAAGGGGGTTTGAAATTCTACTGGTAATAATTTGTCTTGGAGAGTTACAGGGGACATAAAACATGTCCAGAATAAGGAAAGATCTGGATTAGAGAGGTCCAGAAAAGGGAGTTTCTGCTTGTAAGAAATTAATTGAATCGTAGGTGCATATTTCTCATTTGCATTATGAAAACTCAAATTTCACCTCCTATATGCCAAGGGGAATACTGTTGACTTTTCCCAAAATTACAGCCCAATGCTAAGCACTGCATATTGTACAAAAATGCATGTGTGCAATGTTTGTACAACTCTCACATGAATGAGTTTAGGATCAGTCCCAAAGTTAGTCAATATTAATTCATTTGTAAATTTTGCAATTTGGGCAAGACAATCCTCCACTTATAAAGTCAGTGGGAGTTTTGCCACTGCCTGAATAGTTGGAGGATTTAAATTAGTATTTGCAAATTTGTAATTTGGTAATTCAATACTCGCCATTCATTAATAGGATACCTGGTATTCATGAATTCACCAATTCTGTCACTTGTGATTGGTTGGAATTTGCCACATGATGTGGGGTGTGTTATTTCGTTGGATAATCGCCTTTTAGCAAATTCAAAGTTCAGGTTCAATTAGCTTGACTGTTTAATTACTTAGCTGTATTCAAGTGTGTTTTTTAAACAGTTGAACTAATGAATAGCAAGGAGTAAACTAATCTCAGGCTCTCAGCTAAAAATCTTTACAATCAGTCTTTACAAAAATCAAAAGTTTGAACAAATATTCTCAAGGCGATAAATCAGATTCAAAGATTTGTTAATGGTAGGAATCTTCACATTTGATTTGTGAGATACGCTCATTTCCTTTCAGCCTTCCATTAAATTAACACCCCAATGATTGGTACTGAGGAGAGAGCATGAGTTCCCTTCCCGTTAGGAAATATCTACCTTTGGGAGCCCTTTCGACCATTCATAGGTATCTCCCCGCTGGTCAACAATTTCGTGATTCTGCCATTGCAAGTTTGGCACCAGCAATTTTCTGTCATTTATGTCACTTTCTGACACTTTCCAAGATTTTTTTTTGAACTTTCAGGACGGTCCTGTTGCCTCATTTCCCAACACGTTTGCGTTGCTTAACCGGTATATAAAGTATAAGCTGCTAAGTTTAGTTGGTTGTATCTCAATTCATGTTGTGTTCAGCTATCAAAACATAGCAAAAAAGATAGTAAGTTTCCTCGTTGCATGAATGAAGGCAAATGACCTGTTTCTGATAGAAACGGCATTCGCTGTGATTGCTTGTTTCAGGCCTATCAATGATATTAAATTCCTTTGAAATCTGTTTCCAGACTTCCTTGCACACCAATTACCCCTAAAACCAGGGGTGGGGCGCCTCCAACCCATGGTCAAAATCTGGCATGTGGCTGGTTTTTTATTTGCCCCGTCCATTTTCTGGATCTGGCCCATGGATCCTTCCAATTCCTATCCTCAAGCACTGAAAGAATCCGCTCGGAGGCAGTAGTCAGAGACCAGGGCATGCACTCAAGGATAGGGGAAGGCTCCAAGCCACAGATCTATGATCTGAACCCACCTCTTCCTTCTCCCACCCTGAACACGCCCCCTAAAAGCTCCCACCTCCTGTCTGGTTCAGGCAGCTTGTGTTAATATTCAAAGTGGCCTGAGGGAAGGAAAAGGTTATCCACTCATGCCTTAAAATGTCAATGAGACGACCATTTGGGGAATAAAGAGGAAAACAACAGATTTAAGAATTTACTAGAGCTGAAATGAGTATCTGGGGAAACAACTGATTTCCGGCACTGACATGCCATCCCGATTTCTTTACCAGTTACTGATTAAGTAAAATGGTAACTTGGTCATGGTAATTCATGGTATTTTCTGGTAATCGGGTGCCTGAGTCAGTACCCAGGTACCAACTGGGCACCTGACAGACTACCAAAAAATATGGGTATTACCTGCTGGTAATACACTACCCATTTCAGTTGTAGTTAAAACAAGAAATTGGGATTAGCAATCAGGACATGGATTTCTTACACCTGCAACTTCCAATAATTGCAACTAGAGTTGTGGGTGTTCAATATCTTTGAATATCAATTAATCAGAGTCAGATGCACTTAGCTGATGTAAATCGACATGTCAATCTGGGTATTCCTCAAATGGTGTAAGGCCTTTTTTATTTGAAAAGGCATTTGGTGGGCAGGGATAGGGAATGGTATGGTTGGGGGGGTTGAGAGGGGTGATGGGATTTGGTGCATTTTGGGGAGTTGTGGTAGATGGGTTTTTTGTATTTTAATGCTTTTATGATAAGTAAGCTGCCTGGAGCCTCTGTGAAGGGTGGCTTATACATTGAGCTACGGTGATTTATACCAGTCCAGGATTAGGCCTTCTATGTTTAGTTGTATTTCTCTTTCAAAAAGGCAATTCATATTTTTGAAAAGCATTTCTTCCGCAATGTCGTACAAGAGGAATTCACTGATGGTCTTTCATTTTCGCTAGTCTTTCAATGAGACCACTTGGGAAACATGCTTAGTACCAGAAACATAAAAATAGTGTGGATAGGAAAACAAATCCTCATCATTACTGCCCATACAGGCGTTAAGATCACCTGCCAATAACAAAGGAACTTCTAGGTAGGATACAGTAAGAGCCATCAAGTAACTTAGCAAATCATTCCATGCAGATTCTATAAATGCCTTAGAGATACAAGGAGGGACATATAAATGCATCAGCAGGCATCTAAAGACTTTGAAGTCTAACTTCCTAGCACACACAAAAAAGGGGCTATCGGGGTCCACCTTCAGTGATGAAGATATTAAACAGCCAAGCCCCCACTAGGCCTACCCTTTACTTCAGACAGGGAGGCATCTACAACAAAGGACACAAACCCATCTAAATTCAAGTACCCCACATGCCACCTTTCTTGGAGCAAAATAATATCAACAGATTTAATAAAGCAGCCAAAGTCATTGTCCATTAATTTGACTTTCCAATCTGAAATGATTCAGGAGACTATAGAGATGGAAAGCTTCCTTAGGGGACCTAACCTAACCACTTCATCTGCAATCACACGGCCCAATTGATTAGAGGGGAAGTCCAATTCCTCCATCTCCCAAACTGGAGGGATTAGCGGCAGTACAAGCAGCAGATCTAGCTTAACTGGGCATAATCCCAAAGAGTCAGGGCCAGTGCATAACTGCTTCCCAAGCACCCTAACATCCAAAGAAGTAACCTCATACCAAGTTTTCTGCAACACAGCCTCCTTTGCTTGCTCTCTCACTAGAACCTCTTCCCCATGAGATTGAGACCCTTCCAGATCAATAATATCAGGACTGAATAGCTGGGCATCTTCCACTGTAATAACATCAGCCAAACAACCATTTACCTTTCCTTGCCCCTGTGAGATAGCTACCGGAGAGATATTCCTATTACTTAAGGGATCTTTGATTTCCTGCGATCCTAGTTCATAATTTCCCAGCACTCTATTCTGCAACCAGTTCTCAGATGTCACAGCTGGATCACTGGTTCCAGGATTATTAGGGATGGGCGAACAGAACTGAGCTCAGAAATTCAGTTTGGTTTGGAAGTTCAGTTCGGTCGACCAAACTATTCGAGTTCGGTCCAAACTCTGAACTTCTGAACAAAGTTCGGAAATTCAAACCCCATTGAACTAAATGGAATATTATCTTTTAGGGATGGGTGAACAGAACGCAGTTCGGATGTTCGGTTGTTCAGCTTGAAACCCGAGTTCGGGTTCGATGGTTCAGTTCAGCCGAGTTCGGTTTGGCCGAAGATGGCCAAACAGTCAAAAATAGCGAAAGCGAAACAAAAGCGAAACAGAAACCTAATTTTTGGCCCTGGAAAGACGTTTTTCCTGCCCCCGAACTCATCCAAACTCATCCGAACATGATCAAACTGTTCAGTTGTTCGTAGAGTTCGGTTCGGATGTTCAGTTCGGACATCCGAACAGACCGAGTTCAGTCCGAACTTCAAACATCCGAACCGCGTTCGCCCATCCCTACCGAACTCCGAACTTCCGAACCATGTTCGCCCATCCCTAAGGATTATCAATAAACATATGGGATCCTTACTCCCATCTACCAGCACAAAAAAACTCCTGCATTCCCTGAGCTTGGGAGAACACACAGGTCTTCAGCTTCAATAGGTCTAGAGCTGAAAGGAGTAATCTGAAAAATGGGTATACCCATGAAATTTCCAGTATTCAAATTGACTAAAAAATATCTGGTACCAATCAGTACCCAATTTGAGTACCCAATGTCCTGGAATATTGACTTCCAGTCTTGGTTTTTCAGTTTTCTGTCTCAATCTACCGACCGGTAACCAAAAATCAGTACAGGAGATTACTGATTTTGTGGGGGGGTATTTTGTAGGGGTGGGATGCCAGGAAGAATACCAGATACCAGATTTACCAGTATCGGATCTCCCTGGTACCAGATTTACCAGTATCGTCATACCAGATTTTTAACATTGGGTGGTTTACCAGGTTTTTTTACATTGTGGTCATTAACTTCAATGGCTTTATTGTAAAAAAAAAACGGTTAAAAAACCGGTAAAGTGGTCAATGTTAAAAATCCGGTAATCCGATACCGGTGATTATTGGATTAACCTGATACACCCGTGTATCGGATTAATCTGATACCTGTATTCCCACCCCTAGTATTTGGGTCCCAGATAAGGAACTGATGCGGTACTTGATAATGCAGATATTATGTGTGGGTATCAAATCAGTTCCCTGTTTCAGCTCCAGTTCTGTTCCCCCATAACATATGGGGGTCCCCTGTAATTCCCTTAATTCTGGTCTCCCATAAACCTTGTACATGGTAATGTCAGCTCTGCACCACTAGACTTGGGTTGAGATGAGGTGTCCACTCATGCCTCCTGCTTTTACCTGGGGCCAAAGAACTGGGCTTTGTTGGGGGATCTGTTGGACATGGCCATTCCATTCCTTATTGCCCCCACCCCCATTTTACTACACTGCACATCTCTGCTACCTTTTGTTATCACACCAACCAATACCTCAGCAAGGAAAGGTAACTAAAGGATGACTGTTTCTAGAAACATTTCAAGTCAACTCTGTATCTATTTAACTCCTATACCCAGGGTCTGACGTGTGTATGTTAATTTAACCCACAATGCAATTTACAAAATACTTAGATGCGAAAGCAAAAGAACTAAAGAGAATTGGGGATAGGGAACAGCGTAAATTATTTTCTAATGAAGTGTATGTCAATGGGGTGCTGGGGTTAGCTTTCCAACCTCACATTCCTGAGTTCAAATCCTGGCTTGGATCTCACACACACAAGTTGGGTTTTTTTTTCCTGCTGAAGAGAAAATGAGGTTGTGACAGTCATTGTAGAAGGCACCAGGACTAAGCGATCATTCACACAACCTTCTTTTAGAATGGGTAGTAGAACAAACCCACATTCTGAGTGTTGTGTGAGATTCTTATAACTTCCTGTGCTCTAATTTTAGCTTTTATGCAGTCACCTGCATTGTTCAAGGTCCTCTACAATACTTGGCTAGTTCCACCTCCCAACAGCCCTGTGAGGTAGTTCATTCCTATTCCCATTTTGCAGATGGGGACCTGAGACTGAAAGATAGTTGTCTGCCACCTGATGGAAAAGAGTGAAATGCCAGCATCTGCTCTGGTAACTTTGCTAATAACACTTTGGAAATGAAATGGGAAGGTTGGTGGCTCAAGCATGCTGTAGGCAAAGAAACTATATATAAACAGCAGCAAATCCACCAGAAGAGAGAAAGAAAAACAGCCCTCCATTAGTCTTTATGTTTTACAAAGTAATGGCAATATGAAACTCACACATGGATGTGAGCTTTATGCCAGTCTAGTCTCCATGACTAAATCAAAACAAGACAGCTAAAGGTAGTTCTGGTGGTTGAGCTGAGCAAAGGATATTAAAAAATCACAGGTTCAAAGCTGTATCAAGTAAAGGAATAGGTCCTAGACATGAAAGATTCCACCACACAAGAGGCAAAGCTGATATTATTGGTTGCCAAAGTAAAATTACAAATGTGGTTAATCACACCTTTAGTTTACCATGCAGTCCAGAACTGAGCACAGGTTAACCTACCTGTCTCCTGTGCCACCACCAGAACTATAGGAGAAAGCACTTACTGCTGTGTTCTGTTCGACCAGCAGAGGAAGGACTCTACATAATGGCCCCAATCCAATGCTGTGTGGCTCCTGTGCACACCCGCATTGCCGTCACATTGTGCTGCACCCAGCTTGCACGTGGCGATCCGCACAGCATTGGATTGGGACCCACTGACTAATAAACTAGATTACTGCTTGTTTGCTACAGGTGCTGCTCCAGTATGGCTGGGTAGTTAAACTTTGTGGTTCTTGTGTTATAGTCTGCCCTGTGTCGTTGTGTTTCCCTCCTGTTTTAACACAATGAAGTCTCGGCTCCTATTGACCCTAATGGATGTAGGATGCAACATGAGCAGTAAAACTAGGAGCTGCTTCTTCATTATTAAAAACAGACACTAACAAAGGCTCCCCCACCTGCATGGTGGATTCTCTGCTGTTTACATACAGCTTCTTTGCCTACAACAGTCACAACCCTCCAAGCTTCCCATTTCCTTTCAAAGAAAGACATCTAATGGTAGTCCTGGTAGCTCTGCTAGTAGCAGTTTGGAAATGAAATGGGAAGGTTGGTGGCTCAAGCATGCTGCAGGCACAGAAACTATATATAAACAGCAGCGAATCCACCAGGCGGGGGGGTGGGAAGCAGCCCATCCCATTAGTCTTAATGTTTTACAAAGTAATGGTACATATGAAATTCACACATTTATGCGAGTTTTATGCCAGTCTTTCAAAAGAGAATTCAAAACAAGTGAATCAAAATTATTCTCGTGAGAACTGGGAACCGGCAGTGAGATCTTGAGAAGATTACACTGACAGTTCGAGATCTCAAAATATTCTGGAATAAATCTCCCTTAGCAACTTCTGGCACCCCATATCTACTTTGGTCATGGGGATGGACCTTGCAAATTGGTCTTATAAAGAGCTTACAGTTAATGCCTTAAAGGGTCCTTTGGGTGCAGCTCAGGTGCTCTGCTTTGGGGCAGCTGTAGCCATGGTTCTAGGTTGCTGGCTAATAGAATTAGTGGGCATGCACATGAACAATTTCCCCCCCATTTTAAGTAGGACTGAAAAGAGAATCAAAATGATTCTCAATTCTCATGAGAATATCTCACTAACGGTGCAAGATCTCATGAGATTATTGAATAAATCTAAAAAAACACTCTGCACATTCACATTAGGTTCACCAGGGCCGTTCTGTGCATGTACAGTCCTTTCCCAAGATGACAAGGCCCGTGTCAGTGCCCTTTTCCAAAATATTGCCGATACGGCCGGTGCCATCTCGGAAAACGGCCACACATGTGCAGAATGCCCCAGTCGCCATTTTGTGCGTGCACAGATCATTTCAATTTTTTTTAAAAAATCTTGCAAGAATGATGTCGAGAATTACGGATTTCCAGCTCGTTCTTGATCTCAAAAATCTTGTTGAGAGCCTGGTTCTTGATGAGATTTTGGATGAGATTCCTGCTTGGGTAGTATGCATGTAATTTCCATTGATTTCCATGAGATTGTTGTCCTCAGATCTGACTCGACAATCAACCCCTTTAACTTTAATTTGCGACCTGACGCATGTTTCCATGGTCCTCTCTCTCTCTCCCCCCCCCTTCTTCCCTCCCTCCCTCCCTCCCCAACTTTGTTCTATCTGGGTTAGTCAAGTCTTTCTTAGACTTGATCTTTTCTCACTACTGTATAAACGGAATCTTGTGCCAAGAACTGAGACATCATCTCATCATTCATTATTTAAGCTGCAACCTTGTTCCCATTGAAGCTAAGGTCACAATTCCCATTGGTTTAACTGGTTCAGAATTAGAACATTACATTGCAATTTGCTAGGGAAATCATTTGTTGTTGTTGTTGCTCCCCAATGAAGAATGTTTTATTTCATGGTGCTTCACAGTCTAAAATACGTATTTCATAATTAAACATACAAATAGAGTATAAACCAAAGACCATGCAAATCTAGACCCTCAAGAATTGTGTCCCTCCACTACCTCTCTGCCTCATGGCCTTAATCCCCAAATAAAAGTGGGGAAATAGGTACACCTTACCAGGGTTCACTAGGTAGAGCTGAAACAAGCACCCGCAAAAAATGGGTATACCAATCAAATTTCCAGTATCCAAATTGTGTCAAAAACTTTGCATATGGATCAGCATCCAGGTTTGACCTGATTTGGGTATCCGGTGTCCCAGAAAATCCCTGATCATCAACTTCCGGTCCTGGTTTTCCAACTTCCAATCCAGATTTTTGGGTTTTCCCTACCAATTTACTGATTGGTAATTGGAAAATCGGTACTAGAAATTACCATTTTAGGGGCATCTGGGTACCCAATCAGTGACTCGGTAGTCCATTGAATACCTGATACAGTATTCAAAAATGTGCTTGTTGTTCACTAGTCCCAACTTAGGCACCTGTTTCAACTCTAGTTCACAGGCTTATCACCATCAGAATTCCACCCCCAAAATTTGTGTCTAGAAACTAGAAAGGACTACCCCTATTATTGACACTTTATGGTTTTTGGAAATTTTAGTTACTTCCAATTGGCCCAGTGTTTTATTGGCCCAATTTCAATTGGTGTGGGTATACAAGCTTTCAGACTACCAAGCGTGGTTCTTCAAGCATGTAAAAGTCAGAGATAAAAGCTAAAACATACGTTGGTCTAAAGACCTGAACCTACTGGAATCCAGATGAGAATCAGATTTGAAGATAATATTGCAACAGCTCAAAATGTCAGTTATCGGCTTATCTCCCACAGATCTGTCTCATGGAAAAGTATGTTCTGGAGTTTGTAAAGCAAATGACCTATTTTAATAACTCCACTTATTGGGGGGGGAAGGGCTCATCATTATTTGTTGCAAAGGAGAATGCAGCGGAGGGTGGGAGTGAGACGAAACCAATTCACTTTCTTTCATTTCCATCATGCTCTATAAAATATTGTGTGGCAGCTGCAACAACACTGCTAATACCTTCTCTCAACCAATCTGTCAGCTGTAAGTCTCGTCCAAAGTCCATAGCAGGCTTTTTCTTCCAGTGGGCCATGGATCAGGTTAAATAGGTTTGGCTTCCAACATTTCCAATTGTCACTAGGATGTGAAATTGATCATTGCTAGTTGCTCCACTATATTTTGGATTTTTAGACAATGACCCACTAGGAAAAAAATTAATAGATGCCTAAAGCAGAAAGGAGCCCCAATGGTAATCTAAATTAGCCCCTCTGCCATTAAGCACAACCCACCTTACTAGAACTGAAATGGGTAGCTCATTTACTGCCCGCTGGGAATATGTGCAATTTTGAATACCATGCTGAGTGTCCAATGGGCTACCCAAGAACCGATCAGGCACCTGATTACCCAAAAATTCTGGGTATGATCATTACTGAGGTACTGATTTACCAATCAGTAAATCTGTACAGAAACTGGGGCAGCAAGCTGGAAAAAGCTTTATCGGAAGTCAGAAAATTAGTACCGGAAGCTGGAAAAACAGGTGGAAAATGATAAATTGGTATATTGGGTAGCCCGTCTGGCACTAATCAGGTACCAATTATTTATTTATTTAAATTTATAGGCTGCCCCCTCCTCCTCCTGCAGCTCGGGGCGGCTTTCAGTATAGTAAAAACATAAAAATACAAACAACAATAAAAATACAAAAGTACTAAAACAGCAATAAAATATCCTATGGTGCAGATAAAAAAGCCTTCCTCCCCCCTTCCCTTCCCAACCCCCCACCCATCTCCCTTGCCAAAAGTCCGGTGAAACAAGCAGGTCTTACACTGTCTACAGAAAGATGGAAGGTTTGGGGCCAAGCAGACCTCTGTTGGGAGGGAGTTTCACAGCTGCTGTGTGGCCACCAAGAACACCCTCCCCATCATTGCCACCTGACATACTTGGGGGACCCAGAGGAGGGAACACCCAGCTGACTGCAAGGGGCAATCCAGAACCTGGGGGATGAGACAATCTCAAAGATAAGTGGGGCCAAGGCTGTAGGGTTTTATAGGACAAAACCAACACCTTGAATTGGGCCCAGAAGACTATAGGCAGCCAGTGCAGAGACCGAAGCACTAGTGTAATGTGTTCATGGCCGTAAGGAGGTGGGCTGCCACATTCTTCACCAGCTGCAGTATGGACCATTACCAAGGGTAGCCCCATGTAAAGCGCGGTGCAGTAGTCCAGTCTTGAGGTGATGAAAGCATGGATGATGGTGGCTAGGTCAGAGTCTGAAACATATAGCTGAAGCTGTTGCACTAGATGTAATTGGCAAAATGCTCCCCTCACCACAGCTGCCACCTGGGCATCCAGGTGGAGCTATGAGTCGAGGAGCACCCCCAGACTCTGAACCTGTGGGACCAATGGAGGATGGACCCTGTCAATGATGGGAGCCACCACCCCCTCAGTTCCTCCCACCAGCATTGCCTCTGTCTTGTCAGGAGTCAGCTTCAGATGGCTTGCCCTCATCCAATTCCCCATAGCTGCCAAACACCAGGTAAGCACCGAGACTGCCAGGCCTGGGTCAGCTGAAAAAGAGAGGTGAAGTTGGGAGTCATCAGCATACTGATGACACCGCACACCAAACCCTCTGAAGACCTCGCCCAAAGGCTTCATGTACACGTTGAACAGGAGAGGGGACAAAATAGATCCTTGTGGGACTCCACACATGAGGTCCCAGGGATCATGATCAACGGTATCAAATGCAACAGAGATCTAACAGGATCAACAGGGTCGACCAACCCTGATCCAATTCAAAGCGAAGGTCATTGACCAAGGCAACAAGTGCAGTTTCAGTGCCAAACCCCAGCTGAAAGCTGGACTGCAAGGGATCCAGTCACACGTTCTTGCATCTTCCCACCCTCCCCAGTAACCCAGCTGTGGGAACATGTTGTGAGCAGCCCAACCGAGTCCTCCAGACTGTGTCCGCCATGGCTTCCTGACGCGACCCAGGCCAGGTTGCTGCAGTAGCAAAGTCACTTCAATTTCCACCCTATGTTGCTCTCCTCTGACCCTCTCAAGCATGCTAGTCTCCTTCTTAAAGTGAGGGCCCAAAACTGGACCCATTGTTCCAGAGAAGGCCTGACCAGTCCTATGTATTGATGAATTCGACCAACAGACCCTGTATGAATTAATCTCAAAGCAGGAGACTTGGGATTGAAAGACTTCATATCCAAAAGAAAAAAAAATTCGGTTCAGCAGTTCGGTTCAGTCGACCAAACAGACTGAGTTCGGTCTGAACTCCGAACTTCCGAACTGCGTTCACCCATCCCTAGTAGGAACTATTGATGTTGTTTTAGCATTTGCAAACATTGGGGATGATAGATGTAGGCCTGAAGCGAGAGCAGGTGCTCTCATTCCATTGGGAAATACTGACCTTTTGGGAGTGAGAGGGAAATCTACTAACATTTACAAAATTTTCCATGATTTCCCACTATTTGGGTTATTTCCAGTATTTTCCACAATTTGCGGTAAATTCTGGTAATTTTAATTTTTGATATTCCAATAATACCGGAAATTATCAAAATTTCCAGAAATTACTGAAATGGCTGAAAATGGTGAAAAATTATGGGAAATGTTGAAAATGCCAATAGATTTCCTTCTCTCGCAAATGAAGGCAAAAGAGCTGTTTCTGTTGGGAAAAATTGCAGAGATTTTTAGTTTCAGCTCTAGATAGACGTTTGGGGTTTTAACGAGGGATGGGTAGGATTTCCATCCCCAACAGCCATGTGCCAAAATCTCAATATGGCCAAGAGACACAAGACACACAGGCATTCATGTACAGAGAAATCTCTCCTGCTCCATGATTGGCTGGGAGAGCCATTGCTCTGCCATCTCGGTTGCTGAGAATCTGAGGAGCAGCTGGGATGCAGCTGCTGAGACTCGGGTGCAATGAAGTAAGACACAGCACCATTAAGGCAGCACAGAGCCCAGGACCAGCACTGGATGAGAGCCACACTTGGACTGGCCAATGGTGGCTTCGGAGCTGCAGTTTTTCCACCCCAAAAGCCCAAATCACAGCTTAACTTTTCGGCATGAGGCTGAGATCAATTTTGGAGCTCTTGCCACTGACTGTGACTTATTTGTTGGCCCAGTTAGGTGCATGGACGAGTTATTATATTAATCCTGACTCCCCCGCCCCTCCACAACAGAGCTGCAAGAAAACGACTGTCTATATCCAGAAGGCAAGCTGCAAGCCAAGATCTATTTTTGTTCGGTTTTGAAATCATTTTCAGACTGACTACGTTTGTCCTCAACGAGAGCTGAGGGAGGAGAAGAGAAATGTTAAAGAGGGAGAGAGAAATATTTTCTTTCCCTGTCCCTAAAAATAATAATGTTCAAAAGTCTCATTTCATTCAGCTTATTGCCACACAATAAAGCCTAACCTTCATGCCAAGAACTCTGAATTTATAAAATCCTGATGTGCTTTAGAGATGAGCGACTACTGACAAACTGCAGACTGCTTTGCAGTATTGACCGGAGCCTCTCTCTGTTGGGCCACATAGTGAAAATGCCTCGTGTGCTGTACAAAATCCAGCTATTAGTCATGGCCTCGCCATTCCTCCTTCTTCGGGTTGTCTTTGTTGACACTTGAGAGCAATGACTGGTGTCCCCCGGGGATTTCTCTGGCTGCTCTTTTGGCTAGTGGAATGGAACTTCCTGTATCCTTTTCCTTCCGCTTCTTTTAATAGTAGTGATGCACCTGCCTAACTTGATTTTTTGTTTCGAAAAGTGGCTAGTGGCTGTCAAGTGAGGTCATTTTCCAAGTGCATTATCGACCTGCTTTTCCTTGTAGCAAACTCCTTTATGGCACTGCGATAAATCTATTATATATGTACCAAAAGGAGAAAACAAAAGCACTAAAAGGGAATCAGCGAGCGAAAAAGGCCAGACAACACCTCAGCTCTGAATTTTAAGCCCTGTTGACACACGATGAGATGCTAAATGCTGAGCATTTTAAGGTGAGGCCTGGGATTAAATGCACGCTCACGTTCCGTGATGCTGGGTGCAACGTCTCAGTGTCTCTGAGAGGCGGATGACAGGAAGAATTTGCAAAGGCAGGAACGTTGCACACAGTCTTGGGTTTTTCTTTAAAAGAATTTTCTGTGTGCATCTTAATGGTGTGTAGGTGTTAAATATCTGTTACCCGTGGTGGTAATAAACATTTATAGAACGTTACTAACACAGACGATACTTCACAAGACGTTGAGCTGGGATGCAGATCCCCAATGAATTTGACTCACAGGGCCAGATCCTCAGCTAGGATTAGTAAAAACCTCCAGTTCTGCTTACTCTCATTATTGCAGTAAAGAGTAGGGATGGGACTATCGGCAAATTATCAGTTCCCGATTTTATCGGTATTGGATTAATCCGATAATGGATTTATCGGTATCGGTATATTGGTTTTTTAACATTGCCGATTTTTCGGATCTTTAACATTGCAGCCATTGTTAAAATGGCTGTAATGTTAAAGATACAAAAAACAGCAATGTTAAAAAAATGATATACCGATACAATATTATCAGTATTATCGGATTAATCCGATATCACCAATTATCGGCATTATCGGATTAATCCGATACTGATAGTCCCATCCCTAGTAAAGAGGGTCCCAGACTGTGGGTCAAAATCTCATGTGGGATCACATTGTCCATAAGTAAGGTTACGATCCCAGCTGATAGTTGAGGTACTCCTCATGTTTTTGTTGCTGTCTGGACAGCCAGGATAATATTTAAACATAAAAATGGTATTATGCAGGCATCAAATTTTGATAATTTCTGCTGTGGCATCTGAATCCCTTACCTTTGGTAATACATGTACCTTCACAACATCTCTGTGTGATAGGGAAATACCATTATCGAGAGCTGAAAGAGACAGTTAACTACCCAACTGTGATAAATAACCAACATTTTGCATAGCTAACTAGTTGACTAATTTGTAACCACATAAGCAGTTATCGAATTAACCGAAATACCAATCAATACCAGTTTACTGTTACTGCATAACCGATTTAGAGCATAACCAATAAACCATTTAACTTCATTCTGTCAGTTCCAGTTGACTTCCAGACCAATAGAAACTCTGCACCCAGCAGAATTGAACTGGGTATGCAATGGAAAACTGAGTTAAACTTGAAACCAGGGCCATGGGTAAACAGGAAAGGAATTATGGACAAATGGAACTTGACTGTAACCATGGAATGGATGAAAACTGGTAACGCGGTAACATGGAAAATGGCACAAAGCAGTAAAACAGTATTAATCGATATTTTGGTAAATGGTTAGACAGTTGAATAATATATGGATACTGCTCAGTAACCGATTGTTGCTGATGCAGAATGGTGACTGAATATATGATGGATACTGGTTATTATGTAGTTAATAATTTCAGCTTACTATTATCCGCTTTCTACAGGGAGGAATTGAGTTCAAAAAAGATTGGATGAGTTGATGGAGGATAAGTCCTCAAATAGCTATTGATCAAGGAATGAAACCTCTGACTGCCAGGGGCTAGAAGTAGATGAGTTTGGATCACTCCATATATGACCTACCTGTGCACTTTCCTCTGAAGCATTCAGAACTGGACACTGGGTAAAATCAGACATGTGGCTGGTGGGATTGCTCTCCAGGCTGTCCCGGGGTGGAAAATCACAGGCAATATGACCTGGGTCAGGTCAGGGCACCAAAATGACATGTCTGCAGGTGGGGAGATGTCCTACCCACTGCACAGACTGGGTAGGACCAGAAGTACAACAAACATGAGGGTGACCGGCCCCACCTGTGCCCTGCTCCCAGAACCCTGCCCCTTGCCATGATGGACAGCCATGGAGGCCAATGAGACACAGCCCTGGTGGTTGGCCACAGTGGCTTCCGGCCCATGACTGGTATGGTGCACCTCAGCAGATGTTCTAGCCCACTAAGGCCCACATGGGAAGCCCTTAGTCCAAGCTGTGACCTTGGAGATTTGCTGAGGTCACAGCCCAGGCTAGCCACCAACACTCCCTGGAGCATCCCAGGCCAACATTTGGCAGCATGACCGTTTGTGTACATGTGCTGCCTGGTCCTGGGGCACAGCGGGCCAAAACAGACCACAGCAGGCCAAAATTACATCTGTTTTTACTAGGGCTGAAATGTATTCTCAAGCCCCTCAAGGGTCTCGCAAGAATGGGGTTCTTTCTGAGATTCTCCGGCTCAAGAATCTCACGAGAATCGGCATTCTCACTGCCGTTCTTGTGAGATTCTCAAACGGCCCCTAAACATTCGGCACATGCGCAAAATAGCGATCAGGGCCATGCATGCACAGAACTGCCACAGCAGTCATTTTGAAAAAGTACAGAACATTCTTTGAGGTTATCGAGAATCTCACGAGATTCTCGAAAACCCTGTTGAGAATGCGCAAAATCTCGCCAGACGGTGGAAGAATCTCACTTGTTCTCATGAGAATGTGTTCACATTCTCATTTCAGTTCTAGCTTTTACCCACTGTTGGAAACTAGACACTTGTTGTCAGGACTACGGGGGAGAGGAGCATCCAGGATATGGGTGGATGTGGGGACTGAGGCTTGGAATTGGGACTGGAACAGTTCATAGTATGGGGCTAGGAGGGGGTGGGGGCAGGAGGTAGGGCTGAGGGAATGGCTAATGCAAGAGCAAGGTTTGGGAGCAAGGTAGAAAGGGGAACAAGACCAGAAAGCAGGCTGAGGGGGGGGGGCTAGGAGTAAGAAAAGGAACATAGCTGGTGAGGGACAAGGCAGAAAGACACAACAGGGAATTAGGCAGCATGAGTGAGGGAAATCAGAGAGAGTATAAAACTATGGGGAATCAGACCAGAGAACAGGGAACATGGCAAAGGGAAACTAAGATCATGGCTGAAGAGAAAAGACTGGAGAGAGACCAAGAAGCAAGACATGTTCCTTTCACTCGGCTTTCTGGTGCTACTAGCAAGCCTTATATGCTGACGGACAGCCTTCCAGGAAGTTAGGAGATGCCAAGAAGTGGTTGACTATGAACAGGGGGTGGGAAATGGCTAGGACAGAGCAGAAAGGACTCTTGGGGGAGTAACAGTGGGTGTTTTTAAATGAAATGTGTCTACACATGGCCGTCCACATGTTCAACTGATCATGTGATGGTGATGTGTGTGGACGCGCGCTCCCATGACCCACACAACGACCACCAATGGCCACGCATGGAGCACTGCTGAAAAATCTGGAGTGCCCCATGCGGGCCTGGGTGACCATCTCTGCAGAGGCCACGTAGAGGTTGGGGGCGGGGGTGCTTAATGGGTATATTCAACAAAAGGAGGACCCAGATCATGGATCTGTGCTGTAGATCTGTCCCCTACCCTTGTGTGCGTGCCCTCCTCTCTGATCCATTATCTGGAACTCAGTTTTCCAGTGCTTGGAGGTAGAGACTGGATTCAGGAGCCAGATCCAGGCACTGGAAAGGGGTCACAAAAACTTGGCAAGGGCCGCATTTGGCCCCTGGCCCTGAGGTTCCCAATCCCCACCCCTGATGTAGACAAACTTGAGAATATTAAGAGGACAGTAATAAAGATGACAGAGGGTTTTGAATGCAAGTAGGGATGTGTGAATGCGGTTCGGATGTTTGGAGTTCTGGCCGAACTCGGCCTGTTCGGAGGACCGAACAGAACGTTTGAATGGCCGAACAGTTCAGATAAGTTTGGATGAGTTTGGGGGTGGGAAAAATGTGACTGGAAGGGGGAGGCAGTCGAGGAGCAGACTTCCTGGTACCGGGGGGGGAGACCAGGGGTGGTTTCAGGGTCAAATGATACCGATACCAAAAAAATTTGGTATCGGTATCGATAGCACTATTTTTAGATGTTCGGCTGGATTTGGCTGAACCAAACTTCGACGAACCGAACAACCGAACCCGAACTCGGGTTTCAAACCGAACAACCGAACGTCTGAAGATCCAAACCGTGCTCTGTTCGCACATCTCTAAATGCAACGCACGTGATGAAAAGATGGAGGAGCTGGGTATGATTAGCCTGGAGAAGATAAGATTAAGGTCGAAGATGATGACAGTTTTCAAATATTTGAGAGGGCCCCACACAAAGCTGATGAGGAATAATTGTTCCACATTACCCTGAGGGTAGGACAAGAGATAGTGGGGCATGATCCAGAATGTATGCATATGCAGCTTCTGCATCATTTCCATGTGGTTTGCGTATGCACCACAATCCCCGTAACGGGGATGTGCACGGATCACACACATGCACTTGTTTTCAGGATTTGGGTTCAAGTTGCAGGAAGTTGGTTTAGGTTAAGGTTTTGGGGAGGAAAAGTCTGCCTATAAAAGAGCTGGGCAATGGAAGATGTTGCCTATA
Organism: Sphenodon punctatus; assembly: GCA_003113815.1. NCBI lineage: Eukaryota > Metazoa > Chordata > Lepidosauria > Sphenodontia > Sphenodontidae > Sphenodon > Sphenodon punctatus. Next base: position 10,466,822 of record QEPC01007512.1, read on the forward strand.
GAAGTTGTGGGATCTGCTTCACAGGAAGTTTTTTTTTTTTTTTAAAAGGAGGTTGAATGGTTTGGGGACAGCACAACCTGTCTCAGTGCAGAGGGTTGGACAAGATGATCTTTGAGGTGTCTTCCATCCCTATGATTTGATGATTCTTCTACTAATAAAATATTTATTTATTTTATTTATAAAAACATTTTTATACTGCCCCTCTTTCTCCCCCCCCCCCTCCCCCAGCCTGGGGCGGTGTTACAACATAATAATAATATATTAAAAAAATAAATACCCATCCATAAAATCACGTTAACCCCCCCAAAAAAAAAGAGGCCCAGGAAAACCCCATAAAACAACAAACCTCTTAAAACCCCACCCACTACCCTTCCCCTTCACCAAATGTCTGGCAAAACAGCCAGGTCTTACATTTTTTACAGAAAGAAGGAAGATTCAGAAATAGGCGAATCTCCACCGTCAAGGAGTTCCATAGCTGCAGCACGGTCGCCAAGAATGCCCACTCAAAAGAAGTCACCTGGGAAACCTGGGGGAGCTCCAAGCCCGCAGCCCCAGATGAACGCAGAGGTCGATCCAGGACACAAGGGGTGAGGCGGTCCCACAGGTAAGTGGGGCCTAGGCTGTATAGGGTTTTAAAGGTAATAACAAACACCTTGAATTGGGCCCGGAAGACTATAGGCAGCCAGTGCAGAGAATGGAACACCGGTGTTATTTGCTCCTGACAACCCGTCCCTGTAAGGAGATGAGCCACCGCATTCTTCACCAGCTGAAGCCTCTGGGTCATCACCAAAGGTAGCCCCACATAGAGCACATTGCAGTGATCTAGTCGTGAGGTGATGAATGCATGGATGATGGTGGCGAAATTGAAGACCATGATATATGGTCGATAATGTCAGACCAGATGTAATTTACCAAACACACTCCTCGCCACAGCTGTCATTTGGTCATCCAGGAGGAGCTGGGAATCGAAGAGAACTCCAAGGCTCCAAACCTGAGGAACCAAGGAGGGACGCACCCTATCAATGATGGGGGCCTCCATTCCCTTGCTCCTACCCACCAACATCACCTCCGTCTTGTCAGGATTCAGCTTCAGACGGCTCGTCCTCATCCAATCCTCCACCGCAACCAGGCACCGGGGTAGACACCAAGACTGCCGAGTCTGAGTTGGATGAAAACAAGAGGTACAGCTGGGTGTCATCAGCATACTGATGACACCGAACCTCAAATCCTCTCACGATCTCACCCAGCATCTGCATAGACACATTGAACAGGTATGGGGACAAAGTAGATCCCTGTGGGACTCCACACATGAGGGTCCAGGGGGAAGATGTACAATCCCCCAGTACCACATGCTGAGATCTCCAGGCCAGGAACAAGCGGAACCATTCAAGAACAGTTCTGCTCACCCTGGCACAGTCCCACAGGCATGTCACTCACCAACATCTCTTGGTCAAACGTGTCAAACGCTGCCGAAAGATCTAACAAAATCAGAAAAGTGGATCGGCCCCTATCCGACTCTGGGTGCAGATCATCGACCACGGCCACAAGCACAGTCTCGGTGCCATACCCTGGACAAAACCCAGACTGCGAGGGATCAAGGAAGCTGATGCAGTCCAGGTGCCTCTGGAGCTGTTGGGCCACTGCCCACTCAATTACTTTCCCTAAAAAGGGAAGATTAGAGACCATAACTGGCATGGGTGTCAATGTCAAGAGATGGTTGCTTTAGCAACGGTCGCAGTGCTGCCTCTTTCAAACACCCTGTGACACTGCCGTCCATAAAGGAGGCATTGACCCCCCCCACCTCCCCCAGCAACA
>QEPC01007512.1:10470983-10482822 GCA_003113815.1 Sphenodon punctatus
CCAGCAACAGCCCCAGTGTCTCCCAGCTGCCTTTCGCCAGCCAGGATGGGCAAGGTTCAAGTTTGCAATTTGCGGCCCTCACAGCCCCCAGCAGCTCCACCGCATTGGTGAACGATACCCACTGAAATTGATCCCACAAAACTGGATCATAACCTCAGACACATCCCCTGCATTTAATGCGACGTCAAAGTTGTGGTGGATACAAGCGATTTTATCTACAAAACAGTCAATAAACATGTTGCAGTGAGCACTGGAAGATTCCAGTTCCATGTGGAGAGAGGCCAGACTCACCAGCCCCTTCACCGCCCGGAAAAGATCAGCTGGATGTGACTTTGCGGACGATATGATGGTAGCAAAGAAAACTCCTCTTTGCTGCCCCCATAGCTACGGCATAGGCTTTTAACGCTGCTCTATGCTGCAATCAGTCAGCTTCAGTAGGGGTACGGTACCACCATCTCTCTGTCTCCTCTCCTGGTTCAGCCAACGCAGGTCATCTGTGAACTACGGAGCCCTACGTCACCCATGCCCAGGGAGCGGATGCCTGGCAGCTGTTTGCTTGATGGCCTCAGCTAGCAAGGTGTTCCAAAGCGCAATTAAGTCATCGAGTGATCGGCCATCATGCTTGGAGGATATATTCCCCAGAGCATTCCAGAACCGCTCCGGTTCCATAAGTCTCTGGGGGAGAAGCATTTGAACCGTTTCTACAGCTTGCCTGGGGCAGACATGCGCTGCGAGATTGACCCACATGAGATAATGGTCTGTCCATGACAAGGGCACAGATGACACCTCCTCCAATAACAGACCCCCCCTCACCTCAAGGCCAGTGTGAACTACCAAATACAAAGTATTCCCCCCGCCCCTCGTGAGTAGGGCCAAAAACCACCTGAGAAAGGCCCATCGTTGCCATGGCGGTCATGAAATTTTGCTCTGCCTCCTTAACATTGGTGTTGGCGTGATTATTGAAATCCCCCAGGACCACAAGTCTCAGGGATCGCAATACTTCCTCTGACAGCAGATCGGCTAAAGCAAGTAGGGAAGCTGTTGTACAGGAAAGTGCACGGTATACCAGCAGCAAACCCTAATCTGTCTCCATGTGCCCAATTGACTACAAGATGGAGGCCCTCTATGCTGGGTGGAGTTCACACCAGATATTTCCTAATGGATCACTTCTCTCTAAAAACAATGGCTACCCCATCCCACTGACCGTGGCTGATGCTGCACGGACTAACCAGCTGGGACAAGGTCAGCCAAAATAGGCTCAGTGTCCAGCCATGTCTCCGTGATACATGCCAGGTCAGCCTCCTGGTCCAGGATCAAATCCTGGACCATAAATTACTAATTAATGACTGACTTGGCATTTAACAGTAGCAGCACATGGCCAGGGACCCCTCCATCTTCACCCACCCCTGACCTGGGCACAAGGAGAGGAACAGGCACTAAACACCTTGCCCTCCTCTGAGATCGTAAATGCCCACCAGAGGGGTCATATCTCCCTGGCCCATCATGACCTTTATGACCGTGCCCCCACGCCCCCGCTGGCCTATCCCCGGTTTCCCCCCATGGCTGGATAGGGGACTCGCACACCTCCCCCACACCCAGACAGTGATCAGACCAGTTGCTTCAGGGAAAGGTGTAAAAACACCATTATAAAGGACCATGGAATAACCTTTCTGGAGGATAAACTTCATCCTATACACTTGTCATTTAGTGGTTGACATATACTCTGAACTACAAAGACTTATGCCCCTTCGTATGTCCTAACTAATGTAAATGTGGATGATCCTATTACCCGTACTTTTGTGTTTAATCCTATTACAGTCTTGCAGCAACGAGTTTCAGGTGTTTAATAATACTTTGTGTAAACAGGTATTTCCTTTTATCCATTCTCGTCTTTCATTTTCATTGAACTGCTACTTGCTCTTGTATTGTGAGACTCGAGCGCCTGATTTACTATCTCTATAACATTTGTTATATTTTATGTCTTGTTAGAGCTGAAACAGATACCGGATTTGGTATCCACAGGTAATACCTGCATTTTTGGGTACCGTTTTGGGTATCCAAATCCCATTTGAGTATCCAAAAAAACAAGATACCGATACCTGATTACTGAATTACTGACATGCAGACAACCGATATGCCAAAATCTCAAAGGAGTCAGGACCATTTGGGGGAGGGGAGTGGATTTTGAGGATTTTTCAGTATTTAGATTTACCAGTTGTCAGAATATTGGTATTTCAGTAATTGGTTTTCGGTATTTCAAGTACCGAATCAAAAACTGTTTCGGGTACTGAAAAATACCCAAAATAGTTGGTTCGATTCAGGTACTGAAATTCAGTGAGTATACCCATTTTTGCACATATTCATTTCAGCTCTAGTGTTAACATGTTTGCTCTTTGTTTGCTCTGTGAACTAAAGTTTGTCTATGCTTAAAAGTCTCTCCTAGAGCTGAAATGGGTACATGTGTGAATATTTAAAATCTATCAACATCTTGATAATTGGATCTCCTCATTATCGTTGGGTACTAGAGCTGACGTGAGTATATGAATAAAAGAGGCGTCGGCTGCAACTTTATTACATTAATAATAAAGTCGGGGCAATTAATAATAAAGCCTGGCCCCAACCCCTTTAACATTCCAGTGGGCTTGTAAAACCTGGCTGTTCGCCCAGGTCTTTGGGGAGGGGAGGAGAGTGGGTTAGGGTTTTTAGCTCTTCCTGACCCTATTCTTTTTTTCATTTATTTTGCCTAACCCTGTTTTTGAGGTTTTAAAATTATGTGTGTTTTAAAAAAATGTTTCTATTTCTATAAATGTTTTTATTTTGATTGTATGTCGCCCTAAGATGCCGTAGGCATATGGGGTGACTAATAAATGTTTATAATAAATATATAAATATAAATGAATTATGGTCTCACTGGGAGGCAGAGACCAACTGTGGGAAGGAGCAGATGTTTGATTCCTGTTCCCCGCATAGGCCCCCAGGCAGGTGATACAGGGATCAAGATCAGACGGGCCCCTGGTCTGGAACTGTTGCTGTTGAATGCGAGGTCAGTTGGTAATAAATCAACAATGATCTGGGAATTGATCCTGGATCAATCAACTGACCTCCTATGCATTACAGAGACCTGGCTGGACAATGAGTCGGGGCCGATATTGGCTGACCTTGTTCCAGTCGGGTACTCTGTGCAGCATCAGCCTAGATCAGAGGGGTGGGGAGGCGGTGTAGCTGTTGTTTTTAAGGACACTTGGTCTGCGAGGCGGTATCCGGTGCAGACCCTCGTGGGCATGGAGGGGGTCCACCTTGTGTTCTATTTGGCAGGAGACAGATTGGGGCTGCCGTTGGTATACCACGCACCTACCAGTACCACAGCATCCCTACACGCTCTAGCAGAATTGGTATCGGAGGTGGTCTTGCGAACCCTGAAGACTTTGGTCTTGGGGGATTTCAATATCCACGCCGATGCCAGTTTAGGGGGAGCAGAGCGTGAGTTCATGGATGCCATGACAACCATGGAACTGTCTCAGAGGGTTAAGGGCCAGACACATGAGGGGGGACATACCCTTGACCTGATGTTCTGCACCGACTTTGAGGCAGGGAATCTGGTGGTGGGGGATGTATTGGTTTTACCCCTGTCATGGATGGATCATTACATCCTCCAGACCAGTCTCCTAGCACATGTCTGCTCCCAGAAAGGTGCAGGGTCGGTTTGTTGGGTTCGCCCCTGGAGACTTATGGAATCTGAGAGGTTCCGGAATGCTCTAGGGGAGATGTCTTCCGAGCTTGATGATTGTTCACTCGATGACCTCACTGCCTTCTCTGGAATAGCTTGTTGGCTGAGGCTATCGACCAAATGGCTCCCAAACGTCCGCTTCCAGAGAGCTGTTTGCGGGGGTCACCGTGGTTTACGGAGGACCTGTGCTGGATGAAGCAGGATGGATGGTGGTTACAGCGACGGTGGCATCGGACTCTTGCTGAAGCTTACCGCTTGCAGTATAAAGCTAGTTTAAGAGCTTATGCTGTTGTGGTGCGGGCAGCAAAGAAGTTCTTTGCTGCCCTCAGCACATCTGCTAAATCACATCCAGTGGAGCTTTTCTGGGTGGTGCAGAGGCTGGTCAGTCCGGCCTCTCTCCGCCTGGAACTGGAGTCTTCCAGTGCTCACTGTGACATGTTTGTTGATTTTTTTGCAGATAAAATTGCTCAAATTCACCATGATCTCGATGCTGCATTTACAACAGTGGAGGTATCGGAGGTACAGGAAGCCCAGTCATGTCTGTGGTTGTGTGATCAGTTTCAGTGGGCGTCGTTTGCTGATGCGGTGGATGTCCTTGGGAGTGTCCGGGCCACCTGTTGTGAACTAGATCCATGTCTGTCCTGGCTGGTGAAAATCAGCCAGGAGACGTTAGGGCCGTTGCTGGCAGGGGTGGTCAAGGTCTCCCTCAGGGAGGGCAGGGTGCTGAGCCATCTTAAAGAGGTGGTGGTGCAGTCCCTGCTCAAGAAGCCATCTTTGGACATTGACTCCCTAGCCAGATATCGGCCAGTCTCTAACCTTCCCTTTTTAGGGAAGTCTCTAACCTTCCCTTATTGAGCGGGTGGTGGCACAACAACTACAGGGGCATCTGGACTGGGTCGGTTTTCTTGATGACTTGCAGTCTGGCTTTCACGGTCAATGACCTGTGCTGCGAATTGGATCAGGGCAGATCCTCAATTTTTATCTTACTGGATCTGTTGGCAGCGTTTGATACTGTTGATCACGAGATGTTGGTGACAAGGCTGCAGGACCAGGCCGGGGTGAGCGGAATTGTTCTTAAATGGTTCCACTCATTCATGGCAGGGAGAACACAGCGGGTGGTTCTCAGGGAATGTACATCATCTCCCCGGAATCTCATGTGTGAAGTCCCGCAGGGTTCCATTCTGTCCCCTCTCCTGTTCAACGTGTATATGCAACCACTGGGTGAGGTAATGAGAGGGTTCGGTGTACAATGTCATCAGTATGCCGATGATGCACAACTCTACCTCTCATTTTCTGGAGACCCAGGCACTGCAGTCTCATTGCTTACCCGATGCTTGACAGCTATAGGGAACTGGATGAGGATGAGCCGTCTGAGGCTGAATCCTGACAAGACGGAGGTGATGTTGGTGGGTAGGGTTGAGGGGGTGGTGGCTCCCATCATTGGTGGGGTTTGCCCCCCCCCGGCCACTCAGGTCCGTAGTCTGAGTGTGTTCCTCGACCCGCAGCTCTGCGTGGATTGTCAGATGGAGGCTGTGGTGAGAGGAGCATTTCTCCAACTACATCTGGTGCGATGGCTTCGGCCATATGTCTCGGACTTGGATCTGGCCACCATCATCCATGTTTTCATTACCTCCCGACTGGATTACTGTAATGCACTCTACGTGGGACTACCCTTGGCAATGGTCCGAAGGCAGCAACTGGTGCAGAATGCAGCGTCCAGCCTCCTAATGGGGACGGGTCACTGCAAGCACATTACACCGGTGCTCTGGACTCTGCACTGGCTGCCTATTGTCTTCCAGGCCCAATTCAAGGTGTTGGTTATGACTCAAAGCCCTAAATGGTTTGGGTCCTGGGTACCTGCAAGACTGCCTCAAGCCTCGGGTCATTTCACAGTCCCCGAGGATGGCCGGGGGCGCCTAACTTGAGGTCCCCCGGGTACGCCGGTTGGCAATGGCAGGGAGGGCATACTTGGTGGCTGTGCCTTGGCTGTGGAACTCTCTCTCATTGGAGGCCCGCCTTTCCTCGATCTCCCCTCTTTCTGTAGGTGTTGTAAGACCTGGTTGTTCTGCTGGGTCTTCAAGGAGGGGGGTGGGTAGAGTGGGGGGTATTTGTCAGCTGCTATTTTATATATTTTATATGAGCCAATTTTATTTATATACATGATACGTTGTATTGTTATATTTTTATGTTGTATACCGCCCCGGACTTCCAATGTGCAGGAGGGTTCAGGTTATAAATTTTTCATAAATTAAAAAAAATTTAAAAATTAACAACAAGCAATCAAGATAAAGAACCTGTGTGTGTGTAGCAGAGAGGAACCATGCTATACAAAGCAGGCAAGGGGGCTGAGCTAAGTCTCGCCTGCCTAACCCGGGTGAATTGACCCTTCAAATTCACCCTCCACTTGGGTCAAGGCGGGTTGAAGCCCCCTACCGGCCACCCTGAGTCTTGGCTGGGGCCCCCACCCTTAAGATCTCCCCACTCCCCAATTAAGGGTGTGCAATTCATATTGTTTTAATTAGTTACATAAACAAATGGTTTAGTTCCTTTTTGTAACTAAGGAAACAAAAACAAATGAATAAAGTAAACAAAATTTGTTTGATTTCTTTCATTTTTGGTAGTTTTGTTTTATTAAAAACTGAAAATAATAAAAATAATCACTGTGTTTTTTGCACAAATGCAGTAATTTTTATAAAATATTTTTAATAAAACAAATCTAAATGAAACAATATATGGAAATGAATGGGTCATTTACAAAAACCCATCAAAACAAAGTTTTTTTATAAACAAAAATTAAAACTTAAACAAAAACTAATGATGTGCCTTCTACACATTCCTACCAAAAATCTAATAAACTTCTTGGGCTTTTGAGAACCGCTATGAAATGACAAAAGATCTTTACCATATTTCTTCATCTTTTTGGTTCTCTTTTTCCCCATTTCCATTTCATTAGTTTCAAGTGAAATATACACATTCTAAAGACAAATGACATGAATTCCCATTAGCTGATAAAACTTCATGTCTTTCTCATTCTTTTATTTTAGCATAATCACCCAATGCAAGGTACTTAGTTCTCCAAGACTTACCCTGGCAATACACAGTTGACGGGGGGAAAATCAAATGGCGTTTTTGTATGTCAATGGCACTCAGCGCTAATGGCTGTGATGTGTTTAAGAGAAACACTTAATATCTGTGAGTTGTGCATTTACAAGAGTTCCTCTGATGGAATATTGTTGTTGCAATTTGATTGCTATGAGCTTTAAGGACAGCTGTATCAAGGGCAATTAAATTCGGGCACAATATACCCACGTCACTGTTAACTATTTTGAAAACACACAGCATTTGAAACTTTGCAAGAAATGGACAGGATTAAGTCTTTACTGGAATTACAACCAAAAAATGAATGGAGTGTACGAATCTCCCATTTTATCCAGGAAGGTAGAATTTAATGTTCATTTATCATCCAGTAGAAAAAAATGACTCGCTCTTAGACCTCCTTTACAACCATCCACTCTTCTCAGTGCCATGAATATGAGGGGCATGTCGTTTTGATAAGAACCTAAGAAATGCCACACTGAGTCTTCCCAATGGTTCTTCTAGCCCAGTATCCTATTTCCAGCAATGACTTTGCTGCTTCAGGGAAGTGTACAATAGGTCAAAATGGATAGATCTATTACCTGCTATTCACTCCCAGTTCCCAGAAGTCAGGGTTCTCATTCCATGAGCAATTTGACAAATTAATATTTATTAGAGCTGAAACTTGGTCTCGAGTTTTTCTCATTTATCATCAACAATCATGGTTCTTCACTCATTTTAAGCGAGAAACGATAATCAAGAAAAATACCAATTCTTGACATTTCTCGGTCAAGGAATATCTCTCTCTCTCTCTCTCTCTCTCTCTCTATATATATATATATATATATATATATAGAGAGAGAGAGAGAGAGAGAGAGATAGATAGATAGATATTTAATACCACACACACCTCGCCTCTGGTGACTCGAGGTGGCTAACAACAAAAATATAAAATATATAAATACAGTATAAAAACACACCATCAATTAAAACTAAAAATATCCCCTCCCAACACCCCAACCCATCCCCACCCTCCTCCCTACCCGTACCCCTCGCAAACACCTGACGGAACAGCAAAGTCTTACCTGTATTTCTAAAAGGCAGAAAGTCAGGGGCCAGGCGAACCCCCATTGGGAGGGAGTTCCACAGCACAGGGACGCCCATAAAAAAGCTCTCCTTTCAGTGGTCACCCATCTAGTCTGGGGGACCTCCAGAAAGGTCCCTTCAGATGATTTCAGGGGCCAATCAGGGACATAGGGAGTGTGGCAGTCCCTTAGATAGGGAGGGCCCATGCCATGAAGGACTTTATAGGTCAATACCAGCACCGTGAACCTGGCCCAGAAGACTATCCGCAACCAGTGCAGTGCTCGGAGCACAGGTGTTATGTACTCCCTGCAGCCTACCCCTGTCAGGAGAAGGACCGCCGCATTCTGCACTAGCTGAAGTCTCCGGACCATACCCAAGGGTAGCCCCATGTAGAGCACGTTGCAATAGTCCAACCTCAAGGTGATGAATACGTGGATGAAGGTAGCAAGGTCGGAGTCTGAGATATAAGGCTGAAGCCAACATAGTAGATGTAGCTGCTGAAAAGCACTCCCTGCCATAGCCGTCACCTGGGCATCCAGGTGGAGCTGTGGATCGAGGAGCACACCCAGACTCTCGACTTGTGACACCACCATTACCATTTACTGCAATTTACCATTTACTGCAATTTACCATTTACCATATACCAATTTACCATGTACTGCGTTTATCCCAATAATGCACATGCGCAAAGCGGTATTTTGCACATGCACATTACTGGGATGAAGGCAGTACACGGCAAATTGGTATATGGAAAACTAAGTTGCAGTTAATTTCAGTTAACGGTAATGGTAAACGATGAACAGTAAATGGTATTTTGAGAAAAAAATCTCAACTAAGATCTCGGTCTCTTATCGAGATTGTACTGAGATCTTGGTGATAATTCTCGATTCTTGCGATATTTTCACGAGAAAAAAATTGCTTCTTGTTTCAGCCCTGCTTTCTGCATCTATCCTCTAAGTTCTAAATTAATCCTTTTTTGAACCCAGTTATGTGTATTGACCTAAAGGCAATTAGTTCCACCGCATGGACTGCAGCCCTCAGATGACTTTTCCCAGAGTACTCTGGAGCATGAAGCTTGAGGACCATAGCCTGGGTTTCTCCAGTCATCCCAAGCAAATACATAGGGATGTGCAAACATAACCGAGTTCGGAAATTCGGTTCGGTTCGAAAATTGAGTTTGGTTTGAAAGTTCGGTTTGGTCGACCGAACTATTCAAGATCGGTAGAATTCTAAACTTCCGAACCAAGTTCGTACATTCAAAACCGTTTTTTTTGGCCTTCTGAACAGTTCGGTCGAATTTGAGTTCGGTTCGAAAGTTCAGTTCGGTCGACCGAACTATTCGAGTTCAGTCCATACTCCGAACTTCCGAACCGCATTCACACATCCCTACAAATACAGTCTATGGGTTCAATTCTTCTGGGATGCATGAGATCTAACAATACTTTTGCTACTAAGTAAATCATAAAGGTGAGATTCTTCCCCATAGCCAAGCACTGGAATCTGTGTTAAGCTTTTCTTGGCTGTATTTTTTTTTCCCTTCTGTATCTGGAGCTTGAGCCATGCTGAATATCTGAACTATGGGTGTTTTCAGACAGGACACTAACCCCAGTTTAACCACACTTTAACCAAACTTGAACATTTCTTATGCATGTTGCAGGGCTGTATTAGTGCCCTATGCAGCCCTGTAACATGCATAAGAAATGTTCAAGTGTGGTTAAAGTGGGGTTAGCGTCATGTCTGAAAACATCCTATATTTATGACCAAAATTGATATTTGCATATTCGCTTACTTAGGTATTCAATTTGGGTTGCTGCATGTAACTTGGTATTTTGGTTCTTTGGGTCAGTCATTTTGGTATTTCCGCAACTTTGTTTCATCTTTTTTGAGTGTGCACTAGCATGAAGTGTCAGAACAAAATACTTAAAATACCAAAGTAATCAAAATGACCTACTTAGTTAACTGAAACATTGAAACAAATAAAACTAAACAACAGGAATAACTGAAACATCCAACAAAGGACAAGTGAATAGTTGTTTGGATCGGAAGTAAATGGCCGCAATGTAAAAAAAATGGTAAAGTGGCCAATGTTAAAAATCCGGTATGTCGATACTGGTAAATCCGATACCGGGAAGATCCGATACCGATAAATCCAGTATCTGGTATTCTCCCCTGTGTCCCATCCCTACCAGTTGGGCACCTGATTATCCCAAAATGCAGGCTATTATCATCATGATGTTACCACTTTACTATTTTACCAATTGGTAAATTGGTGCGGGAACTGGGATGAAAAATCAAAAATCGGTACCGAAAGCCAGAAAATCAGAATGAAAAATGGTAAATCAGTACATTGAGTAGCCTGATGTCAGTACCCGATGTTACCGGTTGGGTCAAGTACGCCAACAGTTATGCCTGTTTTTGTGGATACCCATTTCAGCTTTTAATCAAAGCAAGTGAATGAACTGAATATTGTATTCATGACAAATATTCATTTTAGCTCTTGGTTTTTGGCTGCCAGCATTTCTGCCATTTGTTTCAGAATCTTTCTCTGTAATCAAATCAGTGAGGACTAGCCAATAAAAAAATAATGGGCCAAATATTGCAAATATAAGAAACCTATATCATCCCATTTCCCCACTTATAAAAAAAAGATATCAGCATGGCTGGGAATATACAATTGCAACAGTAATTTCCCTAACAATGAGATTTTATAGCCATTCACACAACAAAACATTAATAAATGCCGTTATCGGAATGTAGATGATGAATAACAAGTGAAATGATGCGACTTATCTGTTCTGAAGCTGGACAGAAAGGTGTGCCTTGGATGACACTTCTTTTTGCAAAGTCTTCATCTTGAATGAAATACACTTCAAAGGGAGTAATAATTTTGCCGTCAGAACCTTAAACAGTTGATGTTACAGGGTGAAATGCAAGAAAACAGGGCTATTTAAGCTTGATCATAATAGCAGTCATCTGAAATATTTTATTAGCGTAGATCATTTTCCACCCACCCATCTAGATACTTCACTGCACTATGTGAGCACTCAGAATTTCTTTTTTTGATGAAAAACTGAATAATTTTAAAATTAAAAGGGTCAGGTCTTCACCTGGTGTGCGTCAGTGTTGCTTCATTGACTTTTAATGAAGCAGCGAACATTAGCTTGTATTAAACTTTTCAGTAACAGACTTGTCGGTATGACCCCATTTTGAGACTTAAATCTAATCTGATAAACCTGCACTAGGGATGGGCGATCGCGGTTCGGAAGTTTGGAGTTCGGCCCAAAGTCAACCTGTTCAGATGACCGAATCCGAACACGAACTGACCGAACCAAACTCAATTCCAAATGTCGAAATGACTGAACAGTTTGGTGAGTTCGGATCGCGTTCGGGTGAGTTTGGGTGGCAAAAAAGGGTCACTGGAAGGTCAAACGTGACAGGGAGGGGTAGTCAACTGAGGAGCAGACTTCCAGGCACCAGGGGTGGAGAGGCTTGCAAGAAACAAAACTATCTGCCTCCCCCCTTCCCAACACCTTCTGAGCTAGTCAGTTCCTGAACAGCGGGCATTTCAGAAGGCTGCCTCTCCCAGCATTTCCCAGCTCTCCAATCAATTGTAATCCTCTGCCCATTTCACCCATCCAACCCATCTACCCCCATATTCTCATTCATTTATTTAGCTTAACTTAGATAGATTTAGTAGTTATTTTTTGTTTTTACCCCTCCCTGTGTTCCCTGTGTTCAATCTTCCTTCCTCCCCCCCCTCCATTGAATACTTTCCTTCTCCCATATATTCCATCCCAGATTCCCTTCCCTTCCCGTTTTTTCATTTAGAGTAGGATTATTAGATTGCTTTAAGTTTCATTTCTGTTTTGTACTGAAATGAAACTGAAACCTTAAACTGAAACCTTGTGTTGTTTGTGATTCCCCCCACATCCCAGATAGATAGATAGATAG
>QEPC01007512.1:10483902-10521682 GCA_003113815.1 Sphenodon punctatus
GATGGGTGTTTGTGCATGCGTGCTCCCAGCGCACACCCATCTACATCCATCACCCACCCACGGGGCCATCTGGAAAACCGGAGGAGGCTACGTGGGTGGAGACGTGTGGAGTGGCTGGGTGTCCATGTAAAAGGACGCCCACTCACCTACACTTACTGCGTGAGCACAGCACACCCATCCCCGTCCGTGTAAAAACGGCCTATGTCCATGAATGTTACAGTTACTAGCCTGGTGCAGGATGTAGAGAATAAATAGTAAAGAAATTATGGGAAAATAGGAAATGGCAAATTAGCAATACAGAAAACAGCAATATGGTAAATGGTGCATTGTGGTATTGAGCTAATGCGGTAAACTGTAAAATGGTCAACCAGTTAATTTACTGAACAATAAACAGAGACTGCTCAGATCTGGTCCGTACTGAATGATGCAGGCTGGACTATGTGGCTCCAGCTGGATATTGAATATTGGCAGATAACCATTTCAGCTTTGCTCCTTCCTCACGCCCTGCACATTTTTCCCCATGGCTTTTCCAATAATGCTTCTTTTCTGGCTGTGAAATAATAGATTAGATTCTGTGGGTGTTGCATGAATGTGAAATATGAAAATGATAGGTGACATAGGTCATTGTTTTCAACCACTGGGACAAGCCTCATTAGGTCCCAGGAATATCTTAGATGGGCTCTGCAGGGGACCGTGTGTCGGGTGGCAGTGGGGATCGCAGCACTCCCGGGCAAAGATGTAGTTAATAGGGATGTGCGAACGTGGTTCGGATATTCGGAGTTCGGGTCAAACTCTGCCTGTTCAGATGACCGAACCAAACGTCCAAACTGAACTTTCGGAGGCAGGAAAAACGTGACTTTGGGTTGGAAAAACATGACTGGATGGGGGAGGCAGCTGAGGAGCAGAATTCCTGGCACCAGGGTTGGAGACCAGGGGTGGTTTCAGGGCCAAATGATACCGATACCAAAAAAAAAATTGATTTCAGTATCGATAGTGCTATTTTCGGATGTTCAGTTGAGTTTGGCGGAACCGAACTCCGTCGAACCGAACAACCAAACCCGAACTCGGGTTTTGAACTGAACCTCCGAACCGTGTTCTGTTCGCGCATCCCTAGTAGCTAAGCTGGAACGTGTCATGGTTCAGAATATGCAATTCCCCTCCCCGCCTCATGGGGGGCTCATGAGCTCTGGCAAAGTTGTGTTTCATCTCCTGCTGCTGCTTACTCTGGCTACCTGTGCCACTATGGGCCAGGGGCAGGATAGGATGAGGAGTGTGGCTTGGCTTCCCTCGTTTTTCCTGCCTCTCTGACTCTTGCCTCCTGCTATTTCCAGTCCCCTCATGAGAGGTTCCCTTTGCCAATGGGACTGGTGTTTCACTGCTGCTGCTGCTGCTGCTGCTGCTGCTGTTGCTGCTGCCAGGATTACCCTTACCCCTCACTGCAGCCTCCCAGACACTCCTAGTCCAAGGGTTTTTTTAACTGAGAGTTTCAGATTTTTTAAAAAACAAATGTTTGGATTGGTCTTGGTTGAGGACCACTGATGTAACTCAACCTCTCTCTGCATTTTTTTGATGTGGTCTACTGGTATTTTTTTTAAATTGCTGATGTGGCCCCCGAGAGAGAGAGAGAGAGAGAGAGAGAGAGAGAGAGACACACACACACACACACACACACTTCTCTCATCTCTGGTTTAGCTGTTTTGGTTCTTCCAGGAGATTGGTGATTCAGATTCCAAAATTAAGCAAAAACAAAAGGAAACACTAAAGGAAATAGAAGATTCATTTTGCATTAGGATTTTCATTTTTGTAAGTGACACAAGGAAGTATCCTGAGGTGTTCCTTCAGGAACTGAAAGGAACGGCAAACTGCTGTGGGCACAATGTTTCCTTCTCAGGGCAACTTGCTTCAAGGCTACACCAGTTAAATAAGAGCCATAATATTTTCTTTCCTGCAACACACTGAATCTTTTTCTCAGCGCTTTCATGATTTCACAGAGGAGTGATTGACCGGGAACCCAGGCAACCTATGGCAACATGCCAGCTTTTTTTTTTTTCTTTTTTTTTTACAAAAGGTTAAAGGTTACCTAAAGCATAAAAGAGCTTTTTCTTGCTCGGACAATCCCATCACTGTGTTGATCAGCATAACGTAGAGCCTAGCAAAGCTCGGAAAGTTGCCTAGAGATGCTTGCCAAGCGTTAGAAGAAAAGAGAAAAGCCCTTTGTTTTAAAACCGTTGATGGCTGGGAGTGTGTCTGCATGTGTCTTACAGACACCCAAATACACACTTGGATACACATTCATATATACATTCAGCGATTGAAATTAAGGGAAATGTATAGCTTATTTTGGAGGTTGTTGAATGGCTCTATACATATGAAAAAACAACAACCACCAAACCCAAACCCTCCTCCTTGCATCTAGTTCAGGGGTGGGAAACCTCTTTCCTTCCACAGATCACGTTTGTATCCTTGCATGCAAACCTGTGGATCAGTTTAAAACTGAAATGAACAGTGGATTTTGTATGTGTGAATATGATTCGCATTCTCAGATAGCTACCCACAACCCGAATGGATAGTAACGTATCCGCTTATTTGGTTGTTTGCTTGTTTCGTTATTCGGCAATTCACTTACTTCATTTTGGCTACTGCACATGGTAATAATTTGAACAGTACTGAAATAACCAAACAACTGTCCCCATATAGCTAAAATGGATATCCAATGAAGCAGGAACTGGCAGTTATTATCCGTTTGGTCAGATATGCTTCAAAGCTGGGGAATTTGATGCATATTTGGTGCAGATATTTGCTTTATCTCTAGGTCAGATAGAGGCTGAGGGATCTCGCTGTGGATGGACTGAGGAGGTATGCTCAGGACAGGGAAAGAGAGGGAAAGGGTTGAAGGAACACATTCCAGAGACGAGGAATGGAGCCAAGGGGCTGAAGCAGTGGTCTTGGGGGAAGGAAATAGAAATGAGAGTGTGTACTAGGATGTGAGTTCTAGGATAACTGTGGGCGTAATCCATGAAATGGAAAGGCGTGTGTATAACAAAAGGCAGTGAACCATACATACATGGCTCGTGGGCCAGAGATTCCCCCACTTCTGAATATTTTTTTAAACCAATATCACAAAACACGTAACTAATATTATCATAAAGCAAAGCTTGACGCTTCTGTTTAAAATCCCCATTGTGTTTTCAACAAATGCAGACCACAAACCAACACTACAAGTTTTATTAATTATTATTATTATTATTATTATTATTAATAAACATTTATATAGTGCCAGCAGTGTACCTGGCACTTTACAAAGTAATAAAACAGACACGGTCCCTGCCCCTATGGCTTACAATCTGAGAGACAGGAGCTGGGGGAGAGACTTAGGAAGGGGAACAGAGGGAGAGACAAGGGGTCTAACATTCATGAAGATGCGAGGTCTCAAGTGCACGTACTTGGCTTGGTTACGATGAGAATGACAGCAGGCAGGTCCATGTTGCAAGGATAAGGGTAAACCGATCGTAGGTATAGGAATAGTGGCTCAGCAGGATAAAGAGTCAGACAGAGCAGAGCGAAAGAGGTGAGTTTTAAGGAGAGATTTGAAGGTATGAAGGGAGGGGGCAAGGCGGATGTGGACAGGGAGGGAGTTCCAGGCATGGGGGGCAGCAAGTGAGAAGGGACGAAGGCGCTTAGGGGAGCAGGGAAGGCGTGGAAGGGTGAGAGAAGGGACAGAGGAGGAGCGAAGTGCACGGGCTGGAGTATGGAGGGCGATAAGTGCAGAGAGGTAGGGGGGAGCAAGGTTGTGAAGAGCTTTATAGGTGAAGACTAGGAGCTTGTGCAGGATTCGTTCAGGAAGGGGAAGCCAGTGAAGCGAAGAGAGGAGGGGCTGCACATGGTCGAAGCGACTGGCGAGGTAGATGACCCTGGCAGCAGAGTTTTGGACAGAGATGAGGGGAGAAAGGTGAGACCGGGGAAGGCCAGTGAGAAGGAGGTTACAGTAATCGAGGCGAGAGATGACCAGAGCATGAACAAGAGTTTTGGCAGACGAGACAGAGAGAAAAGGGCGAATCTTAGCAATGTTATGGAGGGAGAAGCGACAGGATTTAGCAACAGAGTCAATGTAGGGTTTAAAAGAAAGGGGTGAGTCAAAGATGAAGCCTAGGCTACGGGCTTGGGGGACAGGCAGGATGGTGACTCCATCAATAGTTATTGACAGTGAGGAAGGAGAGGAAGGATGAGGGGGGAAGATAAGGAGTTCAGTTTTAGCCATGTTGAGTTTGAGTTGACGTTGAGACATCCAGGTAGAGATGTCAGAGAGACAGTTGATGAGACGAGCTTGAACAGAGGGAGAGAGAGAGGGAGTAGAGAGATAGAGTTGAGTGTCATCAGCATAGAGGTGGTATTGGAAGCCATGGGAGGCAATGAGTTTGCCTAAGGATGAGGTATAGATCGAGAAGAGGAGAGGGCCAAGAACAGAGCCTTGAGGAACACCAACTGAGAGGGGGAAGGAGGAGGAGGCGGAGTTGGAGAGAGACACATTAAAGGAGCGGTCAGAGAGGTAGGAGGAGAACCAGTTATGGACAGAGCCACAAAAGCCAAGGGAGTGAAGGGAATCCAGCAAGAGTGAGTGGTCAACAGTATCGAAGGCAGCAGAGAGATCAAGGAGGACAAGAATGGAATAGAGACGTTTAGATTTAGCCACCAGAAGATCGTTGGTGATCTTAGCGAGAGCAGTTTCAGTAGAATGAAGGGGGCGGAAGCCAGATTGGAGGGGGTCAAGGGAGGAGTTGGAGGATAGGAAGTCAAGGCAGCGGGAGTAGACAACACGTTCAAGCAGCTTGGAAGCAAAAGGAAGGAGTGAGACAGGACGATAGCTAGAAGGGTCAGAGGGGTCAAGAGTGGATTTTTTGAGAATAGGAGAGACTGTGGCATGTTTGAAGGCAGAAGGGAAAGAGCCAGTAGAGAGGGAGAGGTTGATGATGTGCAGGAAGGAAGGGGCGACAGTGGGAGTAATGGAGGTGAGGAGGGGGGAAGGAATGGGATCAAGGGGGCAAGTGGAAGGGTTGGAGGAGGAGAGCAGATAGGACACTTTGGATAAGTTTGGATAGGATAAGTTTGGATAGGATAAGTTTGGGCTGATAGGACATTTGTAAATTCTAGTGTTCATTTTTTAATGTCATTGAAGTTCTCACAGTAACTAACAGCACCATTTCCAGGCTTGGCTTGTTTGAATAGTTGCACAATGGGTATTTTCAGACGTGATGGGGCCAATTGGCCCCGGCATTCCCTGCTGGGGCCACCGTGTAATGGGCCAACAGACGCGGTGGCCGATCTTGGCGGGGAATCCAGGGGGGGTGGGGCTGCATGGCATGATGTGCGGCCGTACAGTCCTGCCCCCCCACGCTGCCCCGGCCACCCGCCCTCCAGGAGACGGGCGGGCGCCGCAGCCAATACGGCCGCAGCGCCTGCCCACATTGACCACGGCCCGGAATCCCACCACGGATTCTGGGCCATGGTCTGGGGACAGATGTTACGGTCCCCTTCATCATGGGGGGAATCACATTCACCACGCAAACGGCGCTGGTCCCACCGGGACCACCGTTCGCGTGGTGAATGTGATTCTCCCCCGTGATTCACGGGGGTGAACATCTGGGGGGGAACTTCTGTTCCCCCCAACAGACCTTCCGTGATCGTGATCACCATGTGGGGATTCACTGTGGTTGACCGTGATCACGTAACGTCTGAAAATACCCAATATCACACTGGATTGGCCTCCTTCCACAGAACATACACTCTGGGTGAAAATAAACACGGCAGTAGCCCATGAGTCACCTGCTCATCAGTTCGGTGGCTGCCAGATGTGCACCCACTACAACCTTGGAGGGGATGGCTGACTGCTACCAGATGTGTCAACTGGAGAAGGAAAGTAACATGGTGGGGTTAGGTTAACATGCGCCTTCCCGTCTCTTAGGCCCCACCCAGCCCTGCCACAAGGGTGTTTTCAGATGTGACAGGGCCAATTGGCCCCATCACAAAATCAAGACATTGATCCCCCGCCGGGATGACCCCGTCATGCCCTACCAGATGTGCCGGGGGATCCCGGCGGGGAATTGGGGAGGGGGAGGGGCCATGCGGCGCAACGTGCAGCCGCACAGCCCCGCCCCCTCCATGCTCCCCGCCGCCCGCCCTCTGGGGAGACAGGCAGGTGGCGGGGCCAATGCCGCCACAGCGTCTGGCCAACTTTGCCACGGCCCGGAATCCCGCTGGTGATTCCAGGCCGTCGTGACCGACCAGACATTATTTTCTTTGATCCCCGCCGGGAATCACTTTCACTGCGCTTCCCGGGGAATTCGCGCGGCTAGCCCGGGAAGCGTGGTTGAAAGTGACCCCATGTGCGGATTGAGCATGGCGAACATCTGGCGGCCACCAAACAGACGTGCGAGTCACGGTGACCACAGGTGGGTATTCACCGTGGTTCACTGTGATCTCGTAACGTCTGAAAATACCCAAGGTAAGGACTTAGGATCAGGCTCGGAAGATCACGCTCACCCTGACTGCCAAACAGCAGATTGGGGTCGCAGAGGAGAGTGCTCACCTCAGCCTGCCAAACAGCTGATCCAGAGGGAGTGAAGGGACACGCTTTTCCAGGTCCCCCCGATCAGCTGTTTGTCAGGAGATCGTCCTGCATAGCAGGGGTCCAGGAATCATACCCCATGTGGATAGCTCCCCGGCCGACCCATGGCATGGAGAGACTTATGACAGATGCCCCCCTGCCTGGTTTCCTGGTGGAGTGGGAATGCTTGTTTGAACTACCCTTCCCACTGACCCAGAGTGTAGTAACTGTGGTGCCCCCTCCCGCCCCCAAGGGCAGGCAGGGAATCTGGATGGCCCCCATCCTATTTGTTTTCATGCTCTGTTGTCTCAGGTCAGGAACTTTCAGCCCAGTTTAATACTTTTGGGAATCCTTTATTCTGTTCGTAACAATTTTTGATTTTCCAGGATTCTCCATTTCAATTGGGTTATCTTTACTGTTTTTGCTAGTCCAACTATTACAACTCAGACAACTACGATGGAGTGCCTAGGAATGCCAGTGATGGACCGGGGGGCCCATTGTTGTAGAAAGCATACAAGAAGATAACACTCTGCCCCAAAGTGCTTACAGTCTAATTATAATGTCATACACAAAAAAGTAGGATACTGACGGACATGATAGGGTATACATGGAAAAATAAAACATTGACCAGCATGATAGGCAACATACCAGCTGGTCAACCTTATTAAATTGCAGAGCTGAAACAAGTACACCACCCCCCGCCCAAAATGGATTAACCCATTGGATATGTCCTACCTGAACTGAAAATGATGGTTCTAGAAATAACTGATATCTGTTTGTGCACATACCAACCAGACACTTGGGGCACACATTGCACATGTCCACCAAGCACGCACAAAATATGCGTGTGCAGATTTTGGATCGGCCCTTCTCTATAATTATGGATATGATTCGCCATTAAATCCATTAAAGTCAGTGGGAGCTGATCTTCAGTGATGACAGCATTGCACCCTTTCCCTATATTTATAGGATAGGTCCTCCAGGTGGATAGATTCAGTGGTAGTGTTTAGCGCAGGTTCAGGTCCTATTGAAATGAATGTTATGTGTGCTTGTGCTAAATCCTATTTGCAGGAGGATCACAATGTCTTTCTATAGCTATGTATGTATATCGGAATTAAGAACACACTTTTCATCCTTCCAGCATCAATTCTAATTTTTATTGTGTGGTATAAAGATTTAATAATTATTCCCTTATCCTTCCAAAGGCGGATGCCTTTGCATTTTCCCCATCCATCCACACTGCTCCTCTCATCTGATCTAGAGTTGTAGCTTAGCTACTGTATCACTTAAAAGATAGCATCTGATAATACCATCCTACAAAGATGCCTATATTGTGGCTGCCTCTCTCAGCCGGCAACAAAGAAGAGAGATGTCAGCTGTTTACAAAAGCAAAGAAAGGCCTTTTCACTCCAACCATCCCAAGGAGAATCTTTTAAATTGTGAAGGTGTTTTTCTTCCTTTTTTGTGTGTGAGCCTTTTGAGTTACAAAAAAGAACAAAGCGAAACTGGAGTTCTTTGCCTCATTGCTTTTTAATCAATCATCCTCATAGGATTATTGTCTTAAGGTGTGTAATTATAAACAACAGATGGAGAAATGCATTGCTATAGAGAAGAGAAGGGGGAAGGGAGCCCATTATGATGACAAGTGGCTGTTATTTGGATCTGAACCAGCTTTTTTTCTCTTCCCCCCCCCCCCCCCCCCAATATTTCAGGTTTCCGGATGTTTCGTATCTGATGTGACGAAATGCGATGTGCCGCCATCATGGGGACTTTGATAAAGTCATCTGCGCCAAACCAACTGCTCAGAACCACCATCGTCCAATGGATATAAGGCACTATGAGACAGTTGTTGATAGTCACCCTGGAAGCAAACATTTTTGAGGCATTAAAGTAATGGGATGAACCTATGGGAGGAATTACTAGCACAAATTCTAGTGGTGATTCCAAGGCCGTTCAGAAGGTGTGAAGAGGCCAGTTTCAGTAAGGGCATGGCCAAACCTTTTTTCAGACTACAGAAGTTTCTTCGGCGGACCCAATTTTTGCTCTTCTTTCTCACGGCAGCTTACCTAATGGCCGGCAGTCTTCTGCTGTTGCAGCGGTCTCGCTTGGTTATCCAACAGTTTTCCCGTGGGACCTCGAATAACCAGGCCTTACCGGTTTCTGAGGTGATACTAGGAGCTGGAAACCTAGATAGTAGAACAGCACAAAATCCCCGACTGAGCTCTAAACTTCTGGTAGGCATGTATGTCCTCCATGACCCAATGTCAGATCCGAGGTATGGACCAAGGTGGCTAATGTCCCGGAACTCAGAATTGAGACAATTACGAAAGAGATGGTTTCACAGGTTCGTAAATGAACAAGAACCAATGCAAGCAAGTGGAATGAAGGTAGTGAAGCGTACAGTGGAAAATAAAGGTAAGAGTCTAAGAAATTTTCCAACTTCCATTTTCTGTAATCTACTAATGAACTGCATTCTTGCCCAAGACTTAGCTTGAGCCCAAATTTAATGCGTTTGGAAACTATTCTGTTTCTCCCACTTCTGTGAAGGGTGGAAAGCTTAAAGGGCCTTTCCAGAATGGGTTACCATCTTAGAAAAGAGAATTGGAGTCTTAAGGTGTGTTGGAGAAATCTGGTTATTTACAGATTTACACACAGAACAATATTGGATGGGAGGCAATGACTGATATGGGCAGTATCCCCACCAAGACCGAATCCATGCACCATCCATAGTTGTCATCCATTCCCAAAACTGAATTTCTGCCGGTAGTTTCTTCAATATAGTGTTGAAACAAATGGGTGGGTTTTTTTGTAGTCACATACACTATTCCCATATTTAGACTTTTGAATGTGCAAGCAACAATCACATTTGAATTGGGTATTTGGTTATTCAGTTGGTCGTTTCATGTGATTTTACTTGGTCATTTGGTTCACTTATTTGGTTATTTAGCTCTTCTTTCTCACGGCAGCTTACCTAATGGCCGGCAGTCTTCTGCTGTTACTTCGGTTCAGCACTATTTCGTATTATTGTGCACGCACAATAAACTGAATTAACTGAATAGTCAAAGAGAAAACCAATCAAACCAAATAACTGAATTGGCCAGATAAACCAAACATCCAGAAACCATAATATTCGAAGTGGATATACAAATGAAATGGGATGAGTATCTGCTCTGTTGGATTCAACTCGAAGTTGGACAAATTTGAGAAATAATTAGAGCAGAAATGGCAAGCTCATTTCCTCCCCACAGCTAATACCCAGAATTTCAAGGACTGTGTTAGGAGCCTGACAGACTACCCTAGTACCGATGAGGCACCTGATTACCTGAAAATACTGAATAATATTACTGTCACTGAGTTAATGATTTACCATTTCCTCCCAAAAGTATCAATTAAAAGACTGGTAAATAAATTGGTATAGGAGCTGGGAAGGAAAGTAAAACAAAATTGGTACTAGAAGTTGGAAAATCAGTGGAAGAAGTGGGAAATTGGGATGAAAAATGGTATACTGGTACACTGGGTAGGCCATCAGGCATTAAAATGAGTACTGATTAGTACCCGACGTTACCGGGTGGGGTCGAGTACACTGCAATTTTGGAATGTATACCCATTGTTGCAGTTATGTGTTTCACCTCTACAGATAATATTCACTTCAAATACTTGTTTCATCTCTAATATCAGACACTGCTCTAGCCCAGTGTGGCTGCATTCTCTGCTCCCTTCCTCCTCAGGGATAGCAGGGACAAAGATCCCCCTGCCTTGAGAAGGGAACGGGGAGGGGGTTTTAATTACTATAAATGATTCATAAAGCAAAGGAGGACACAATCCTCTGCCATTTAAGTCAATGGCTCAGCTTCCACTGAATTTAGTGGATGGAGAGTTCTGCCCATCGTGTTCTCCAAAGAGGGGGTAGTTTAACGGAGATAGTTTAACTGAGGGCTCATTTACGCAACACTCTTTTGGAATGGGTAATGGCACAAACTCACCTTTTGAGTATTGTGTGAAATCCTTACAACTTGCTGTGCTCTTTGATGATTCCTTTCTCTTTGCCATGGAAGGGATGGGTCACTGAAATTCTAGGAAATCAGCAGCTGTGTGAATGCTTTGCTACTGGGCAAAGCAAACACAGATTAAGGAACAAGTTGAAAATCTGTAAGGAAGAAGAATGTTATTGCAATGAGCCTTAAATGGGACAGAAGATGCTTTACCAGATGTAATGACAAACCTGGTGAAATCCATTGTGTGTTGAAATCGCTGACGGCATCCCGATCCCATCGCTACTCCTGCAGACATCCATGCTGCTGCATGTTCCTGTGGCTATTAAGAAAGTCTCCTTCCTCCATGTGTTGTCTAGATGATACTGTGGGCCCGTGGGCTATTAGATTACCACAGACCGGGCACAGAAGTGGGGTGGTGCACTCATGCATACCTAGCAGCTGTATGCAAGTGACAGCTGCAAGCTATCTGCGAGCATGATTTCCAGGACACAACACTGTGTTAAGCCTGTGGTGGAAAATGTATTTACACAAGCGGATGAACAGGTGAAATGTAACATTGCTCCACCCAGTGAGAGCTGAAATGGTTATATGCTGCTATCTGGATGGATGTCCAGTATCCAATCCACTCTGCAAGGACCAGTTACCAAATGAAATCCGTTTATTGTCCAGCAGTTAATTGATGAAATGTTTTACCAATCACCCATGTTACCAAATAATACTGCAGCACACTATTTACTAGGGGTGGGAATTTCAGTTTCCCCAATATCCGATACTGCCGGTATTTTGCTGTACCGGCAGTATCGGATTAACCCGATAATCTAGGGTACTGGTACCAGTTTCCCAGGCCGGATTTTTTTACATTGCAGCCATTAAAATGAATGGCCACAATAAAAAGAAAAAGAAAAAACACAACACTTTCCCTCCCCCATCCAGGCTGCGCGGGTGGAAGGGAGGACACCCCCCACCCACCCTGCCCAGCCTGGATTTTTAAAATTTTTATTTTTACCCAAAGTCCCTACTAGTGCGGGCTCTGGGCTGGCGCCACGGTGGCAGCGGCGACCCAGAGCCCGCACCAGCAGGTACTAGGGCGATCCCTGGGGTGGGGGGTGGTTTAACACCCCCCACCCCAGGAATTGCCCTACCCCCCCCACCCAGGCATCACCTTACTTGCCCTCCNCTGCAGCACACTATTTACTAGGGGTGGGAATTTCAGTTTCCCCAATATCCGATACTGCCGGTATTTTGCTGTACCGGCAGTATCGGATTAACCCGATAATCTAGGGTACTGGTACCAGTTTCCCAGGCCGGATTTTTTTACATTGCAGCCATTAAAATGAATGGCCACAATAAAAAGAAAAAGAAAAAACACAACACTTTCCCTCCCCCATCCAGGCTGCGCGGGTGGAAGGGAGGACACCCCCCACCCACCCTGCCCAGCCTGGATTTTTAAAATTTTTATTTTTACCCAAAGTCCCTACTAGTGCGGGCTCTGGGCTGGCGCCACGGTGGCAGCGGCGACCCAGAGCCCGCACCAGCAAGGACTTTGGGTAAAAATTAAAATTAAAAAAATCCAGTCTGGGCAGGGTGGGTGGGGGGTGTCCCCCCTTCCACCCATGCAGCCTGGGAGGGGGAGGGGAGAGGTATTGGGGTTTTTTCATTGATTTCAATGGGGACAGTTCTCCATTGAAATCAATGGGAAAAAACAGTACCGGTATACCAGTTTTAATCTGGTAAACCGATTTTTTGCAAACCGGTAACCGGTAAAACCAGTATCCATTTTTTTGCCCCAAGTCCCACCCCTACCATTTACCATATTGCCATTTAAGTGTTTACCCTTAATTCTTTTCCTGTTTACTCGCCTCTTCCTTCATAGACTTGGTTTCAGACTAGGGCTGAAACTTGATTTCACACTTCTCGCTTTTCTTGACAAGAACTGGGGTTCTTGGGTCTTTCTTGCAAACGAGAACGAGCCAAGAATTGCATGGATTCTCACCAAGAAAAGTGAGAATCTCGCAAACAGTCCTTCCCCATCCTGTACACGAAAAAGGCCCTGTATGTGTATATTGGGTAGTAACTGGTACTTGATTATCACCTGATTTGGATACCTGACACCCAAAAATGTCTTTTAGTGCCCCAGAATGTCAGCTACTCTTCCCAGAATATCGACTTCCAGTCCTGATTTTCAGTTTAATGTCCTGACTTACAGATAGGTAATCAGAAAATTGAAAAATTGGTAGGGAAATTAGTATTACCAATTATTGGTGATCAGGTAGTCCACCAAACACTCGACATAATGGTAAAAAATCCAGTTATTACCTACAGGGACCAAATTAGGTACCCATTTCAGCTCTAGAAAAGGGCCAATGAGGAAGAAGGAGGGTAGGTGGAGGAGTGTCCCAAACAGACAGTCTTGAGGCAAAACTTGGTCCCATGGAAGAATGTGTGGCATAAAACTGACACCCGTGCTGCTGCCCTAGGGACATCAGTTCAAATCTTAGTACTTCAAAACCTGACAAGTTCTGAAGTGACCTTGCTACAATATCACTGTGTTTAATGGTAAATTAAAACATGTACGTACAATGTCTTCCGACTTGTCCTTCTGCAAACAGCTTCTGAATGAACTGGGCTGTGCAGATCAAATTTATTTGATTCTTCACTCAAGCAAGTGGAGATGAAAATTATTAAATTGGTTTCTTTCCTCTCAAAGCTGGTAATGAAATGACTGAAATCCTGGAACCAATTGAACTCTTACTGGGTAGTAGAGTGGGTTTTCTGGAAATTAACAACATGACAGGTAGCCATCGTCCTGGGAGCGGACGTCATTGCAGCATGATGCTGAAGTGCTGTAAATTAGAAGTATGGGGAACAAGACTGTTTTCTGCCTCATGAATGATATAATCGTATTCTAAATGGAACAACATTCAGCTTGAAAGTGGCTGAATTCACCTCATGGGGAGCCTGAACTTGCCTCCCTTACTTAGACTGGAAAATAATAGTCCCATAAATGGACTCAGAGGCAGACTCAGAATTCTTTCATGTTTTTTCCTCCAGCTTGTCCATTTTGGCCTATGGGAAATTCAGGGTTAAAAGCACAAGGTTATGGGCCTCAGAGCCCATAAAGCATTGGGAGCAAAGATCATTGTCCCAACCACCACTCTTGACAGCCAATGGCCAGTGTTGTCTTGGAATCACCCACTGGGTTGCCTGCTGCTGGAAGGAAGCTGGTCAGGCACCATGGCTGTTGCTGAGCGCACGCCCACTGTAGGATTCGAATGGTGCTGTATCCCTCCCTCCTTTTTCCATGATAACAGCAATACAGATGCTCCAGCAGCCAATACAGCGCTACCTGTAGAATGGCAGCAGCAGTGGTAGCTTCCAAATTGGTGTGGCTCTCTGTTTCATGGGACCCTCGTACCAGCCTCCAGGCCCTATGAGATTGTTCATTAATCCAAACCTGACTGTACTCTATCAGAAGGGGTGTGGTGGTCAAGGGGCAAAAGCTCTTGAGAGGTGGCAAGTATTCTGTGCATACCAGTACGCTCCACCTAACGCTCCACCTAAGATTGCCGAAGGCATCGTTGAGCTCTTCTTTGCAGGGGTGCCAACAATTGCTGCTCTTTCTCAAGGACTGTAGCATACTCTCTGGCAGATGAGCAGTCAATTCCGCAAGATGGTGTTTGGAGGAGCTGAGATTCCACTCCATGACATGTAAAAACAGCCCATTATATACTCTTGACCCTGTCTACCTCCACCAAAGGTCTGGAATAACAATGAGAGCTTCACGATTTCTAGGTCCTGGCTTGCCAGACAAAGTGTGCTCTTTGGACACGGAACCTCAGGGGGATGAAGACCGGGAGGAAAGGGTTTTGAATGAATAGTTGACCAAACTGTGGCTGAAACAAGGATAATTTGTATTCACAGCGATAATTTGCATATTAATTCCCACAAAACCAAATCATTTTTGTCGATGTAAAATTCAGCTCTCTGTTTTTGTTTTGTTTTTTGCTATGGTATTTGCTGTTATGGGTACTGAGGTATTTCATATTTTATTATTTGTTCATTTTGATACCGAGGGGGCGGGGGGAGAGGGCATTTTTGAATGTGAATGGGGATTGGTCCAAATGCAGCAATCCTATTCACATTCAAAAACTCCCCAAACCCACCAAATAGTGCTGCCAACGTGAACGAAACACTGAATATTGAAATATCAAAATACCAAAGTGACTGAAATACTGAACACAAAGATACTGAGAGAAAGTTTCAAATCCACAAAAGAAGTGACAAATACTCATTTGTATTCTCTGAGTCAGATTCCAAAATACCAAATTCATCAAATTTGGTATTTGTTTCAAATATTTGTTTTAGCTATATGTTTGATGGGTTTAACCTCCCCAAAATGGGTAAACCCATCAAATATATCCCACTCAAACATGCAATATTCGAACTAGTATGCATACATAATTGTCAAAAATAAGGTAACCGAAATACCAAAATGACCAAACAACCAAAATAACTGAGCCAAAAACCTGGAAAAAAGTGGGAGGGGGCGGGGGGAATGAAAAACAGATATGCGAGTACCCATTTCAGTAAATAATCCCCAGGTAGGCGTGCACACAAAATGGCTTAACCCCTACGTAAACTACCCAGCCACAGCCTTATCTGGGGGTTGTTTACCCCTTGGTAGGCTCGGTTTCATGTGAACATGTGCTGAGAAGGACAGTGGGCCTGATCGGTTAGTTTAATGGTTAACAGCCTCCAGAGTACTACAGATTTTGTTTATGCATTGGTCAAATGGTTGAATGGCTTAGGAGTGGACGCTTCAGGTGAATACACAGTAAGGAGTGTGGACAAACCCACACACTGCTGGCAGAAAGCTGAGGATGTATACAAATAAAACACCCCTCCTTGGGGCTCCGGCATTTTATTGAAAGGAATCGCCATGTGAAATTCAGACGTCTGTAGGAATTCTAATCACTGAGTATTTCATTATTTCTTGGAAGGAATCCATAATGAAATAAAGAATTGGTATGTTCAATTAAAAGAGGGGGAAAATAACATGATCTACCAGGGAAGTTTAATTTTTAATTGATAGTAATTTCCAAAGGCGTTCCAATGCTTGTTAACAATATCGTTATTAATAATGTCACCTCATGTTCCGTCAAATACTCAAATGATGCATGTTCGAATGGGCGTAATTAAGAGGAAGCAATAAATAATTCCTTGCCTCCTTCTCAGTTAGCAAGTGGAGCATGAATGAGGTGTTAGCTGAATGGTAGGGATCGGTGTTAACTTTAGGTACCTTTGTAGTGAGTGTCAAGTTTAATATGGTCATATTCAATCACTTCCACGCTCTTGAGGATTGAGGACCATTTTTTTTTCCATGAACAAACCTCCTCTATCATTGCTCCATGTTCTGAGATGCTCTGCTTCACTGTAGTATCAGCAGCTCAGCCCAGGCAGGGTCAGATCCAGGCAACTAAGGACTATGGGTACTTTCAGACGTTACGGGCGGCCGGTTCACCACAGCGAACCACCAGGGGGGGCGAACAGCGCAACCACGCCCGGGGGTTGGAAAACGACCCAAACAGACGTGCCGGGAACGGGACCACGGCCCGGAACCGGGCCGCACCATCACGGCCCGTGGCAGCACAACAGACGTGCAGCCGAACCCCCGGCGGGCGCTAAACCCCCACAAGGCACCGGGCAGGGGCGGGACACAGACATGGCCGACTGAGGGCAAACGAAGCCACAAGGCACTCAAGGGAACGCCCACACAAGGGAAACGGGAAGGGAGGGGGGAAGAGCGAGAACAGGCTGACAGCCGGCTCACACAGCGGTCCCGCAGCAGGGCACAATGCACGGCCACACGCCCGGGCACACACACTCACACCAGGGAAAGGCCGGGAAGGGGGGAAGGGGCGCCCGGAACGCCCCACCCGGAACACCGGCAGGGGGGGGGGGGGCACCACCACGGGGCAAGGCACGGACAGCAGCAACCCCCACCCCCACACCACCCCAGTCCAGTCCAGTCCAAGGAGGTGCCCCCACAGGAACAGAGGCAGTCTCGGGGGGGGGGGGCGGACCCCCGGAGCAAGGCACGTTGGGGGCCCCCAAAGCACAGCGAGGCCGGCGGAGGGGCGCCAGGAGGAGGAGGAAGGGGGCCCCACAGTCAAAGGCTGGCACAGGCAGGGCAGCCGGGTCCAGCGGTGCTCCTCCGCAGCACCAGCGACGCTCAGGCAGCACCCACGGAGTCACGGGGATGGAGGGGGCCCAGGACCACGGCCAGGGGCAGCAGCAAGCAGCGAGGCGGGCGGGAGCTCACCGAGGTGGGGTCCGCAGGTCGGGAGCGGCCAGCGGGGACCAGGGCCCCCCCCCGGGCCGGGGCGGGAGCCCACACGGGGGCACCACGCCGGGGGGGGCAGGCCAGCGACGCGGGGCTCACGGGCCGCTGCCGGGGGCCCCGCTGGCCCGAGGGCCCGGGTGGCCCGCCCGGTGGACCAGGTGGGGCCAGTGCAGCATGCCCCGGCGGTACCCCTGCAAGGACATGTAGTGGGCGATCAGGTAGTAGGCCTCGAAGGGATCGGGCATGGTGAGGGCCAGCTGCACATCCACACGCGCCCACACCGCCAACAGGGATGACATCTCCACCGCGGAGGGCTCCGGCACACAGCAGGCAGCAGAAGGGGGCCACGGAAGATGCCCCAGCTCCAGAAGCCGCTGGAACGCCGCCCCACGGGTGCGCTGGTACCCACGGGCCCCGTGAACACAGGAGAAGTAGCTCACGGCCAAGGCAGGGCCACCCTCGGCCAGGCACTCCGAGTA
This sequence comes from Sphenodon punctatus, assembly GCA_003113815.1. Classification (NCBI taxonomy): domain Eukaryota; kingdom Metazoa; phylum Chordata; class Lepidosauria; order Sphenodontia; family Sphenodontidae; genus Sphenodon; species Sphenodon punctatus. Next base: position 10,501,321 of record QEPC01007512.1, read on the forward strand.
GGCGCCCAGACCACACACCACCAGCGCTGACACGGTCTCCGAGGCGCTCCAGGGCACATGGGCGCACAGCACCTCCGGGATGCGCCCCTCGGGGAAACGAGCCAGCCCCAGGGCCTCCGCATGCAGCCGGCAATCACGGGCGCTCACCACATGGCCAAAGTAACGGAGCCCGGAGCTCAGGCTCTCGTAGGCACCTGCACGGCTCCCCGGGCCGGCCAGGAGCAGCTGCACGGCAGGGGTGTGCCACAGGTCGCACAGAGACATGGTCTCGCGGAAGGCCCAGATATGGGGGGCCCCTTGGGGGCCGGACAGCGGGAGCCCCATGGATGGGCAGCCAGCCATGGTCCAGCACAACAGGGAATGGGACACGGAGCCCGGAGGGCACACAGACTGCCCAGGGCCGGGAGAGGCTCGGCCCGGCCCCCGGGACAGGGAACACGGGCCCGCACCGCAACATTGTAGCACAACAGAGCGAGGCGTAGGGTGCGGGCCCGGCACAGCTGCAGAGAACAACAGCGAGCTCTCTGTCTGCCTAATCGCACCTTCAAGGCCATCCCGCTACAAACAGCGAGGGGAGGGGGCCCGGGGTGCTGGGGGCGGGAGCAGCCGGAACGCACCGGCACAGGGCGCGCGCAGGCCCGCGAGGCCGACCCCCGGGCGGAGCCACCAGCACCGGGCCGCCATAAGCGCTCCCAGCCCCCACCGGGGCCCCAGCACCATGGAGCGCGATAGGGCAGGTGGGAACTGGATGTTCCTCGCGCTCGCGGCTGAGTGGCACCGTGACCACACTGAGCAGCTGTGCCTCCTGACCGAGAGGGTGCACCTGGCCGTCCGCCTGCGCTATGTCCTGGCCCTGCGGGCTGGCGTGCGCCTCCGGGGCCAGCAGGCCCGCAGGAGAGTCCGTGCCCGGCTCAGGGCTCGGCGCCGGGCCTGGGGGGCGTGGCTGGCCGCCTGCCGGAGCCTCACCCGGCCCGCTGCGCTCCGAGGGGCCGCGAGGCGGTTCCGCTGGGCAACGCAGACCCTCCGCCGGGCAGCGCTGCTGGCTATGCCCATAGCGCGGAGCCTATGGGTCACGGAGCGGCCCCAGGCCTGGTGGGAGCGGGCCCAGGCCCACTGGGGGGAGGCCGAGTGGGGGTCCCACTTCCGGATGGGCAAGGCCACCCTGCTGCGCCTAGCGGAGCTCCTCACGCCCTGGCTGGAGCGGCAGCACACCTCCATGCGGGAGCCCATCCCCATGGTCCAGCGGGTGGCCATAGGGGTCTGGGCCCTCGCAACGCCCGACTCCTGCCGCTCCGTGTCCCAGCACTTCGGGGTGGGGCTCAGCACGGTCGCCTGCATCGTGCGGGATGTGTGCGAGGCTGTGGAGGGCGTGCTCCTCGACAGGACCATCCAGCTCCTGGACCAGGGCGCTGTGATGGCTGGCTTCGCGGCCGGGGGCTTCCCGAACTGCATCGGAGCCGTGGACGGCACACACATCGAGATCCTGCGCCCGGCCGCGGGGGAGGCCCTGGAGTATGTGAACCGGCACGGATACTACTCCCTGCACCTGCAGGGGGTGGTGGACCACCGGGCCCGCTTCATAGACATCTACACGGGCAACTCCGGCCGGAGTCACGACGCCAGGATCATGACCATCTCCCCCTTCTATGCCCGCATGTACCGGGGGGACTTCGCGGACATGGGCATGAGGTGGATCGAGGGGGTTCCCATGCCCCCCTGCATCCTGGGGGACCCCGCCTACCCCCTGACCCGCTGGCTGATGAAGGTCTACCCTGTCCCGAGCACCCCTGCGGAGCAGGTATACAATACCCGCCTGTGTGCGAGCCGGACCGTGGTGGAGCGTGCCTTCGGGGCCCTGAAGCAGCGCTGGAGGAGTATAGCTGGCCGCCTGGACTTCACCGTCCCCACCTCCGCCCTGGTGATCGGTGCCTGCTGCGTTCTGCACAATGTGTGCGAGACCGAGGGGGCGGCCCTGGAGTACCCCGAGCCCCACCGGCCCCCCGGTCCTGTTCCCCTGTACGTGAACGCAGGGAACCCCCGGGAGTACCGGTATGCCAAAAGGATCCGGAACGCCCTTGCAACCCACATCGCCCGGGGGGGCCCGCTGTGAGGGCCTTCCCGCCCCTGGGGGCCCCACCCCCCGTTCCGTGCCCATGCCCCTGTACACGCGGTCCCACAGCCCTGTCCCCCCCACAAACGGGCCGGGGACAACTGTCTCTTTACAACACTTTATTGCCCACACAGTTCACACAATCACCCTGTGCCCCCTCCCCACCCCCGTGCCCGTGACCCCGTCCACCACCCGCCCTCATGTGGCCCTCCCCCTCCCCCCCCTTCCCACCATCCCCCCGCGTTTCCTGGGCCGACCCCTCGTGCGGCCGCTTGGGCCCACCGAGCTCTGGGAGCTCCCCTCCCCCCCACTGTCCGTGTCCCCTGCCGTGTCCTGGGCCGGTCCCGGCCCCGGCAGGGGGCCGGGCGGCGGATGGGCAGCTGTGCCCGGTGCCCCGGTCGCGCCCCGGGGGGGCTGGACCCTCCGGAGGCCCGGGGGCACTGGGAGGCGCATGCGAGGGCCCTGGGGCCGGGGGGGCGCCAGGGGCGGCAGGGCTGGGCCCGGGGGCGCCGAGGGGCCCGGCATGGGGACCTGGGCGGGCAGGGCGCCCGGAGGTGCGCCGGCCATCACGTAGGCACACATGGTGCCCGCATGCAGGAGCAGGGAGGTCCCAATGTCGTGGGACCTGTCCATCTTTGCACTGTGCTCCCGCACCATGCCCTGTATGTCCTGCCGGAGGCCCCTGAGCAGCCCCTGCTGCCGCTGGTGCTCCCGGCGCTCCCGCCTCCGCTCCAGGCGCACCTCCGCCTCCAGCCGGCGGTCTGTCTCCAGGGCCTTCTCCATGGACCGCTCTATGGCCGCCTCCATGCGGTCCACGGAGGCGATCATGCGCTCCCCCTGTTCCTCCGCCCTGCGGACGATGTCCTCCGCTTGCTCCTCCCTGCGCCTGCGGACCCGCGCCCGGTACTCCCGCATCCGCTGGGCTGGGGCCGCGGCCGGCGGAGGCGCCGCGCGCGGGGGCTGCCCTGTGGAAATGGGCGGGTGGGTCAGTGCAGGGCCCTGTCCCCTAGCGGGGTCGGGTCCCGGGGCCCCCTGCCCCCCCTCCCCCACTGAGGCCGGAGGCCCCCCTGGGCTGGCGCCCGGGGGGCCCTCCCGCCATCCCAGCCCTCCCGCCTTACCTGGGTCCGGCACCTGCTCTCCTGTGCCCTCCGCGGGGGCCTGCACCATCTCGCTGGCCCGGTCCTGGGGCTCCCCATGTCCTGCGGGCGGGAGAGGGGGGAGCGGGTGAAGGGGGCTGGTTGTGGCCCCTGCAGCAGGGCCCCCACCCCCGCCCCTGCCACCGGCCCCCTGGTCGTGCCCCCCCCTGCCCTGGGGGCCCGCTTACCCTCTATGTCCGTCTCCGAGCCTTCGGAGCCCGGCGCCTCACCCTGGGAGTGCTCCCCCTGGGACCACTGGCTGAGGGTGGTGAAGGTGCCGACCTCCGACTCCGCCTGGCCGGCCCGGCGTTGGGATGTCTCCGGGCTGCTGCTGGGGGGGGGCCTTGGGGCTTCTGCGGGTCCCGGGTGGTCCTCCTGGGGGTGGGGGTCCCCTGAGCTCGTGTCTACCGGGCGGGCGGCGAGGGGAGGGGGTACCTCGGCCCGCTCCCTGCCCTGGACCACAGCGCTGCCCACCAGGCGTGGGGCAACGATGGAGCCCTTCATGTGAAGGATGCGGTCCAGGGCATCGTAGTAGGGGGCGGTGCGGGCCCCGTGGCCGGAGCGGCTGTTATTGTCCTTGAGGGCCTTGTACCCCCTCTTGAGCTCCTTGGCCTTCGAGCGACACTGGTTGACAGTGCGCTCGTGCCCCGCCGCCTCCATGTCGCGCACGATGTCCCGGTAGACATGCTCGTTGCGCTGGTTTATTGCGAGCTCCACCTGGTACTCGAGGGTCCCCCAGATCCGTATGAAGTCCCGGGTCTCCTGGAGGCCCCACTGTCCCCCTCTGTGATAGGCCTTCCTCCGGCTGGGCCCCTGCTGTTCCTCCTCCCGGTGCAGCTCATGCTGCACCTGCCTCTGCTCCTCCTCCACCTCCTCCTGGGGGTGCGCCTCCGGGGGCCGGGGGCCGGGCTCCTCCTGGGGCTCGTCCGCCCGGGCCGACTTTCGTGTCTGGGGGGGGGAAGGGGGGTGGTTGGTTGCTGGGTGAGGGTGTGGGCCCTCTCGGGGGCCCCCTGCCCCCCTGCCCTCCGCCCGGGGTCCCCCTGCCCCCCTGCCTTCCGCCCGGGGTCCCCCCGGCCCCCTCCACAGGGGGTTCCCCTGTGCCCCCTGTTCCCCTCCCAGTGGGTGCCCTTACCCGTTTCCTGGGTGCCTCCTGTGGGCCTGTTCCGGCCGCTGTCCCCGGGGCGGCGCGACCCGGCTGCAGCTGTGGTTGGTGTTCCCGGGGCGCCTCCCTGGTCGGGTGCTCCCGTGTGCCCCCTTCCTGCACCTGTGCCCCCTCCGCCTGCATCGCTGGGCCTGGCTGCACGTCCTCCGCCTCCTGTCCCGCCGCTGTCGCTGTTCGTGCCTCCGCTCTCTTCCGCTTCCCTCCTCGCTCCATCCCGCCACGCTTGCTTGCTGCTGCTCTCGCTTTAAATCTCCCTCCGGTGTTTGTGTTGGTGCTGGTTGCCTGGCAGCGACGCTGCGTGCCTCGTCCCCGGCCGGGGCTCCATTTTTTTGGTTCCGCTGGGGGATTGGCGTCCAGACGTTACTTTTGCTTGGTTCCCTGTGGGGGTTGGTTTGACCACGCTTCCCGAGACCTTCCCCCGGCTAGCCCGGGAAGCGTGGTTCAAACTGACCCCATGTGGGTATTGAGCATGATGAACATCTGGCGCACGCCATTCAGACGTTCCGGGCCCTTTGGCCCCGCGGGGGGGTTGAGCGTGGTTCAGTGTGGTTCACCGTGATCTCGTAACGTCTGAAAACACCCTATGAAACCATACTGGGTTCTGTGTGTTGAGGGATCCCCATTACAAAAGGGCTATGAATATGCTTAGAAGGACAACATGAGTATGAGAAGCTGTATCCCTCCCAATTTCTGGGAAGCCAAGGAGAGATAAATTCCCCCCCGCCCTGCAGCCAATAAGACCTGCTCCACCACATATAAGCTCCACCCACTCACACCCCTCCCAACATTAATTTCCATGTGCACAAACAGAAACAGACCATCTCCTGCTTATCCATCCATTTAGTTTCTTCTCATTCCATCATCTCCCCATTGTTCTCTCAAGTGCTTTCCCTGAGAGTCTGTAAAGGCTGGGGCTTGAGAACTGGCACCTTTGTGCCTCAGGAGGTGGTGGCTGACATCACAGAGCCACCAGCTCACTTTAGCCAGGGACCAGGGCCAAGACCTTCCCCCTTGCTCCATGCCCCCAGCTTTAGGCTGGCTGGTCGCCTGCTGTCTACAAAAGGCATGCTTCTGGGCACAGGAAGTTGGCTGGATTATCTGTTTCCTGCTTCTCTTTCCTGCTGGACCTGACCCACTTCCCTTGGGTGGACTGGCTCTGCCCTACCTTAGACCCTTGTAATGGTAATGTTTGAACTGGCTCTGTCATGTTCCAGCTTCTGTCTGTCTGCATCTGTTTTTCTGGTGATTAACTATCAAGCCCTATACAGCCTAGGTCTGACCTACCTGTGGGACCGCCTCACTCCCCAACCCCCCGTTCTCTGAATCTACCCCTGTTGTTGGCTGGGAGTGCCCGTCTCGAAGTCCTCTTGGTATCCTGGGAGGCGACAATTGCCTTCGCCTTCCCCTCCCCCTCACAGGGGCGGTGGACGGTGGTAGGCTCCTTGCTGCACCCGGGTGGAGGAGGCAGGGCAGTTGGGAAATGTTTCCTGCCTCGGGGCTGCTGTAAGCCCCCGAGGCGGGAAATAAGCGGCGGCCGCACTTGAATCCAATCCCCGGCCGGGGTTGCTACAGCAACCCCGCCGGCTGCGATTGGAGCAGAATGGTCATGTGGGCCACATCTGTGTAAGGAGGAGAGGCTGGAGTGGGTCCCAGACGCGACGGCACAGGCAGTCCCGGGGAGTTCGGGCTCGAGAGCGCGCCCCGCCCCCGGCTGTAGACGCCGCCCCTCCGGCTGATGGGGTGGTGAGCGCAGGGCAGGGAGGCAGGGAAACCGCGTCCAGCGGTGACCAAGCAACCACGGGGCGGGGCGGCCAGCGGAACCCGGAACCGGAAGCTGGGGTGCGGCGCTCAGCGCGCCTGCGAGCACAGGCAGGCAAACAGACTATTTAAGCCCTGAGTGGCTAGGGACCAGTGCTGGTGATCGGACCTAGTGCCGTGAGACTGGCCCCGTATACACATCTAGATGTGTATAAGAGACAGGAAGCGGGGGTGCGGCGCTCAGCGCGCCTGCGAGCACAGGCAGGCAAACAGACTATTTAAGCCCTGAGTGGCTAGGGACCAGTGCTGGTGATCGGACCTAGTGCCGTGAGACTGGCCCCGTTGGATACATTGTTGTGGTTACGAGGAAGAGACGGAGTGCGAGCGAGCGAGAGGAGTGAGCGTGTGGAGAGAGTGGTGAGTGTTTGGGTTGTGACTGTTCCTAGAGAGTGTTAGAGCGAGAGTTTCTGTGTTCCCCCACTGCCTTCCCGGTCCCCTTGCTCCTGTGCGTGTGTCCCAGTCCTTCCCCCGATCCCTTGCCCCTGGGTCCCCAGGCCCAACCCCCCACCCTATACCACCACCGAAGTTGCACCCCTGTCCTACCCCTGGGTGTGTGGAAGCGACAGAGTTCTAGTGTGGGCACCTTGGCGCGAACCAGTCCCTGTGATGAGCTTCGGTGCGGGACTGCTCTCGTAGCGCATTCCCTTCACCAATATAAGACCCTGAGGGATACTTTAGCGCACCTCGGTGCCCTCGCAAACAGCGGACTGCTGCGAGTTCCTGACAGTCTGTTAGGGCATGGCCCGAAGCTGACAGAGATGACGGAGCTCCGGCCCCACTTGCGGCCAAGGTCAGGAAACAGCACCCACCCAACCCTTCCCCCTCGCACTGTGGATTATTTTCGGCCGCCATCGGGGCCAGGAAGGAATTTTTGCTGGAGCCTTAATCTGACCCAATGGGGTTCTCGTTTTTTGCCTTCCTCACAGTGTGGGGTATTTGGCTAGATTGGTTGTCCCTTAGAATTTGGGGTGTTGTTGTGTTGTTCATTTATTGTCACACTCTGCAGGGGTCCAGTACTATAGGTTAGAATAGGATATATAGGTCATAAGGAAGAGTCATCTCCTTAAGAGATGGGGAGGCCCACTCGCCGGAATGCAGTGTATGGCAAGCGGTGGGGCAGCCTCCCTGGGAGGGGCATTGAGCGAGGGCGGTAGGGACAAGTATGGTCCCCTTTGGCAGGCGCCCTTATCCTTACTCATGTTAAGAGTTTATGGTCCCCCTCACCTGTGGCCGGAGTCACTGAGAGAGGGAGACATTATAGACAGTTGTGGGTAGTAATCGAGGGTACATCGGAACCACCCATGGGTTTTTTTCCGGTTGTGATGTTTAAGATTCAAGTACTGGACCCATATCGCATTAGGCGATTACCCCCACCTGAATTATTATTATAATTGGTTTAAATAAAGAGTGCGGCCGTTCAAATCCCAGCCATGGTGTCTTGTCTCCTTTTGGTGCGTCGACAATGGAGAGGGAGTTCTTGGTGGCACCCCGAGGCTGTGGAATTCCCTCCCGGCAGAGGCCCAGGTGGCTCCAGACCGCTCCTCCTTTCATTGACGATGCAAGACCTGGCTATTCCGTCAGGCTTTTGGTGAGGGAGATGGGTGAAGGGGGGAAGGTTGTGGGTTAGGGTGGTAGAGTATTTGTATTGGTTTTTTGTGACCTTCCCTGAATTGTTTTATATTAATATGACTGTTTTAATGTGTGTTTTATTATATATTATATTTATATTATTCTGTATTTTCTTCATTTAAAAAAATTGTTAGCTGCCCTGAGCTGCTTTTGCAGGAGGGTTGGGGTATAAATAAATAAATAAAATAAATAACCAGTCCCTTTGCCCTGCCCTGGAATGGTCCTTCTGCCTTTTTGTCTCATCTACCTTGAGGCTGCTCTGTGACCCTGTCTACCCATTGTGCATCCCCTGTCCATTTTTCTTGTCCCCTAGTCCATTTGCTCACTTCTGATAATCTGGAACTGATCCTGGACCCAAATTTGACCCTGCGCTACTCTTAGGACCTGATCCTGGACTTACTAACCTAGCCCCGAGACCCTGATCCCCAGTGTGTTGCTGACACAGGCAACCAGGAAAGAGGTGCCCAAGGCTTGAATTCTGGTCTGTCGTTCTCTCTCTGGAATGAGTGCCTTTGACCCCTGAAAGGAGGAAAGTTGGATTCAGCATCTAAAGAGAGACTGTGAAAATTCAGCCAAATGCAAAATTCTGCAAAAGTGATTGCAGTTGCAGTTGTGTCGAATTCACAGGGCCCTGAATCGATGGGATCCAGTTTGAAGATTGGGAGAGGTGTGCACCAGGGGCCCATGTTGTTTTTCATTTTCATTTTTTGTTTTTGTTATTTAAATCTGTTGGTTTCATATTCATATCCAATTTTCATTTCCGTTTTTGCTTTAATTTTTGTTTTCCTTCTGTTTCAATGGAAAAGACATTTTCGGCTGTAACTTTTTTGTTTTCATTATAATTGGCTGAAACTTGAAGGGATTGTACCTCCAATGGAAGGCATTATGTGTGCCAAATTCCAAAAAGATTGGAGAAAGGAATCCAATTTTATAAGCAGTTGAATTATATTATTTTGCTAAACTTTCATATACATTCTTGGCTGCAACTTTTTTGTCTCACATTTAATTTAGATGAAACTTGGCACGTGTATACCCCTTCACATATTTACTATCTCTTCCAACTTTCAGAGGGATTACATAAAGTGTTCTGGTGGTATAAACAATTAACATATAAATGTATGTCTGACTGTGACATCTTTGTAGTCCAACCAGTGTACATGGAATTATGCAGAGCTGTATCACACCTTGTCAAATATCAGAAATATGTGATGAAGGGTCCCAATTTTATATGCCTACACAGCATATGAAGAGAATGAACCTATGCCAGGGATTCTCGTACGTGTCACTGTGGTATAAGATTGGTTTGTGATGCCAATTTTCCAGCAGAAATCTCAACCAAATATTTTCATTATGTGCTGTGACCATCCTAACATCTCTCCACCACTTGTTACTGGGAAGTCAGAAGCATCTATTTAGGAAAGAACCAATAGAGTCTCTTATGTCCTCTGTCAGTGCTGCAGGATGTGATTGTGATGATAATTGGCCCACCTGGATGTGTAAACTATGTCTTCTGATTTCTGGGATGCTATCCCCAAAGTCCCCGTTATGTCCCTTCTATGCCCGGCTGAAGGCCACCTCCTATGCCTGCCTCAAAGCCACTATTGATTGGTCCTGTAAAGCTGGAAGCATGCAGTAGTTGGCCAATGAATGTGTTTGTCAATAATTTGGGTTGCTCTCCATCCTCCCTCCCCCAGCCTCCCTCCCCCTGCCATGCCAGATGCCTGCCTCTGACTGGCACTGCATGTGCTTCTATTTATCTGAATAATGGTCTTCAAGGGGATAACTTCAATTGCTTATAAAATAGGGTCCCTTTATCAAATTGTCCTGTAGCTTTGTAGATATGACAGGGAAGGTATGTGATATATTCCTGCCAACTGTCTTGTAAACAGGATGGAATATAAAGATAATACAGCTAGAAATGTATTTTCAAGTTAATGTCTTATAACATCAAGACCCTTCATCCAATCTTTCTGAACATTGGCAGGCATGTTAAACATGTGGAGGGACATAGTATGCACAAGTGTCATGCAAATTAGATGGAAGATAAAGAAGTTGTAGCCATGAATGTGTGTGGAGCTTTTCTTAAAATCACAACATTCAATTGCTTCTAAAATTGGCTCCCTTTATCTAATCCTTTCGAAGATTGGTACACATAGTGCCTTTCATTTGGGGGTACAATCTCCCCATGTTTCATAAGAATTGAATAAGAAACAAAAATGTTATAGCAGAAATATATTTTTCCTTCCCCCCCTTTATTTAAAAAACAAAATGTAATTTTAGTTTCTATTTTCATTATTATTATTTATTATTTTCATTATTGCAATAACAATAATGAAAATGAAAATGTTCATTATCGTTATTGTAATAACAAAACGACATGCACACCCCTAAAGATTGGTACAAAATTAAATTCTAAGATGACAAATGTAAGAGTTTGCAAGGATCACAGGGAGATAACATAGTGTAGGAGATAGAATCTCCCCTTCCCTTCCTGTGGCAGGGGATATAGCTGCACTCAGGAGCCTGGGTTCCCCCAGGTTTGTGGGTCCCAGTTAGAGCTGAAGTTACCTGATTTGGTACCTGCAGATAATACCTGCATTTTCACGTACCGTTTCAGGTATTGAATTTGAAAATGGCCAGTCGGATACCCCTTGAGTACCTTGGAAACTGAATTTCTGGTTTTCTCATTTTTCGGTACCCAAAATTACCTCCCAACTTGAGAAAATACCCCCTAACAATTCTTCCAGTACCAGAAATTGAAAATAATCGGGATGGAAATGGTATTTCAGTATGTTGGTATTTTCAGTACCTGATCAGACAACGTTTCAGGCACTGAAAAGTACCTGGAATTTCCAACTCAATTGGAGGACCACAAATTACTAGATAACGTAACAGGGTGAAGGAGTCTTCCCCTGTACAGAGGAGAAGAATCTCCTAGGTAAGAGTAGGACTAGCACCAAGCAGCTTGGGTAGGGGGTTAACCCTGGGGAAGTTCCCTGACCTGTAGTTAAGTCCAAGGGAAGGGAGTTCCTGCAGGCCGCTGACACCTGTGAGTGAGGCTGCAGGTGTGCTGAGCAGCATGAACCTCTGGTCCAGTTAGTAACATCTGAGCACAGCAGAGAGAGCATGTCCCTGTGGGAAGGAAGAAGGAGCACTTCAGGCAGTCCACACACCTGACAGAGGATCCCAAACCTCCTGAGAAAGCGGGATAAAGCGGCTCATTGTGGAAGAGTGGACAGTTGTACCACCGGACTGAAATCAGCCAGTTTAGCAACCTGAAGGAAGCGACTGGCGAGCTGCTTAGGAGGTTGGGTGCCGGGCCACCGGCACTGGCTGGTTGGGGACCTAGAGGTTCTCCTTAAACCCTTACCTGACATGGAGGGCGGCCGCTAGTAGCAAGACAGGAGGGAGCATCACGGAACCAAACGAAGGGATCAGGGAGGACTGTGCTTGAGGCCCCAGAGGCAGGCCAAGTCCACAGGAAGCGGGATTGAAGTGGGGAGAACCAATACTTGGAGCCATCTCAAAGAACTGTGTGGTGAGCAGATTTCCATTACTCAGGCTAAACTACCCAGGGATTTAAACTGGGCAGAGTGACTCAAGGTATTGGAGTGCCAGATGGGAAGGAGTAAAATGAGAGACCCTGGGAATGGGGTAAGAGTATCTGTTACAGATGGGTATGCCCATCTTGGAGGGTACCCATTCCAGCTCTAGTTCCAGTGCAACAGCTCTGCCACTCCCTATGCTATGCCCTTGGATTTGAATAACTCGTCACATGTTGGCAAGAAAGTCCCTTTTTGATTAATTTTAAATTTCCTCAAAGCAGCCCTGAGTTTTTCGAGATGAGTGCCATATGGCTCCATCTTCAGCTGCGCCCGGTGAAATCAAATCACTAGTATCTAAAGTCTCCGGTGGCATGTAGCAAATTCTGATTGCAGGTGCATAACTCACATCTCATTAGTGGCTCATTGTGGTTGTATATGCACAGCTTGTGAATTTTCTAATTGCATGTTTGCAAATTACCAGAGCACAGCTCTTTGGAATTGCTGTGGCGTTCGCAACGTTTCAGTGTCTGATTTTTTTTGAGAGGTCGGGTTTCTCATTTAGAATGTCGAGCAGCCCACATGTGTTTAGGGGGGGGGGGGGAGCAAAAAAGGAGAGTTTGTAACAGGCTCTTGTTTTCTTAAAATAAAAATGCTCATTCCAAACTGTATTTTCCCTTCCTATTCAGAGCTCACCTGCTACACACAGCCCCTAATATTCCCACTTAATATTGATGCCTCTGGAATCAAATTTCCCTATAAAGTTTATGTTTCATGACTCAGTATGGCCAAATAAACTTAGCTCCATGTTATAAAGCATATCCATATTCCTTCTGATGGCGAATTCTTTGTAATATAACAGACCAGGCTAAAAAGATTTCTCAGGTATTCTATTACAAACATCAAAGAGAAGATGTTTAGTACCAGATGCAGTCCAGCTGCAATATAATTCTTGTTCACATGCTAAACGGGAGAGGATATATTTCAGATGACCCAATAATAACTGAGGCAGACAGATGTTTTTTTTTCATGTGTCAAGCAAGCACCAATATAGTTGATGTGTCCCAATAGCGGTGGGGGTGGTGATGATTGCAATTGTTGTTTATTGTTTATTAACTATTAAGATTATTATTGTGCCAGCTGGTTCCAGGCAAGTGAAGACTGTGAGTCTGCAAAGGGTCCTACATATACTGGTTGGTGGGCAAGGGGAATCTATGGGTCTTTGAATAAACTTTAAATGATAACGTAAGTGTGAGGAGGGCTAACCTCAAGGCTATTTATGACTACGGATCACTCTGTTTTCAAAATCTTAGGGGGTGGCACTGGCTGGGGGTGGACGTCATGGGTGGTGGTGGGGGATGATAATGTGTGGAGTGGGGGAGGCCTCCGGCAGAGTGTGGCTTATTACAATAGCAAGGATGGCAATGGAAGGCTGAGGCAGACAGGGCTCCCAGGGCCAATTTGGGCCTGCTTGATCAGGGCTGCCCTACTGGAGTACATGCATGGGCCTCTGGAGGCCTATGTGCAGAGGCTCCAAGAAGCAAACCAGAAGTTCATTTCCACAACTTCCGGTTTGTTTTTGGAGGCCTATGTACATTGCTCAGATATGGTTGCCTCTTTGCAATTTGGCCCTGAGACTCTCAAAATAAGTGCCTTGGGGTCAAACCGCTAGAAGTGGCAACCCTATGTATAGAATTCCTGAAGCAAACTGGAAGTCATCAGAGTGACCTTACGTTTCGCTTCTGGGACTCTCTACACATGTCTATAGACCCCCAGAGGTCTGTGCGGGCATCCAGAGCAGCTAGGTTGGGCTGAAACAGGACCAGGCTGCTGGCCTCATGTAGAACTGAAAGTAGTACCCACAAAAATGGCTATACCCAATTCAAACGGGTAACATTGGGTACGAATCAGTATCTGATTAGTGTCGGACATGTTTCCCGATTTACCAAATTTCCTGTTTCCCATACTCATGTTCTGGTTTATCATTGCCAAAACGATTGGCAAAATGGACAATTGGTAACTTGCGGATGATAATACCCAGTATTTGGGGTAATCGGGATGCTCAGTTCATTACTCAGGTACCCACCAGACTGCCTGAAATTTTGGGTTTTACCGATGGACAGTAAATGTGCTACCCATTTTAGCTCTAGCCCCAGGAGATGGAGATCCATGGCCTGAAACCAACCACGCATGCCACCATCACTATTGTGGTACACCCTCCACATCATCCCCCAATGTGAGGCACCCTAAATCGTTTGATACCCATGCAAATACCCTCAGATGGGTCAGCAGTATATGAGCCACCGGTTCACACCTTGGGTGCAGCAGATCCAGTGGATACTAACATTTGCATAGATATTTGTGTCAGGTCTATGCCTCACAGTGAAGGGGCCCCTAATATATGTTGCCCACATCTAAACTAGAAATAACCACATATGTGTAACATGTGGTCCTGCAGTTCTTGGACCAGCTTGGATGTGCTGGGACCAAGACCAGCCTTCCCATGTGCTTGAGCCAGCTTCCAGGGGCCTGTGGAGTGCACATACAGGCTTCCGGGGGTGGAGGCTTGTGTGCTGTGTGCATGTGAATAGGCCTCCAGACATGAACTGGGCCATCAGGATCATTAGGGTCAGGTTAGGCCACCTCCTACCCACTCTCCCCTTCCCCCTCCCTTATCCTGGCTTCATGGATACCTGGGTAGATACTGAGTGGAGGTTTTGAAGGATCTGGTTGTCCATACGGATAACCATTTCAGTTCTAAACACAATGCAGTCACATTCAGTCCCCTAATAGCGATTCTTACAGCAGTTTAATATCAATACTTCTAGTCTATGTGTCAGGCCAGGCTCCCAAACACATGGCTTTTCTTTCAGCCAGTAGCAGAGCTCTATTTATAATGAAGGACCTTGGCTTTGCACTTGAATGTTCTGAGTGTAGGAGATCATCTCTAACGGTCGTGCTGTTCCGTAGGCACTTACATTGGATGCTTCAGTGACGATTCCAGGGAGAGGACTCTGAAAGGTGCTGTGTTTTATGACTTAAGGAAAATGACGGTTTCTCACTGCCAGGAAGCTTGCGCAGAGAGGTAAAGTGATCTTTTTCACTGCCCTTTTATCTGGTCTCTGTTGACAAGGGGAATGCAGAATTGAATTCAGAAGGGAGAAGCATAGACAGGAGGTTAAATTGATGGACAATGGTGGTTGCTTCCTACCAACAAACACAGGGGTTTGGGGGGAAGCTCATATTCAGGGGGTCATTTTGCGGTGACCTCTGCCTAGCGGTACTGTCATTTTAGGGGGGAGGGTGTCGTTTTCAAAAAACTGCTGTTTGCAACAATGCAAATGATAAACCAATAACAGTGAGGCTCACTGGCCCATTCTCAGCCGCTTAGCCAGTGATGGGGAACCTTGGACCTAGATTTTAGGTGGCCCCTTTCAAATTTATTCAGCTGCTCCCTGGTCCAGTTCCTACCCCCAACGTTGAAAGAGTGAGCCTAGCATAAGGGAGAAGTGATGAGGGCATGCACTCTAGGATAGAAGACAGGTCCATGACAGAGATTCATGATCTGGATCCAACTCTTCCTGACTGAACCCCTTAAACACCTTGACCTCCACCTTCTCTGTGGCTCTTATAGCTTGTAGGACTTTCCAAGGTGGTCCCTGGGAAGGAAACGTTTCCCCACCCTGGATCTAAACCTTTCCACAAAGGAATGAAAAGATAGGGGAAGAAAGGAGAATCTTGGGCTCGTGGGCCAAATTGGGCCCGTGGCTATTTTTTAATTGACCCCTTTCCAACTCCTGGATTTGGCCTGTGGATTTGGCCTGTGGATCCTGTCTCCACTGTCAAGCATAGAAAGGGTGATAGGGAAAAAGAGGAAAAATTGAGGCATGCACCCAAGCATAGGGGATAGATCCATGATTTGGACCATCCTCTTCCTTCTTTAATTAGGAGCGCAGCCCTTAAGTTCCTCTGCCCAACTTCCTTCCCAGTCTGTGTAGCTTTTACTAAGAGGGAGGGTAAAGGTCCCCTTACCCCTGTCTGGATCTGTTCCATGTCCTTGTGTGCAGGCCCTCAGCTTACTCTGAGCTCAGTCTTTCAGTGCTCAGGGGCAGGAACAATATCTCGGGACCAGATCCAGGAACTGGAAAAGGGGAAAACAAAAATGACCCACGTAGCCCTGGCATTCCCTATCCCGGGCCTACAACATTACGGAAAGATGCTCATCCATCCAAGTGTTGAAAACACCGAAGGAGGGAGATGCCACCGATTCCTTAGGCAGCTTATTACATTCCCCAGCGGTTCTTACACGTAGGAAGTTTTTCCTAGCGTATAACAAAAAATTACGTTACTGCAATTTAACCCCATTTATGCCCCTCCCCCTCATCTTTTCTTTAGGTTAATCATACGTAGGGCGTTTGCACACATTACCGCGGGTGGGGTGGGGAGAGATGGGGACATCCGTGAGGGTAATCACAATTCTATTGTCACGGGAATTCACGCATGTGGCATGTGCAATTTTGCTTTTCTCCCCCCATGAAAACACACATATATGATCAGGTGCCCAGATATAGCGCTTCCAATCTCGGGCATTTTCACTTGTTTTCATGGGATAAAAGCGGACTAGTGCGTTCCTACATGCGCTAATTCCCGTGAGAATTGAGACGTGATTGTCCTCACGGAAATTTACCCCACCCCTACCCGAGCAGTGTGTGTAAGAAGCACCCCTAGTTTCGCTAATCTATTGAAGCTCTTCACAGAATCAAAGGTTGGAGCTGTAAAAAAAAATTATAGTGGCTTTTTACAGCTTGAAAGGGATAATGAGCCTTTAATCTGTTGTTCACGGAAAAATCCACTTCGTTTGTTTTGACCATTTCAAAAATTACCTGGGTGAATCAAAAGCATTTGCTCTTAGAGCCGAGAGAGAAAGCGGAGAGAGAAATGGCTATTCTTTACGTGTCACTCTAAAAGATCTTAAATATTTTTGTAATGATGCTGATTTAATTTGTTTGGATCTGGAAGCATATTGTTTTGCTCCATTATGCCATCAAATTTCATGTGCTGCTTTGCAGGCTCTGGCGCTTGAGTGGGAAACCGCCACGAATCATTTTGACATCGCCAATTTTAATAGGAGAATGTGAGACAGGATTAGAGGTCAAATTGAGGACCTGATTTGAATCCAGTGGGTAATACCTGCATTTTGGGGTACTGTTTTGGGTATTCAAATCGGTACCCGAATACTGATGGAACCTCTAAAAAAAAGAAGTTTCACTTTCCCATTTTGTGTCCCTGAAATTACCCCAAACCTCCAAAATTATACTCCCACAAATCCAGGGTGAAATATGTATTTCAGTATACCATTTTTGTTGGTGTTTTGACATTTCCTGTGGGTACCCACTTTGAGTACTGGAAATTCAATGGCTATCCCCATTTTTGCGAGTACTCATTTCAGCTATAGACATAGGTCTTTGTGGAGGTCTAGCTTGGGATTGGGGCATCTTTCCCTCCCAGAGGCCACTTTGAAAATTAGTACAAGCTCCAAGGGCGGCGTAGAAGCTGGGAGCAGGAGGGCTTAAGAGATGCGCTCATGAAAAGGAGATTCTGTCCCCTATCCCATCCCTGTGTGAATGCCCTTATCTCTGTTCCATTACTAGGAGTGCTTGGGGATAAGAACTGGATCCAGGGGCTAGATCCAGGAACTTGAAAGGGGCTAAATAAAACTAGCCACGGGCCAAGGTTCCCCATCGTTGCTCTATGACTTCAACTTATCTCTACGAATAGGAATACTGTAATGTGTAAGAGGAGTACTCTATAATTAATTACTCCTGTTGTATACCATTATTGTTAATAATTGCTTATACAGCACTTCACAATCTTCATTTTCTTCACTTTCATAGTAAGTTTGTTGGGTAGGTTCTCATTTTCTTAATTTTATAGATGAGGGAACTGAGAGATAATAAATGGCTAAGACCAGATTTGAACCCTGGTCTCCCAACATGTCTAACACCGTCAATGTATCCCCTAGGCTACACTGGCTCTCTAAAGTTATGGTATTTATTAAGGTCTTCTACTTCCTACAGGTCTTACACTTATGCCGGTTTGGAGTATGGTGCAGAATGCTATTGTGGGAACAAGCTCCCGGTGACTGTCGCAAAGCAGGAAGAGTGCAACAACGAATGCAATGGGGAGAAGGGCTTCATCTGTGGAGGAGTCAACAGGGTTTCTGTCTATAGGGTGGAAGAACCTCGGGCCGGGTCAAAACGACGTAAGTGATGTAAGACTTCTAAGAGAGTATTTCCTCCCGTAAGAGACAGGAAGTTGAACACACTGACTGTAATAACCATCATCCCACAGATAAGAAGGGTGGGAGATAGAGGGTGCAATCCTCGCTCCACTGGGGATCGGCTCCCACTGAGTATAATGGATGAGAATTATCCATGGATGCCAGGAGGAGGTGCCAGCAAATGTTTTTTCACACACACACACACACCCTTCATCTCCTGCCTGGTCCTGTTCCTTCAGACAAGTGGTAGGACCACACTGAAAACAGGTCATGGAAAAGGGGCTCCCTTGCCCCTTTCCAGCATAGCCACGCCCTCTTTCAAAGCACCGTGACGTCATGACACTCAGAGAGGGGGTATGGCCATGCCAGAAAGAGGATGAGCAAAGAGGTCCTCATCCCTTTTTTCACATGTCCAAGACCCTTTCCTGAGTATTGTGACATTACGACGCTTGGTGAGGTGTGTGGTCCCTACAGAAAGGGGTTCTTCAAAGGGATTCTCCCAACTTCTCTGTCTCCTGGATTTAATTTTTCCAGCACCCCCTGGGTTCATTCTCATGTTACGTTCATCATAACTTTTATCGGGCCAGTTTCTGTGTGTGAATGCATCCAAGCTTTTGAACTACACCAAGGGTGGGGGAATTTGTGGCCAATAGGCCACACTTGGCCTCCAGTTGCTTTTATTTGGCCCCTTTCCAATTCCTGGATCTGGACCAGGAATCCAGTCCCTACTCGGTCTCAAGCACTGAAAGAATGAGCTACGTGGAGATGAGGACAAGCACTCACAGACAGGGGATGAATCCGTGGCCTAGATTAGGGCTGAGAAGGGAGTAAGTGTTCCCATTCAGCAGGGAAATACCAACCTTTGGGGAGCGCTTGCAAGTGTCCATTGGTACTTTGTCAGTCTCTGGTGATTCCACACTTCCACCATTGTCCATATTGGCACCTGTGATTTTTTTTTGGTCAATTTCAGCACTTTTTGGCATTTGGGGGGCATTTTTCATCATTATCCGGAATTTTTGTCATTTTTTATAATTGTCACTTTCTGGGACTTTCCTGACAGGTTTGCAGTACCTTTACAGCCCTTTATAGCAATGTCCAGTACTTAGCTGGCAATTTTGCATCTCCACAGTCCCTAGGGGTGCATGCAGGGAACACATGGGACTTGGGATCAGCCTTGTAGCACCTCTGTTCAACTTGCAAACAATAACGTCAAATAACATAACAGCATAAAAGTCAGTAAGTTTCCACATTTCATTAATGAAGGCAAATGACCTGTTTCCAATGGAGAAAGCATTCACCATGAGTTGTCATTTCAGGCCTAGGATAGATCCATTATCTGGACTGTCTTGTTCTGTCCCACATCCAGATCACACCCTTTAAGTGCCTACCCTCAACTCCTATCCACCCTAAGGAACTTGTATTAATTTTCAAAGTGGGCTATGAGAGGGAGAAGTTCCCCTATCCCTACCAAAAAAAACACCATTCTTCATTCAGACAATCTGTCCTCATCCCACATTAATCTCTGAAGAAGAACTCTTGAAAGATTGAACACGTCCACCCACAGAAATTGATTCAATGAAAGGTGTCCTGTTCACCACCACAGTTTCTCTTGTGTCTCTTGGAGTCATGACCAACATGGCTGCCATATTCTGCTGGGTAGCTTCAGAGATAATGGGATACAGGTGCTTGAAAGGTTCTACTTTTGACATTCATTAAAAATGATGAAATTCAGAATCTTATCATTGACATTTGAATTCCAAATTTAACTATCTTTGTCATTTGAAACGTCAAGTAAAATCTACAGTATATCTGCAAAAAAATGACTATTTCAAACTTGTTTGTTTCGTTATACATTAAACTTTTTTTTAAAAAAGCCCAGATCTCAATTGTAAACACAGGAGTATCAAATAAACATCAGTGAAAATAGACAGTTTCTGAAAGGGTCTGATACCAATTTGAGGATAGTTCTTGTATCTAGCTCTGATGCTCAATATGATGGCTGAGGTGCCATTAATTGGAAGCACAAAATATTAAATATCGGACTCTGCTACATGGGAATTTTGACATAAAGAGTTGGGGTAACCATAGAAACCAGTAAACTTAAGAGGCATCTCAACAAACCCTATTGACACCTCAACCCAATTCCATCAGAAAAAAAAATCTTGAAATTATTGCTAAGGCGCAAGAGACATAGGGTGATTTCAGACATTACGCGGTCCTGATTCACCACAGTGGATTCCATGCGGTGGTGAACCGAACAACCACCCCTTGTGGTCAAAAGAAGCCCCGAACAGATGTTACGGGCCCGGGACCATGGCAGGGAATAGGACCGATAGATCAAGGACCAGGGCAGCGCAACAGACGTGCTGCCAATTCCCGGCTGTGGCCAAACCACCCACAAGGCACTGGGCAGGGGCGGGACACAGACATGGCCGCCTGAGGGCAAACGAAGCCAGAAGGCACAAAAGGGAATGCCCACACAAGGGAAATGGGAAGGGAGGGGGAAGAGGGAGAAGAGCCGCCGAGGCACCGCACATAACAGGCACACAGACAACGGGGGCACAGTGGAACACACAGAACAAACACACTCCCAGACATGCACACACGCCCAGAAGGGATAGGAAGGGAAAGGGGGACACAGGCGGATGGACCACACACAAGGCACACCGGGCACTGGGGGGGGGG
>QEPC01007512.1:10530356-10588348 GCA_003113815.1 Sphenodon punctatus
TTTGTTTTCAGGGGTTTTCTTTAGTGGCCCTGCCGTTTTGTTTTTCCCCATTTAATAAAAATTATTTTTTTAAAAAATCACTGCACATGCACAAAATGCCCCTCCAGAACATTCTACATATATGCAGCCCTTTTCCAAAATGGTGCTGAAGCTGCGGGTGCCATTTTTGGAAAGGGTGCGCATGTGCAGAACAGCGTGACGGTGGCCATTTTGCACATGCACAGGGTGTTCAATTTTTAATGTTCTTATTTTTATAAAATGAAAACCAATGAAAGCAAATGATAATTGTTTGATTAGTCATCTGTTTTGAAATTTTAATTACAAAAATAAATGGGGCTTCACTCATTTTAGTAATTAAAAAAATGAAAATGAATCGCACACCCAAAGTATTTGGACTAGATGGCCCTCAAAAGCCTTTCTGACTCTATGGGTGATTTCAGATGTGCTGGGCCTCCCTTGGACCACGGCACGGCCGTGGTCCACCTAACCATGCTTCCAGACCTCCAGGAGGCCGGAGGTCCGAAAGCGTGGTCAAAGGGATTCCCGCTAGTTTGGTCAAATTTGAGTTCGGTTCAGAAGTTCAGTTCGGTCTGAACTCCGAACTTCCTAACCACGTTCACATATCCCTAACCATAGGGCCAACAAGAAGTTGGGGGTGAGAGATGTTTAGGGTGTACTCGGGATGGGGGAAGGAAAGGGATGATCCAGAGTAGGATCTATGTCATGGATCCATCCCTATCCTTGAGTTCATGCACTCATCTCTGCTCCCTTCCCCCAAGCTCACACTTTCTGTGCTTGGGGGTAGTGACTGGATCCACGGGTCAAATCTAGAAACTGGAAAGGAAACAAATAAAAAACAGTCACAAGTTGGACTGGCCCATGGGCTGGAGTGTTTCCTACTCCTGCTGTAGATCTAGGTCAGGAGGTAGGACTAGATGACCCTTAAGTTCCTTTCCAACACAATCTGAAACAAACACCTCCACAAACAAGTTATTACAACAAACTTTTGGTATGCAACTCAACCTGCCACCTTTGGGTGCCCAGTCAGTTACCTGCTGTCCCGATTTACCAATTCCTTGTCCCATAATACTGGTTTCTGGTACTAATTTTTCACGTTTTTGTCCTGATTTTTCAAGTCACCATCCAATTTTTGGCTATTTTCCTGTACTAGTTTACCTGATGGTTCAATCATCAGTAAATTGGGAATTATAATTTCCAGATTGGGGGTAATAATTGGGGACCCAATAGGCACTCGGACAGCCCATCAGGGATCTAATACAGTATTCAAAATGGCCAGTACGGCCCGGGGGTAATAAATCAGGTATCCATTTCCAGCTCTCTTTCCAACCACCGTTCTGTCTCATCCCCACATCCTTAGGTTTGTCCTGTCTTTTCCTTCATGTGCACATCTTTCTTTTTCCAATACTTTTGCTGTATCTGTGTTGTCTCCCACCACCCTGTTTTTCTGTGCATGGAGCACAGGTATGCTGCGATAGACAAGATTGAAAGGGAGTGGAAAATAACAGCTACCCATCCACTGGGGTCGCACCTATCTAACCAAGCAGGAAGCCAACAAGAGAGTGCATGAAAAGCAGAGGTAAACCAAGGCAGCTTCTATATCCCAATAGGATAAATGTTAATACCATGGTTTCCTGCGAAGCCAGTAGGGATGGGCAAACGCAGTTCGGATGTTCGGAGTTTGGACCGAACAGTTTGGTCATGTTCGGATGAGTTCAGAGGCAGGAAAAATGGCTTTCCAGGGTCGAAAACTAGGTTTCGGTTTCGGTTCAGATTTCGTCTCGGTTTCGGTTTCTTTTCGGTTTCGGTTTAGATTTCGCTGTTTTTGAATGTTCGGCCAAGTTTGGCCAAACCGAACTTGGCTGAACCGAACCATCGAACCCGAACTCGGGTTTCAAACCAACGACCGAACATCCAAACATCCAAACCGCGTTCTGTTCGCCAGGATAATTACACACACGGACATCAAAGCAAAGCAGAGTTTAAGCTGTGTAGACCATAGCAGGAGTTCACACATTCTGCAAGAGATCTGGGTGCACTCACTTCTCTGCTGGTTCCCTTCCCACATACTCCCCTTGGGAATTATGAATTGGGATTAATCCGTAATGACCTGTTTTGGATTAATCTGGAGTAAACTGCTGTTTAAACAGAAGTAATTAGGTTTGATTATGGCGTATGGGGAGCTGTGACTATTGGTGATTGATATGTCTCTGTAATGTCTTGCTATGACCTTTGTGTTAAGCAATAAATTTTTGAGGAGAATGATGATGATCAATCCATACCATCGGAACCCATAATCACACCCAGCTACTTACGGATTCAGAATTACGGAGCCAGGATTTTACTCACACCCATCCCCCAAGGCCCTAGAGTGGTACTTACCAGTCTCGGAGGGCTTGATTGAAGCACTACCACTGCTGCGGGGGTTCTGGCAGGCTCGCTTACCACAGCGTCCTCCTTTCTCTGGATCGCGCATGTGTAAAATGGCCATTGGGGGCGTTTTGTGCATACACAAAAGGATCTCCGCCCTTAACCAAAATGGCGGACATGTCTTTTTGGTTAAGGGTATCAGCCATTTTGCACACGTGCAAAGCAGCCCTGGTGGCCATTTTGCATATGCACGATACAGAGTAGGGAGGATGTCATGGCGAGTGAGCCTGCCGGAGCCCCCACATCAGTGCCGATGCTTCAATCAAGCCCTCTGAGGCTGGTAAGTACCACTCCAGCGGAAGAGGGGAGGGGGTGGCACTGGGGGGAAATCTGGATTCTAACTCTGGACTGGCTTCCCTTTTCCAAAATGGCAGCAATGCTGCCGGTGCCATTTTAGAACAGGGTGCATATGCACAGAACGGCCTGGCGGCCATTTGCACACATGCAATTATTTTTAATTTTTTTAAATTAAAGTCTTTAATTGATTTAAATACAGATCCATATTAAAAATCCATATTTTAATCAGAAAATCAACTAAAAATGAAACAAAAAATAAATGAAACGCAATTCCTTCCAGTGGACCACCCCTACCAATATGGCTGCAGCCAACAGAGCCTTCCTGATTTGCATTAGGCATTCCTAAATGGGAAAAGACTATGGATGATGCCAGCTGATCAACCCACTATGGATGATGTCAGCTGATGAACAGCTCCTCCACCCATGACACTTCAACGTGGGCAGGGCTGTCTCAACCCCTCCCTTCTCTTGCTAAATAGGTGATGGACAAGGGGCAAGATAGTAACCCCTTCCAAAGCTGGATTCAGACAAGTGCAAACTAGGGTTAAGGCAAGAGCAAGTGTTGCTGTTCCAAAGGGAAATGTCAACATTTCAGGAGCGCTTGCGAGCGTCTATTGGCACCTCATCCGTTTCCAGTGATTCCACACTTCTGCCTTCTTCTTCTCCTCCTCCTCCTCCTCCTCCTCGGACTTTTCATCAATTTGGAAGGCTTTTTGTAATTTTCAACACTTTCTGGGACTTTTCATCACTTTTCAGGACTTTTTTTTGGGGGGGGTCACTTTCTGGGGATTACGCCTATTTTACAGCACTTGTATGGCAATTTCTAGCACTTCCCTGGTGCTTAGCTGGCACTTTTTTGTCTCCAGGGGTGCACAAGGGGCAGACATGGACTTGGGACCGGCCCGTTGCAGCCCCATTCAATGTGCAAAAAATAACAGAAAATGGCCGAAACAGTGGGAAAGGCAGTAAGTTTCCACATTGCATGAATCTTAGCAAATGCCCTGCTTCTGATGGAAAAAGCACTAACCAAGCTTCATTGTTTCAGGCCTAGGGCTAGAGCTGAAATGAATGTCTGCAAAGACTGGTATACCTCTCAAAATTGCAGTACTCAATTCAACCCGGTAATTTCAGGTATTAATCAGTATCCAATTAAGATAGTACTGAAAGTCACCTTCATGATTCTCATGTTTCTCAATGAGAATCACAGTTTGTGGCTCATTCTGGCAACTGAGAATGAGCCAAGAACCAGTAGCCTCTTGGCTGCATTCTTGCTGAGAAACGTGAGGGCGGGGGGGGAGGGAGAGAGAAGAATTTTGTAGGTGCAAAATAGCAGTTGAGGCTATTCTGTGCATTCACGGCCCTTTTTCAAAAATGGCAGCAATATCGTTGCCGCCATTTTGGAAATTGGCAACGTTCTACACAGGCATATTGGTAACTGGAAAATTAGTAACAGAATTGATCAAGTTTTAGGTAGTAATTAGTCCAGTACACGACACAGTACTCAGAAATGTGTTATTACCCATGGGTACTAAATTAGCTATCTGTTTTAGCTCTAGCTGTGACAGATACCGCTAACTGCTCAGTATTTACACCAGGGTACATGAGATCAGAAACTGGCCTTCGCATTTTCAAGAGCCAGCATGCGTGCTCTCTCCCTGAATGACACATAAAAGCCCAGCTTAGATTTCTGGAGGTTGCAGTGAACTCCCCTTCTCTGAAAGAGAATGAAAGCAAACTGGGGGGAGATGGGGTGGTGTCTTAGTAACTGAACAGATGTGAGGAAAAAGGTGGACCCCTGAAGGTGTTTTGGAACTCATTTAAATTCCATTTCTTTTCTGGTGCAGAGCATGAGAAGCTTTGTAGATTTCTATCAGGGCTTTTGAGCCTTTCCGGGGGAAAGAAATCTTCAAAAGAAAACTGGGGTATGCAAACAATAGCGATGCCATCCACTGGTGGAATTTAATTTAAACTTTTCTCTTTCGCACTACTTTCGATAGTTAGCGCCTGACTAAATGGGTACGTGTCTTCCTCTACGGCAGGATTTGCAAGATGTTGCCCCACTGTATGTCCTCATGTCTTCTAATTCTTAACGCTGACTCTCTATATTTATATATAATTTTTTACTAGTATCTGAAACAAATATTCTTTGTGACCGTGATAGGCTACTACGGGTGCTGTTTTCTCAAGGGAAACCTATTTCATATCCCTGCAGGGAGAAATGTTATCTACCGAGGATGTTTCAGAGTGCCAGAAAATTTAACAGACACCTTCCCAGCCTCTTTGATACAGTCCAATTTGACGGTGGAGATGTGCTCTGAATTTTGCACCAAGAAAGTAAGAACAGTTCTCCTTTTCTCATCCTTTCTTTTTTCTTGATTAATGTTGAAGTGAATAGAACCCAATTCTGAAGGTGCAAGCTCCATGCTAGACATGGCCAGCCCACTAATCACTTGGACATCTTCTCCATGATGATAACCTTCTGAAGGTAACAATAGGGCTGAATCTGTCCCGGTTCTGATTTTGGGTATGGGCAGCAGGCATTTTGCATATGTGCAAATCTGCCTAGCGGACATTTGCGCATGCATGAATGGCATTTTTTTTTTAGTTTTATTTTTTGGTCAGAATTCTGATCAGAACTGTTTCCAATTGGAATTCTGACTAAAAAAAAACACGGCTGTTCCATTTTTGTGGAAATGTTCTACAAAAATGCAACACCTATTTTGATCCAGGCCAAGATGAAGATGGGAGCCATGTGACTCTCAGGGCATCACATCGACCAATTGTTGCCACCCCTAACAGCTCATTGAAGGAGAACCTCCCTGAAATTGAGCTCCAAGCTTAATTGTTCTCAGATGTTGGCCCAATGGGTCTTAATCTACTAGGGTCAACCCAACAAAAGCTCAAACTCTGTGCTGAACCTTACACTATGGGTGGGAGGAAGATGTTCCTGCTTTATATGCCATCAGCTTATTAATGGGGAAAAGTAGCATTGTCCCCTGCAGTGCAAAGCTAAGTCAGAGACTGAGTGCAGATGACAATGATAAGGCAGCAGAGGAGACAGTGAGATCAGAGGCAAAATTTATTTTGTCCACTCTAGGGCTGGCCCTCGTACAGAACTCTGAGGACTGGAGCCTTAGTGCCTCTCAAGTCTTGGATTCCAACATTAGTTCCCAAAGGACAAAGCCTACCCTCAAAGATTTCCAATTATTTTTTGGAAGGGTGAGGGAGGCAGCAGAATTGTCCCTAAAGGGTTTATGCAATGAAAATTGTCCTAAAGAAACATCCAATGAGCTTTCACAAAGGCAATATGGTTCTCCATGCTACAAATGAAAAGAGAGATTAAGAACTATGGCCAAAGGCCAGTGGGATGAATGCCGAGTCAGTTCAAGTTCAGTTCCTTGAAACTGCCTGTACCAATCTAGTGCACAAATTAGGCCCATCACACCTGACTTCCCACTGCATTGCAATCCTGAATAACTCGACTGAAGTGATGTGTAAAACTAATTTATAGGGATGGGACTCTCGGTATTGCTGAGAACCAAGAGTAGCCGATAATTGCTATATTGGATTAATTCGATATCTTCATTTTTTCTCAGTTCTCGACAGCATCGGATCTTTTACATTGGGGTTTTTTTTTATCAGATTTTTAACATTGCGTTTTTTGGAGTTTAAGTTAGGGAAAAATATATTTTGTGAAATGGTTTTGAAAAGGAAAGTCAATGGGGAAAACCGCAATGTTAAAAATCTGATACCGAGAGAACCGGTAGAATACCGATAGACAGAGAACGAAGAACTGAGAAAACCAAGAACCAAGATTTTGTCGGTAGTCCCACCCCTACTAATTTTTCTGAAGGCAGGTGGGAAACCAAGATTTGAATCCTGTCTTAGCCATGAACTCAACGGGTGGCCTTGGGCACGACACTCTCTCAGCCACCTTTTTCCACCTGTAAAATAGGACCTATATCACAGGATTGTTGTGAATGTGGTGTCTTAGTTAGGAATTGTAAAGCACTTTGGAAGCACTTTAGAACAACAACAACAACAACAACAACTAATTAACAAATACAAAAACTGAAGTATCAGGTAAATGAAATGAAAACCTATGTGAATTTCACAAAGGACCTGTGAGTTCACTCTAAGAAATTCAGTCAAGTTAAAGTTGACAAATGATTTGTTTTATCTTTTTTGAGCTGTTTGTGTGAATAAAAATCAGGCCCTTTAATGTATGTATGGTGGAATCGGAACTTGCATAAATTAAATTTCTGGATAAGTTGAAATAGTTTGTTTTGCCCAGCTATAGGTCTGTAGGGATGTGCTGCTTCTTGATCTGGATAAATTGAATTCTGAAACCCTGATAGTCAGAATTTTTAAGATTTAGAGAGTATATTGCCTAGCTAAAATTATCGGGACCTTTTGAGTGTATTAATAATTTCTTGGCAGCTTGTAAATACAATACTGTAGTGAACACCCTGTCAGGGCAAGTCTGTATGTCAGGCAGACTGGAGATGGGTATTAGGAACATCAGTTCTTTCTGTCTCTAGCTCTCTGGACTCTCACTGGCAGCCAGACAGAAAGAGAGGGTGCAGACACATGAGCTGCACAGTTCCGATCCCGGAACAGCTTCGTGGTGGGCAATCCCAACCACCACACTGCGAGGTAAGTGTGGGGAGCTGAGTACATGGTAGCAGGGAGGTTGGGTGGCCCAGGCCCTGCTGGAGCCACCACCACAGCCAGCACAGGCCAAGGAGTGATTGCTTGGCTCTGCCCCACCCCTGGTCAGACTGAGAGCCTGCCCCCGGCTGTGACGTGGCCTCACATGATGGGCACCTCGAGACCCCACAGCCTTGCACCATGCCTGGCAGGCCAAGCACGCCCCGCACACAGGTTGCCCCGCCTTGAGCAGCCTGGTGTTAACCTAGGGTTTAGTCCAAGCTTCAGGCTTGGCCCTGTGGTGAACAATCACCGCTACCACACTGCAGGGCCAGTGCTGGGAGCTGGGCACGTGAGTGCCCCTCCCCCCACCCCACGGGGAAGCCTCGTGGGTAGGCCGCTCGTAGAGTCTGCAGCACCAGCCGTGTGAGCTTGCACCCTGCCCTGCCCTGCCCCGCCTCCCTTCTCCGGCCCAATGGAGATCCCTTTCATCGCCGTAATGTTGCCGTGCATGAGGGGCAACAACAGTGTCCACCACTCATGGCCCTGCAGCAATGCTTCCCATGTGGCAGAGAAAGTGTGACCCCTCCACATGGGTAGTGCCATCTTTATTATTATTATTATTTATTTATTTATTTGAAAAATTTAATACCCTGCCCCTCCTGCCACAGACAGCTCAGGGCGGCTTACAGCATAGATACACACAATATAAAAGTATAAAACTGTAAAAAAATATATAATTCCTCCCATCCCCCGCCTAGGGATGGGTGAACACGGTTCGGATGTTCGGAGTTCGGACCGAACTCGGTCTGTTCGGACGTCCGAACCGAACGTCTGAACCGAACTCTCGAACGACCGAACAGTACGGTCGTGTTCGGATGAATTCAGATGAGTTCGGAGGCAGGAAAAACGTCTTTCCAGGGCCGAAAATTAGGTTTCGGTTTTGATTTCACTTCGGTTTCGCTATTTTGACTGTTCAGCCAAGTACGGCCAAACCGAACTCGGCTGAACTGAACCATCAAACCCGAACTCAGGTTTCGAACTGAACGAACCAACATCTGAACATCCGAACCACGTTCTGTTCACCCATCCCTACCCCCTCCCCCTTACCCATCTCCCCCGCCAAACACCTGATGGAACAGCCAAGTCTTGCAGTTTTTACGAAAGGAGGGGAGATCTGGGGCCAGCCACTCCCCCACCAGAAGAGAGTTCCACAGTCTCGGTGCAGTCACCAAGAACACCCTCTCCTGCATGGCCCCCCGGAAGACTTAGGGCATCACAAGAAGGGCACCCCCCTATGACCACAGGGGCTGATCCAGTAACCGGGGGGTGAGGAGGTCCTGCAGATAGGCAGGGCCCAGACTGTTTAGGGCTTTGTAGGTTAACACCAACACCTTGAATCGGACTCAGAAGACTATCAGCAGCCAGTGCAGAGAATGGAGCACTGGTGTGATTTGCTCCCGGTGGCCCAGTCCCACCAAAAGACGGGCTGCTGCATTCTGCACCAGCTGCAGCTTCCGGGCCGTCACCATGGGTAGCCCTATGTAAAGCGCATTACCATAGTCCAGTCTAGAGGTGAAACATACAGCCGAAGCCAATGTACCAGGTGTAATTGGTGAAAGGCACTCCTTGCCACAGTCTCCACTTGAGCATCCAGGCAGAGCTGCGCATTGAGGAGTACCCCCATACTCCGCGCCTGGGGAACCAATGGAGGACAGACCCCATCTATGATGGGGGCTGTCAACTCCATAGCCTTACCCACCATCATCACCTCTGTCTTGTCGGGATTCAGCTTCAGTCGATTAGCCC
This sequence comes from Sphenodon punctatus, assembly GCA_003113815.1. NCBI lineage: Eukaryota > Metazoa > Chordata > Lepidosauria > Sphenodontia > Sphenodontidae > Sphenodon > Sphenodon punctatus. Next base: position 10,539,561 of record QEPC01007512.1, read on the forward strand.
TCATCCAATCCCCCACCATCGTCAGACACTGAGTAAGCATGGAGACTTCGGGATCTGGGTCTGTTGAAAAAGAGAGGTATAGCTGGGTGTCATCAGCATATTGATGGCACCATATGTCAAACCTTCTGATCACCTCGCTGAGAGGCCGCATATATACGTTGAACAAGAGGGGGGAAAACCCCGAACTCTGCGGGACACCACACACGAGGTCTTGGTATGATGAAAAACACTCCCCAAGTACTACTCGCTGGGTTCTTCCAGTCAGGAACGAACAGAACCATTCAAGAACAGTCCCGCCCACCCCTGCACAGTCCCGTAGGCACACCACCAACATCTCGTGATCAACTGTACCAAAAGCAGCTGACAGATCTAATAGAACCAACAGGGTCGAACGACCTCGGTCCATTTCCTGGCGCAGATCATCCACCAAGGCCACAGGCGCAGTCTCCGTGCCATAACCTGGGCAAAATCCTGACTGAAAGGGATCAAGAAAACTGATGCAGTCAAGATGCCCCTGTAACTGCTGAGCCAACACCCGCTCAATAAACTTCCCTAAAAAGGGAAGGTTAGAAACAGGTCGATAGCTGGCAAAGGAGTCAACGTCAAGTGATGGTTTCTTGAGGAGAGGTTACACCACCACCTCCTTGAGACAGCCCGGAACTCTGCCCTCCCGAAGGGACCACCCCCGCCAGCAATGACTCCATTGTCTCCTTGCAAGATTTAATTAGCCACAATGGGCACAGATCTAATTCAGAAGAAGTGGCCCTAACAGCCCCAAGGGTCCCGGCCATATCAGCGGGTGTGACCGACTGAAATTGATCCCATAAAACTGGACAAGGCGTGATTTCCATAACCTCTGGTTCCCCTAATGTAATAAGTGCAGCGTTGAAATCATGGTGAATATGAGCGATTTTATCCACAAAATAATCCACAAACCTATCGCAGCTTGCTATAGATGACTCCACTCCAAGATGGAGGGAGGCCGAACTGACTAGGCCCCGCACCACCCGGAATAGCTCCGCTGGGTGAGATTTTGCAGATGCTATGAGGGCAGCAAAAAAACCCTTTTTTGCTACCCTCATAGCCTCGGCATATGCTCGTAAACTGGCTCTATGCCGCAATCTGTCGGCTTCAGCACGATAGCGACACCACCGTCACTCCAACCGCTGCCCTTCTCGCTTCAGCACGCACAGCTCCTCCTCTTGGGCAGCCTTACTCCACTTGGGGTAAGGCTGCTCCACGATGCATCCTTGGTTTTTTCCCCCAGGACACGTTGTATAGTAGCCAGCTGTTTGCCCCACAGGGGAAACATCTGGCAGCTGCTGGTCACATGATGCACTGCGTTATATGGCCTCCCTTCCCAGGGAGGGGTAAGGCTACCCAAAGTGTGGTTGCCTCCCCTTCCTGTCATGTCTGACCTCACCCTTAACATAAGTTTTCACCATCTCTATGTCCCTTTCCTTAACGTCTGCTTAAGTAGAAGTTCTGAAGTTGCACTTTTTACATGGCTGGAGAAGTTGGACTTAAGCAGTCTTCAAGGTACCAGCAGGCAGACCATGGAAGGCCTGGGATTTTCATCTTTTACACCTGCTTTACTACAGTGTTACTCAGCTGACTGGCAGGGGGTTAAACCAGTGTTGTTGACAGGGCCAGCCTTAGAATTTGTGAGGCTTTCTGGCCCCTCCTGCTTGGGGCCCCCATCCACGGGGATCTAAAGGAGGTCATGTTTGGGGACCCATTGGGAGGGAGCGGATGAAGAGAATTATCTGCTTTGGTGAAGAGAGGGGCCACTGCGGAGGCCCCCAGAAAGAGAAGGGCTCGGGGCAGTTGTCCCAAGTTACCCTGTGGTAAGGCTGGCCCTGAGTGTTTCTAGCTCCTGGCTGAGGGGGAAGGGGCCCCAGTTATTTGAGTCAGAGATATGGACCTCTCCAGCATAACCTGCCCTCTCTGATGCTTCTGAGGCAGCAGAGTGGTTGTAGCAGTAGGGGTGTATATGTGGTCAGATGGCATCAAAAGCCAGGGCTATCAGAATGGTAGCAGGCAGCAGCAGTGGTGGGGCCAGGGCTGCTGGACAGCTCAGAAGGCAGTTGCCAAGGGGACAGGTTTGTACCACCTCTAGGCCCAAATCCTGCTCCTGACAGTAACCTAGTGATGCCCCTGAACTGAGGTACTGTTAACTCAATGAGCATCTGCCTAAGAAACTTTCTGCTGAGGGCAACTTAGGGTTTATTACCAGTTGGGTATATCTATTGTAGAGGGAGATACACAGTTTCTGGTCAGATTAAGCTTGAAAACCACACCAAAGCTAGATGTACTAAACAAAGTACTCAATTAATTTGTCTTACAGTAGCACAAATTGATTAAAACTATTAAGCCGCGAGCAACAAATCTTCATAATTACTAGGTAGAGTCATTTTAGTAGCTTTTATCCCATGACGCAGAGGAAGAAAGCTTTTTCAATTCAGCATGTTCTTTTTAGCGCCTTCTCAGCTGAATGTGTTTTGAGAGACACAATTGTAGGACTGTTCTGTGTTAATTAACTACGACTGCATATAGTTACCCCAACAGGGAATGCATATGAATATAAAATACGGAGGGGAACTGGATTTCAGAACTCAGTTCCATTCCTAATGTTACCAACCTTGTGTGATTTTAAATAATCGCAAATTGGGTTCCCGAAATCATGAGATTGGCTTTAAATCATGAGGTGTGGATTTGTTTTTTTTAAATGAAATAATGTTTGGTGTTCTTTTCCTTTGTGCTTTTGTTTCCTATAGCTTTGGGGTTTTGTTACACTGTTGTCATATTTCCAGATTTGCTCTGCAACCAGACAGGAGCGCAGCCACTCATGATTTTGTTGCAAATTTCACACTTTTAGGCTTGTCCAGTCACTCAAATCACAAGACTTACAATAAAAATCACCAGAGTTGGCAACCTTGTATTCCCAGCTTTGTTATGGACTCACAGGATGAAAAGACTCTCTAGCCTTACCGCTCCCATATGTAGGAGCAATTATAGAGGGGTCAGAGTAAGGGGAATCTGGAGAAAGGAAATATCTGGTTATGATTACTTTCTCCATACTATGACTTCCCTCTGATCTGTGCACTCCCCTAGTCTTTCTGCTTCCATGCAGATAGGGCAGCTTCCTACTGTGGTATGAAGAGGAGCAGTGGCATTAAGTGGAGGCCTGAGGTTTGAGTTGAGAAGGGCCCAGAAAATGGGTCTTGGTTGATGTCAAGGTTTAACGATAACCCTCACCCCCACCACCATCCATCCATCTTAACAACCACAGAAGAGATGTCCTTGTTCCTTCTGATATTTTCCAGCGCTCAGATGACCTACTCAGGGTTTTTGAGATGGCATTAGGTCTTGGCACGTAAGCAAATCAACATTATGCCTTAAACATCTTCCTAAATGGATATCCTATAGAGACTCGGGGTCCGTGGTGCTTGCTAGGATCTCAGTTTAGCAAGAACATTACAGCAAGGGGTGTAAAATCTATACATAGATTTTCTGCAGTTGAATTCATCTGTTGGGAAGGTTTTGGCAAAACCCTGGATTTGAGCTACACAAAAGAGATTGACGGAGGACAATGAGTTTATAGGTGTCAATATGCAAAAGGTTGCTAGAAGCAAAATGGTACCCAGTTCTCTTGGGTCACTGGGCCTGGCCCGCATCTTACTATGGGCTAGACTTGAAATTAACAACCACAGCAAATGCTGTTTGTCTCCACTTGTGTGACGAGGAAACTTACCGAATTTTCACTATTTTTCACTAGTTCCCATTCGGGAATGGCAATTGTTCATTACTTCCGGTAGTTCTTTGGTAGCGTGCAGAAATGATGGTTCTGCACAACTGATCAGCGTGCTGCCCTAACACAAAATGAACTGAACTGCTAACACTATATTGCTATACTGCTAACACTATATAGTTTATATATTGGTTAAGTGACGTAAAATGGACAGAAAGCGACAGAAATTGCCAAAAATGATAGAAAGTGCTGTAAATTGACAGAAAATGCCAAAACGTGATGGGAAATTGGCAGGAGCACTGATTTTGACAATAGGTAAAGTGCAGAATCAATGAATGATGAGGCAAGGTCATTGAACATTGGCAAGTGCTCCTGAAAGGTAGGTATTTCCGGATGATACAGGAACACTTGCTCTTGCCTCAGCACTACTATGAACAAGGTGCACATGCTACTCATGCATTGTGCAAGCCTTGAACATCCCATGGGCAGCAGGTGCATCACCTGTGCACACAGTGCATAAGGGATGCAACGCATGGACAACACTTGTGCAACACACCTGCGCATATTGTGCACAGTGGGGCCGATCCGATGGCCCATAGATCCTCTGCCCACGTGCACATGCGTGTGGTTTCTGTGTGGCACAGTGTGCGGGCAACGGAGGTGCACGAGGTTCTCATGCGTGGGTGTGCGTGCAGGATGTGTGTTAGGGCATGATTTAGGCCCAATGCCGATAACACTAGATGATATGGGCTTAAATTAAAGGAGGAAAGGTTTAGGCTAAGGATTAGGATGAATTTGATGACTATCAGGACATTTAGGGTAAAGGTAGTCTTGTGGTGAAAACAATTGCTTTGTACACACACAGGAGCCCTTATCTGGTGTCCCTTTATTCATGAAGAGGGTATCAGTGGCCTGTGTTCGTCAGCTACTGGATGGTGCCTCCTACCTGACTTTTTGGAGTGCTAGGCCTAGAACCTTTTATCATTTCTTATCTGCACCTTAAGTCTCCTCCCTTCTCTGTTACCACACCAGGTAGTCTCACTATTGAATTACACAAAGAATATGAACCTTATTTACAAAATAGGCATAATAGGGAAGGAAAAACCAAGAAAAATATGTGACTACACAGTTCTTATTGACACAACCCCTCAGCTGGTCAGAAAGGTTCTCCACTTAGTCCACTTGCCGGTGACCTCGCCCAACATCGACCTGCCCTTAGGGGGCATCATGACAACTCTTTAAGGGGTGGGATGACATCAGAAAGAGGCGTAACACCTCCTTTGCTCCGCCCCTTCCTGCTGTGGCCCCCGGCCCTGTGGAGCATTATGACATCACAACACTCCAAAGGAAGCAGGATTGTGTTAGAAAGAAATGTGACAGGGGCATTTGCTCCTGGCCCCGCCCCCTCCAGATAAAAGCCCGGCAGAAAATGTAACCTTAGTTGGGCTCCAGGGTGTGTCTACAGTGGGGACGGGTTGCCTCTGTGCCGCTGAGCATTTTGGTATTTCTTTCAAAGTAAACACAGTTCTGCCCTTCACCCATGCCACAGGCCCAGCTGCTGTGAATCCCATCCCAGTGCTAAGCTAAGGAGTTTCCTTCCTCCCTTTGTCTAAGCTCTAAAGGGAGGAAGTGCACGTTAACTCTGCCTTGAGTCAGTGTTTTCTTAAAGCGAGGGACAGATGCGATGAAACAGTTGCACAGGAAATGCCACGGCAACGCCGACAAAGCCTGCTTTCCATCAAGTGACAAGCCGCAATCACAGAGCCCGCGATGCCATTTATTACCTGCCATTTGAAATATTGCCGCCTTCAATTTTTTTATACAGTAATGCTACTTGGGCACTTTCAAGCAAAATGCAGCTTGACACCATAAATAGCCGAATTACCCTTCTCTAGCTCAGCCTTTTGGCCTGAGACATCCTTCCTGTGGGCAGGGCGGTGTTTGCTGAGCTTGGCTGATGCGATCAGCAGACGAAGTTTGATCCAAACATTGTGGGAAGAGCTGAAATGTGTGCCTGAAAAAAAGGGGCATACCCATTGAAATACCAGCACTTGACCCAGCCTGGTAACATTGGATACTCATCGGTACCCAATGAGTGCCCACCCAACAGGCTCCCCAATGTACCAATTTACCATTTTCATCCATTTTCATTTTTCATACCATTTTCATTTTTATAACTTTCCATACTCCCTTTTTAAAATTACTGTACAGATTCATTTTCTGATTTACCAACCAAAAACTGGTGACTCAGTAACGGTAATACCTAGTATTTTCACGTAATTGAGTACCTGGTCGGTACTAGGTAGCACATTGGAGACTCAAGATGGTACCTGAAATGATAGGTATTACCCGCCAGTAACACAGTGAGCTACCCGTTTTATTTCCAGTTGTGGTCTAAATGAGGCCCATTTCCACTGACACCAGCATGGCTGAACTATCCCAATAAAACCACATGCACAGACACATTATCCCCAGCAGAACCACACCATCTCTTGAAATACCACAGCACCCCAAGTACAGCAGCACCATCTGGACAATCCCTACGCAGTCACCTCATTCAACCAAACATGTCCCACTCCCAGCACAGTTGCATCACCCCTCAAAAAATGGTGGCACCCCCACCAAACTCCTCAAGCACTCCCCCCCTACGCAACCCATACCAAACAACTCAACAATCTGATAGACCTAGTACAGCTGCAGGATTGTTATTTTATTGCTATAACTTAGCATTTAGAGCTGCAACCAGGTACCCATGCGATTGGGCACCCTGTCAAATTTGGGGTGCTTGATTTGCCCCAGTCACATTTGGGCACCAGCTGGTACCTGAATGTCACCCAACAGGCTACATGACTCCCCAGGGTAACCTGAGAACCATTGTGTGTGTGTGTGTGTGTGTGTGTGTGTGTGCATGCAGTTGGGAAGAGGCCACCTCATTCTCCCCTGCTCAGAAAAGGCCAATCGGGGAAGTTCCCCACTCAGCTGAGCGGCGTGCATGCTGGGAATAAGAGGGAGCAGCCAGGAGTCCAGAGGAGGAGGGGTGAGTCAGCCTGGGGCCCGGGGAGCTACAGTTGCTGGGATTGGCATTCTGGGATGCCCCAGTAATACCCTCCTTTTGGTGCACCAGGTACCTGATGGAGGGCTGAGCGCCCCAATAGGTGTCGCTGGGGGTGCCCCAAAATGCAGTTATTAACAGCAGGTAGCTAAAGTGCTGCCCAATGCAGCTCTGACCCTCAGGCCTGGGGGGCCAAATAAGACTCACCGCTAGTTTTTAATATTTGGATCCTTTCTAAGTCTTGGATCTGACTCCTGGATCCGGTTCCTACTCCCAAGTCCCAAGCACTGAAAAATGAGCTCAGGGGAAGGGAGCAGATATGACGGCAGGCACACAAGGAGAGGGGGATAGATCCACGGCGCACATGAATGATCTGGACGCTCCTAAGCGCATCTTTTCAGTACCGCTGCCCTCAACATCTATGTGGCTCTCGGAGTATGTACTAATTTTCAAACTGGCCCCTGTAAGGGAAAAGGCTTCCTATTCCTGTTTTATATAGTGATTTTAGTGTTCAAAGTACTTGACAATCCCAACTGTCACTGTACAATAAACTCCACAGATTTTAAGAAATGAATAGAGCATATAGAGGTGAAACAGGTAATGGGTTTATTATTTGCAGCTATTCATGTTTTGGGTAGCCCTTTGAGTATTCAAAGCATGTCCATGTCTGAGACGGGGTGTTGAGTTTTTTCTTAGGTTTTTGGGGTTACATTATTCTGTAATCATGCATGCACAATAGTGTTAATTTTGCCATTACCAAAAGGACTAAAATAAGCAACCAAGCAAGCAAAAAAACCCAAACAAACCCTAAAACAAACAAACCCTAATCCAGGTTGAATAAAACAATTATCCAATGAATCACAAATGGATATCGGATATTACCCAAACTGCCACTTTCAGTATGGGTAGGGGATATTCAACAGGTGTACCTGTTTTGGGGGGTATTGTTTCACCTCTAATTCTGAGTTCTTTGGGGGCAAATTTTGCATTGGAAAACAAGGTTTAACTCACAGTTAAATTGCTTAGTGCTGTTTTTCACAGGTTTGATTCATCCTTCCCTTTCTTGTGGTACAAATCAATGAAATTAGAAAGGTTCCCTTAACTAATGAATGGGTGGTTACCCTAAAGATACTTTCAGACATCACAATTGCAACCCAAAGGCTTCAGTCGCAGCATCACTCATTTGACAAACATATTACTGACCACTTCAGTGTTACCATGTGGTAGATCTCTTCAAACGCCATGAAAAATGCCGCCATGGAGTAAACCAATTGCACTACCATTGGAATCTGTGGAGTGGAAACATGAAATCTGACAGTATCCCAAAGTCACCTGTTAAATGAAGGGCATGTTGTGCATATTGGTGGGATTTCTCTGTGTGGATGGTTAGGGTGTGGCAGGTCCTGCAGTGGTGCGAGAGGCTGGACTAGATGACCCTTGATGTCCCTTCCAGACTAGTGACTCTATGACTCTGTCTGAAACACTGAAAGGTTTGGATGATTGGGTCTGGACTGGAGTCTTGGTGTTCATCTGTGACTTATTTTTAGCCTTGCAAATTTTCACTAAGTAATAAGAATGGGACACCAGGGAGAATACCGGATTTACCGGTATCGGATCTTCCCGGTATCAGATTTACCGGTATCAGCATACCAGATTTTTAACATTAGCCACTTTACCGGTTTTTTTACATTGCGGCCATTCACTTCAATGGCCGCAATGTAAAAAATCCCGGTAAAGCGGCCACTGTTAAAAATCCGGTATGCCGATACCGGTGATTATCGGATTAATCTGATATACCTGATTATTGGGTGTATCGGATTTATACGATACTGTTATTCCTACCCCTACTAAGTAACTGAAGTGACAGTTTCAACCTTTGGAAGAATCGAAGAAGATATGATATTGAGGTAACAAACTTGGCTTAGGCAGGCACTTAACTATCCATTTCATCCTTAATTAATGCAGTGATGACATGCATTAATAGAAACCCATTATCACATAATAAAGTAAAGTCAGGCAAAAATTCTTGTGCCAGCTGGCCATGGGCCATTCCTTCCATATCTGCTGACCCTTAAGCCAACTTGTCATCCGGATTGCCATTATATTTTAAAACAACTAACCTGCTTACAAGCCAAGTGCTGTACATAAGTAGGGATAGCAGTATTATTTGGGACTATAAGCAGAATGAAGTGATAAAAATGGAAGGGAGTTTGTGGGTGTTTTTAGATGGACGAGCTGCCCCAATGCTGTCCACACCAGCTCGCTTCACCCTCGGGTGGCCTGTCCATCTAAACGCATCCTGCCAGATGTTGAATTGGAGTACGCTGTGCCTGCTCCAGGGAAGCCTCACTGGCGGTGATCTGGGACATCCCAGAGCGTCCCTGGCAATGCAGCCATTTTCTTATTCATTCATTTTTGGAGCTTTAGTTACTAAAATGAATGGGACTCCATTCGTTTTATAAGTTTAAAAAATTAAATTGAATTGCATATCCCTAACAGGGCCACTGGGGCAGTAGACCTGAGCCACTTCTGCCACTTTCCAAGCCGGACAGATTTTCTGGGAGCTGGAGCTTTGGTGTGAGGGGGTTGGGGGAAGCTATACAGCCCTGCCCTCAGGATGGGGCAAAGCCAGCCAACACCTATGTGAAGTATCTTGTGACTCAGCAATAGGAGGGAACTTGGGAACTTTGTCCACCCCTGGATTAGAGGCTTTTAAAAATGCTTAAAAATCAAAAGATTCATGAACTAAATCATGAGCGTTGGCAATACTACTGCTGTCATTCTTCGGATGCATCCACACGAGCTTCAGCAGGCCCGTGATCCCACCCCCAGCTGTGGTGTGGCCCACACAGGACTGGAAATAAGGCCCGCCGCTCAACGGCCCGCAGCAGACCTCGCCATGCGGCATTGCGGCGTGACAGATGGGAAGTGGGCACGCAAGCGGTGGTGCGCTACTATACATTGCACGGCCTTCCTTACCCCACTTTGGATAAGGCTGCTATGTGCTGCAACCCCAGCCTTTTTCTGAGGACACAGCTGATTGCCTGCCCCACCGTGTGGTATGGGGGAAGGAAGAGTCGGCGGCCGCCGGGCACACATGATGCACCTCGGCGTGTCTTAAGGCTGCTTAAGGCACAGTAGGTGTATCGCATAGCTGTACCCTTTCTCTACCGGTGTAGCTGATTGGCCTCAAATAGTCTTCCTGATTATATTTTCCCCTCTTTTCTCTCTCTTCTCCCTGCCAAAAAGAAGCGGTTTTATATCTATTTACTTTTATGGAAATAAGCTCTTAGAAATTCCCTTCAGGGCTGAAAATTGCTCTACATTTTCAGAATCAAGTCATGTTGTCGAAACCTTAATGTGGTAAATAAAGCAACATTATTATCAAAAATTCTCTAGTCCTTTCGCAAATGTAGAGGGATTTGACAGTTTAATATACTTGATGAAACAAAACAGTTCAAGCAGCTGAAGGGGAGAGCATCTTCCTTTGATTTAAAAATTGCCGGCGTGTTAAAGTCAATGGCATTGAAAGGTACCGGGTAAGAACTCTGTTATTATGTCATCTTCTCTTTGCAGTTGGCAAATGTGCAGGGTTTGACACTTTAATGAAAGCTGTGTGGTATGTGTTAAGCTCAACTTGGTGACTAAGCCACATTCCCAGGGGCCCAGCAAGGCAGCTGACATTTCCTTGTATTGGGGGAGCACTTCCAGAAATGTGGTAACCGACAGACTTGACAGGTTTTTTTTACATGTTTACCAGCCAACTTTATGGATCAAGAATGGAACAATGAAACAAATTGCACATAATTCATGTGGAATTAAGAGTTGAAAGATCTGTCATCCTCAAAGTGCTTATTAGGGTTAAAACGAGCAGCAAAATTTTTACTCGTTAGTAATTTCACAATATCAGCAACAGTGATCAGTTTCACAATGATTTCCCGATACCAAAACGATTTCTGGATTCTTGCAACACCATGAGATACTGTTCTGATTTATGTACTTCCCATTTACCACATTCCTGAGGGTACCATTTTAGTTTCAGGTGTGTTGTTTCCACATTTCCGAGGCAATCATTGTGTGAACATCCCACCTCTTAAGTCCGCCCTGCCTGCCCAAACAGCTGTTTAAAAAACAAAAAACAGTGCCTCCATTCCAAGGCTTCCAATCAGAATTGTTGCATGTTGTTCCCATTGCTTTGATCAATCTGCAACTGGATTGCAAAATTTTAAAGCTATCTGTTTATCCCTTTAAAAATTGAATGAGTGACAAGGAATTATTTATCGTTGGTATTACCTCTCCGGATTTGAAACGGACTACAAATCAGTAAACGGCAAAGCAATGATTGGGATCCCGGTAAGGGAAAGTCGGTAAACTGAGAAACAAAATGTCAGTTGAGACACTGGGCTCAAAGCGCGCGTGCCTTGTGTGCAGGGCATAGTCTCACTTGCACAGGTGCGCATGTCATCTGTGTGCAGCTTGCACGGGAGCTGCGCATGCACTGTTTGTATGTTGCACCGGGTTTGGGATCGAACCCAGTGTTAAGTACCGAGAGGTTCTCAATTCAACTGAGATGGTATTGGAAACTGGGATTTTGACTGGAATTTCCTTTTTTTTTTTCCAAAATCTCATTTCAGCCCTAGTGTGCTTATTTTGAAGTAGTGCCATTGACTACCCAACAAGTATAACATTGGGGACAACTCACTAGGGTGTAGCACCTCCAAAGGGTGTGGGGGTTATGGTAGATCACAGATTGAACATGAATCGACAATGTGACACTATTGCAAAAAAAGGCAAACACTGTTCTGAGCCTCATTAGAAGATGCAGTGTGTCCATCACATTGGGACGCAATGGTGCCATCTTACCGAACAGTGGTGAGACATATGTTCAGTTTTGCCCACCTCAATTCAAGAAAGATGTTAGCAAATTGGGAGGATTCAGAGGAGATCAAAGAAGTCAATAAAGGGGTAAATGCCATGACAAGGCATGCAAGGAAAGGCTGAAGGAACTGTGAATTTTGGCTTAGAAATAAGGAGACTGGCAGAAGAGTCTTCCACCATTAAAGTCAAGGGGAGTTCTGCAATTGATTGTAATGGCTGATGATTGCATCCTAGAGGGGGGAGGGAAGAAGATGATAGCAATTTTTTCTTCTTTTTATGTAACATTTAAAAGATTGCTAGGGGGGAAAAAGATGGAGAATAATTGTTCTCCACTGTCACAGAAGACAGGACAAGATGGAATGAGTTTAACTGGTGGTAAGGTATATTTGGGGTAGATATTAAGAAAACTTTCTAATTGTAAAAACAGTTGGGCAATGGAATCCGTTGCTCAGGGAGGTGGTGGAATTTCCTTCCTTGGAGGTTTTTCAAGAATTGACTGGAAAAGCATCAGTCAGTGATGCTGTAGGTACGGACCTTGGTGCGGGGGGTTGGACTAGACCAGACTTGATGACCCTTCAAACTGTATCCCAAATGAGCCCAAATATTTGTCATCTAGTCTCTGACATTTCTGATTATCTTGGAGTCAATGATTTGAGGATTGTGGCCATAGTTGATCAGGGCCAACTTATCACAGGGTGACTTGGGGCCACCGCCCTGCGCCCTGCTATTTTTTCTACTTTTGGGGCCCCTGCCATGACCCCCATTTTCACCAGGGCAGGCTGCAGAGCCTTTGTTCCCTCCCAGCAGGGCTACAAACATGACCACCACTCATATCCTGCCAAGGATGCCCCCCCGAAAGAGCAGGGCCACAGGAGAGGAAGAGGGGCCACCAGGGTTCCCATATTTTTTTTGTCCTGGAACCCACAAATTCTAAGGCCAACCTAGAGCATGATCCCTAGAGCTAGACTGAAAAGGATGCCCAGAAATAAACTAAGCTTAAGTGAATATTGTGAATTTTTATTGGGAAATGTTGCACTTTGATTTTATTTGCTGTTGGGAGAAATCACAATAATGGTGGTGGTAGTTTCACATCAGAATGTAGAAATTAAATACTTCTCATTTTGACTTCAAAAGACATTTTTAGAGCAATCAGGAAATTCTAAATGAAAGGTGTTTTCTTTTCTCTTTTTTTCCTAACAGAAATCAAATATTGTTGAGATTTTGGAAATCCATTTCTTGATCACCTGCCAACATTTCATGTTTGTTTTTTTTATTTTAAAAACAAACAAAATTACGTTTTATGTTGGATCTATCATTTCAGAATATGCTTGTTTTTGTGGACTTCAAATAGGGTGAAAGGTTTTGAAAGGCTCAGCATTCTTGATTTGAAAAATTTCAGAATTCTCCATTTTGCCTTCAGAAACCCAAATGAATTCTCCATCTGTTGAAGTTTTGCTCTTCGGAAATGACCAGAAACCCAAAATAAATGAACCCTAGCCCCTAAAGCCTGAAATATCAATCCAAAAGAACGGAAACATGTAGTTGATGGAACCTAAATGAATCATAGTTATTATTCGCTTTGCCATTGTCTTTTCAGGATAGGTTATTTCAACAGATTTGCTCATTAAAAAAAAAAAATTGTTTCAGCTCCAAGGAGAAAGAGATTATTTCTCCAAAAAGAGTAAAAACAGATGTGACAATAGCATGCTGTGGCCTGCTTGGTCCCAGAGCTCAACTGCACATGCGTGCAGGTGCCGCAAGATTGACCCGGACCATGTCGGCAGCTAGCCCAGGCTGTGACCTCAGAAAACTGAGGCTACAGCCTGGACTAATGCCTGACTGGGCCACAATGGGCTATCATGTCTGTTTCTGGTCTGGTGGGCTGAATCAGGTTGGGGTCATCATTGACCACTGTGGCTGCTCTTCATGGCAGAGAGCGGAACACTTTGTGCAGTGTGGGGCTGGGACTAGCATTACACATGTTCATGGTAGGGATGTGAAAAGATGTTTGGAAGTTCGGAGTTCGGACCAAATTCGAATAGTTCGGTTGACCGAACCGAACTTTCGAACCGAACTCAAATTCGACTGAACTGTTCGGTCGAATTTGAACCAGTTCGGAAGGCCAAAAAACCCGGTTTTGAATGTACGAACTTAGTTTGGAAGTTCGGAATTCAACCAAACTCGAAAAGTTCGGTCGACCAAACCGAACTTTTCGAACCAAACTTTCAAACCGAACTGAATTTCCCAACTCGGTTATGTTCGCATATCCCTAGTTCATGGTTCTCTCTGCCCTCCCCAGGCCGTGCAGGTGGCAGGAAGGCTTCCCGGCCACGGGGCCCCCTTTGCTCAGTGACCCTGCCCAGCCCAGCCTGTATCCGCTGTGGTTTTCCTCCGTCATCACATGTTTCTTCCTGAAGATGATTTTTCCAGTTCTCACAATCCTTTATGCTCCATTCCAGCTCCCCAAAATAAATGATAAAGTAAAATACCTTCACAACAATGTATTTAAAGTATGTTTTAAAAACACACACATTATCATTCTCCACTGCCTCTGTTCAGTCAAGCTGGGCCACCTCATTTGAGTTTTGTTTAGATACCTAAATCCTGTCTCTGAGCAGTGAAAAAAACACATCTGAAGCATGAAGGGAAAGTCAATTACTTTCACCCAAAATAAAGCTATTATTTGAAAACCCAATGGGAGAAAGAAATACTTGAATCTTTAATGAAATAGCAAGGGGGAAAACCTTCATGCATTAAAATCAATGGCTCAGCTCTAGAGCTGAAATGGGTAACTAATTTAGTACCAATGGGTAATACCCATCGTTTTTAGTTCCTCATCGGATACCCCATCCAACTGCCCAAACAATCAGTAATTTCTGTTACCGATTTACAGATTTTCTGGTTACTGATCAGTAAATTGGGATGGAAAACTAAAAACGTAGTTTTGGAAGTCGACATTTTGCGACAGGAAATCAATTTTCTGAGGTGTCAGGTACCCGAATCAGGCACTAATCAGACCCTTTTTTGGCAGGTATTTTTTTAAAAAACTCTACTCAGCTCTCCTTGACTTTATTGGTGGAGAATTGCACTATCAATAGAGTGTGGGTCTGTTCTCAATCTGGAGTAGTATGATGGGGCTGTTTCCACATATTCCACCCTGGGCCTTGGTGCTGCCCCTGTGTTCACTGGGCACGCCCAACTCGAGGTCCCCCAGGTGTTCTGCTTGGTGACGATGGGGAGGACATTCTCTGTGGCCACACCTAGGGTATGGAATTCCCTCCCAATGGAGGCCCGCTGAGCCCCAGACCTCCCCTCCTTCTGAAGACAGCGTAAAACCTGGCTGTTCTGCCAGGCCTTTGGTGCGGGAGACAGGTACGGGTGGGAGGGAGGGTTGGGGATGTTATTTCTGTGTTTTTACTGAGTTTTAATGTAATTTTACATTGAGTCGCCCCGAGCTGCCATGTGAGCAGGAGGGTGCGGATATCAAAGTGTTGAATAAATAAATAAATAAAATGTTACATTAATCACCCCAATTTTTGTACAAGAATTTGGGCCAGAAACATTGCAATGACCATTTTTGAAGCAGCTGGTCAAAAATAAATATCACTTTGATCCTGGCTTGGCAACCACTCTTTGGAGAGTATGACGCTTTTTACATGGGCAGCAGTGGGTGGCGGGATGGGTGTGCACTGGTGATGGGTGGAGGTGGGTGTGCTCCCTTTTCCACAGACACACACCCATCTCCACCCACCTCGACCCGTCTTCAGCCCCGGAGCCTCCTCCATTTTTCCGGATGGCTCTGTGCATGGGTGATGGGTGGAGATGGGTGTGCGTCGGGAGCATGCATGCACCCCCACCCACTACCCGTGCTGTTCGCGTGGACAAACACCCATCCCGCCCACCCACCTCCGCGACGTGTACACAGACACACACACCCGCATCACCCACCTGCACACCCGGGGGGTGGGGCGTTGTCTGTGTAAAAACAGCCTGAGTTTGACTTTCTTTTATGCATTAGGAATGTTCTCTGGAATCTTGATGTCACAGCTGTATAAGATTCTTTTGTTTGTTTGTTATAATAATAATATAACTTATTTGTTCAGGCATAACCAAAAGGTCATAGCCGTTTAAAACCAATTTAAAACAATATTAAATACAACATTCACACATATAGCTGATTACAACAAGGATATCACTGCCCCCAGTTCGTACTATTTTAAATACTATCATCGGAAGCCTTCATCCTGCCCCACAAGAAATTAGTCCGTATGACGAAAGCTTGGCATAGAAACCGTTGCCACTGCCACTGAAATTTGTTTGTTTGATTTTGCTTTTCCCCTTTGATAGGAGTTTTCCTTGGCCGTTGTCAGGGGTCCAGAGTGCTACTGTGGCTACCCAACCACTCAGTTCACTCTTCATGAGAGCATGGATCGGATCTACTGTAGCAGACCGCAGAACGTCAGCAGCATGGCTGAGGTGACCAAGGAAGAGGACTATTGTCTTGTCTATCAGACTCCAGTACAAGGTAAAATCCACAACAGAACAGATTAATAGAAAGTGTAATCGTGCATGTTCGTACAGGTTTTTTTAACGACCATTACTGACCACAGACTACTGACTGGTCATTGACCCTAGCTGACAATCCATCAATAGATGTTCTGAACCTGAGCAAGGGCATTGGCAGAATTACACTCGGGGGTGGTGGGAGGGGTGGTGGAAGAGCTGTTTCACGCTGTCCCTGCTTCTTCTTCTTCTTTATTAATTTGATTCAGCATCAAATACTTGACAAATTAGATACAGAAATAATATGGAACACAAATACATATTCAAATTAAATCCCAGACAACAAAAATAAAAATGAATAACCTATCAACAGAGCTCTTCCAGGGTCTCCGGCAGAGGCCATCCCAGCATGCTACCTGAGACCCCCCCTCCAAGCCCTCAGCAGAGGCCTCCCCCAGGCGTGCTGCCAGGGATCCTGAAGTGGAGATGCCAGGAATTGAACCTTGGACCTTATACATGCAAAACATGCGCTCTTACCACTTGAGCTATGGCCACCCACCTTTCATGACCACACACCTTTCAGAACACTGAGTTGCAAGCACATCAGGGGTAGCTGGTGGGTTTTGAGGCTGGAGGGGCAAGCTTAGGGGCAGATCCAGGGCTATGGTAGGCGGAGCCAGGGCAACAGTAGGTGGCATAACCCAGCAGCAAGGAGTTCCCAGGGTTAACATACAAAACACAGTCTACATGCACATCAAGCTTAAAATAAATAATTTATAAACCCAAAACACAGGCACCCGTCCTTGTAAAGCACCCCAGTCACAGCCCAAGTCCAGTAGTTCATGATACTGAGGAGGACTGACAATGCCATGCATTCTACATAACCATGCAAGATTATCATTGGTCCCATTTAAAACCACAGTTTGAAACCCACTAGTCACCATTTTTACACCAGATCAAGGATTGCAACAAAACACAGTTTGCATGTGGTTTCTGTGTGGTTTTTTTAAAAATAAAAAAATAGTCATTCATGGGGCTTTAAAATTCCTCCCCATCTCTCTCTCTCTCACACACACACACACACACATACAAACACAGAGCAGAGGGCAAGAATACTGCTTCCGAAAGAAGGAATTTGCTGCATGTGTGTTGGAGGGACCCCAATCCCTGCTTCAGAAGTCCCTTCTGAAGCAGTATTCTTGCCTTCTGCTGCATGGGGGTGGGGGGTGTTTAAGGTCCATGAATCACCAGACCAACAGTTAATTCTCAGGATTTCAAAACCTCAATTTTATCACAACCATCACATTTCCAGCATTCTGAAAACACCTAAAATCACCAGACTAAGAGTTACATCTCAGGATTTCAAAACCTCAATTTTATCACAACCATCACATTTCCAGCATTCTGAAAACACCTGAAATCACAGGTATAACCAGTTAAATCTCAGGATTTCAAAAACCCCTGTTGGGGGCTAACATGCACCAGGATGCATGCCTTAAGGAGGTAATGTTCAGACCATGACAAAGGCTCTACCCCCTTAACTTCTACTAACTAACCCCTCGCCTCAAGGCCAGCACAAAAAACCTAATCCAGTGTATGTCCCTCCTTATGTGTGGGACCACAGATGCTTTGGGACAGGCCCATGGTTGTCATGAAGGCCAGGAACTCATGCCTCTCTCCTCCAAGATTGGTGTCAGCGTGGATATTAAAGTTCCCCAGGACCACTAATCTAGGGGTCCGGAGGATCACGTCTGACACCAGATCAGCAAGAGCATGTAGGGATGCCACCAGGCAGTTGGGTGCATGGCACACCAGCAGCACCCCTAATCTGTCCCTGGCCAAATCCAACACAACATGGAGGCACTCAACACCTGGTGGAGCCTGCACCAGATATCTCCTAAAAGACAATGCATCCTTGATAACAATGGCTACACCAGGGGTGGAGACCAGGGGTTGTTTCAGGGTCAAACAACAAAAAAATTGAATTCGGTTTTGGTATCGATAGCGCTATTTTCGTTTGTTCGGCCAAGTTCGGCCGAACTGAACCCTGCTGAACCGAACAGCCGAACCCAAACTCGGATTTCGGACCGAACGGCCGAACCACGTTCTGTTCACCCATCCCTAATAGCCATTCTGGTTTTGTGGAACATTTCCACAAAAATGGAATATATTTTTTGACTGGAATCCCATTTGGCCCATCTGTTCCAATCAGAATCGCGACCCAAAATATATATTTTTTAAAAACCCATTGTGCAAAATGGCTGCCACTCTTACCCCAAATGATGGCGATAAGTTTTGGGCAAGGGCAGTGGCCATTTTGTGCATACACAGTGGTGGTCTTTTTAAAAAAATAAAATATTTCAGGTGAAATGTTGCCAGTTCTGGTTTTCAACTGGAACGGGAGAACAGGCCCATTCCAAACAAAAATTAGAACAGGCAAAATTTCACATTCACTCCTAACACAAATATAATTCCTATGTAGACAGCACAATTTTTACTAAGAAAAGAGAGTCTTGTGTTAATGTCGAATTTGAAAATGCATGGTCCAGAAGTACCCAATTTATAGGAGCACTTTACATAGAGCAATTTAACACAACTTTTAATCCTCACAGCAACCCTATGAGGTAGGTTAGGCTGAGAGAATATTATGACTGGCTGAAAGTTACCCAGTGAGTTTCTTCTGGCTAAGGTCACACTTGATCCAAGACCTCCCCCTACCTCCCAGTCTAGATATTGCACACTTAGCCGCTACCCCACACTGACTGTGATTGAGCAGAATTTTGCAAATTGTGGGGCAGAACTCTAAGGATATTTGCTATCCCTGCCCAGGGTCACGGGGCTTACTTTTAACTCTCAAAACGGAGTCACATAGGCAAAAGTTTGGAAATTACTGTTTTAGAACTTTCAAAGCCTTTTGCTACATTTCCCACCCCCTGGTCCTAAGTTAAACTTTAATGAGACGTTGCACATTTTAATGAGCTTCAGTGGAGGGGGTTCAGTGCTTTCTTCAAACATTAATTAAGCCTTAAAAAAACCCTGTGGGTTTAAATAATTGTCAAACTGGTGGTGAAACTAAGGCACACAACTGTTAAATCCCTAGCCATATTCCAACTAGAAATAGTTTTCATGACTGCTAATTCTGTATCGTAACCACAGCCCATATTTCTGTGCACAAACCCCACACACATTGTGGTTTATAGCAGCTTTAATCCAGCATTATGAGCATTTATAATTTACTTTAGACATCTTGCCCTAAATTTTCACCAGTATTCAAAAGTAGTTAGGTAAAATTATGCCACGGATCCAGCAAACCACTTAAACTCATGTTTAAATTTAAGCACATGAATAGATGGCTTTGAATGGGATTATTCATGCACCTAAAGTTGAACACATCTTTAAGTGCTTTGCTGGATTGGGGCCTGAAGCTCTGATCGCGGACAATTTATGAGTTTGCAATAGTCACACTTTATTGGACTCAAAATTGAGTAGGCCGTGCTTACTTCTCTGCCCTTCTTAAAAATATTCATTGACTGAAATGCCTAACGCTAGCAATGGTCTAAAACCCCACGGACTCAACTGTAAATGTAAATGTTTCTCTCTGCAAGCTTTGGGCAAATTTGAAACCATCTTGGACTCCAAGTGAACTTGGATGTGAATCCAGAAGCTCAGAATGATCTTTCGTGCAATATTTGCTGAAATTAATGCAACGACTGTAGCGCCTTCATCCCCAGTCTGTATTTCCATGTTAAATTAATTTATTGTTTTATATTATATGATGCGTAGCCATTATTGGGGTGTGCAATTTCATATCATTTAATTAATTATAAAAATGAATGGGGCCCCTTTGTTTTAGTAACGAAGGTAATGAAAATGAATAAATAAAAGTCCAATGTGGTAGTAGT
This sequence comes from Sphenodon punctatus, assembly GCA_003113815.1. Taxonomy (NCBI): domain Eukaryota; kingdom Metazoa; phylum Chordata; class Lepidosauria; order Sphenodontia; family Sphenodontidae; genus Sphenodon; species Sphenodon punctatus. The sequence goes on from QEPC01007512.1 coordinate 10,559,647, forward strand.
AATAATAATATTAATAAACCAACAACGTTTGTTTGATTCCATTGATTTTTGCCTTATTTTTTTAATTTTATTTTATTAAAAATATATATATATATTTTAAAAATAAAAACCCATTATGTATGCGCAAACTGGCCACCAGGGCCATTCTGGGCATGCGTGCCCTTTTCCAAAATGGCACCGGTAGCGTCAATGCCATTTTGGAAAAGGGCAGCCAGTTTGCCCATGCTGCCTCCATTTTGGCAAAAGGCCACGTAGGCGCAGAACGGACCCGGCAGACATTGGTGGAGGCAGAGTGATTTTTTAATTATTGTTATTATTTTTAGTAAAATAAAATGAAAAAAATAAGTGAAAATGGTAGGGTCCTTTGCATCACACACACCCCCTCACCTCCCCAATCTCACAAAATGAATGGGTTTTTGAAAGTGAAAACGAATGATGTGGCTTCTGCAGACCCCTCCCATCTAGCCACATTAATATCTTCCATAGCCCATGGGCGACTGCCAATCCACCCCCATTTTAATGCAGCTCCATTGCATCGCTCCTCTGCCTGAGCTACTCAGCTCCTTGCTCCTGATTGAAGCTGAAATGGATAGCAGATTTTGTATTCATGGATAGAGTCAGTCCAAGGTCCGCATGCTTGGTGTGCACAATTTGCTGCAAGGTACTACCAAGTGCAGATGTGGCCGGTGCATTGCATTGCGTGCGTGCACCAAGCACACACGAGATGCGCATGAGCGGACCTTGGGTCGACTCCATTATTTTCATTTTTACATAGCTATCCATATAGCTAAGTCACATCTGCAACTGAAATGGATATTCGTAGATCCACTTATATGTTTTTATTTATATCATGACAACAATATACCTGGCACTGTCTAATGATCAGTGTCTAATGACCTGTCCCAAGGGGCCTACAATCTATACAAATGAAGGGAGGGGAGAAAAGGGACAGGAGAACAACAGAAGACAGGGCTACATTCATGAAATTGAGAAGTCACCGGGGCACAGGGGAAAGGGGATCCTGAATGACAGGACAGCAGGAGGCGCATCAGTGATCAGCCATCGGTGGGGGCAAGGTGCTAGGGAAAACCTGACAGAAGAGATAGGTTTTTAGAAGGGATTTGAAGAATGAATGTGTTCAGAGATACAAAGGGTGTTTACAAACACAGTGGCAACCCGCTTTGGCCCTCTTTCTTGGGGGCTTAGGCCTGGATCTGGTCTGCACCTGTGTGCAGGTGCCACCAGATGTTGGTCCAGGATTGACCTGGGCCATGTCGGCAGTTAGCCCAGGCTGTGATCCCAGAGACCTCTAGGGTCACAGGCCGGAATAAGGTCCATCCGACAAGGGCAAAGCAGGCTTGAGCATGATAACATGTCTGTTCCCTCTGGCCTGGATCATGTCTTCCATAGTGGCCGTCATTGGCTGCTGTGGCTGCTCGTCAAGGAGGGAAGCACGCTGCGTGCAGCGCAGGGGCATGGACGAGCAGTCACATGTTTGTGCGCCTTCTTGCCCTCCACAGTGGCCCGGCCTCCAGCACGTTTGTTGTCCCACCCAATCCGGTCCAGGCCGTGTCAGCAGCAGCTTTCCGACCAGGGTCGGGTAGTGATGGCAGCGCTCCACTGTCACGTTTGTAAACACCCAGAGTTTCAGGTATAGTGGACAGCCTGGGAGAAGGGATACAGACATTTTCAGAAGTGAGGGTCTCTGGAGGGGTAGGAGGGTGGTAAAAGAGGAGGAGGGAGGCTCCGGGGTGGGAATGTATTAGTTTTAAATATTTGATTTCAACATACATTTCAAGCCTAGTAGAAAGGCAATGGTAGTATCCATGTACCCCTCTCTCTCCCTCCCAACTTTTGTTTAGTATGTCCCACTGATCAACATTAAATTGTCAACCTGGCCCCTGGTCAAGAAAAGGTTTCTCCAACTGTGGTAAACAGATGAGCAGGCTCTGCTTCTGCCTAGCATATGGCCACTGTGGGATCAATAACTAAGAGTGGATCATTTTGTAATCCTTAAACTGTAGAGCAGAAGATAGTATCCACAAAAACAAATAAACTCTTGAATTCATGCTGTCCAAATTGAAACCGACAAAGCAGATGATAACCACTATTTATTGGTCCTTTTTCATTGGCTCTCCATTTGGTTTGGTCATTTTGGTTAGATTATTTAGTTATTTTGGTATTTCGGTGACAAGATTTTGGTGCTATTGTGCATGTGTGCAATTAGTGAAATGAAGTAACTGAGATAGCAAAATAACCATAATAACTGAGCCAAATAAATAGCGAAGGGCGAACGCGGTTTGGAAGTTCGGAGTTCAGACCGAACTCGACCAGTTCGGTCGACTGAACCGAACTTCCGAACTGAACTTGATTTTCAAACTGAACCGAACCGAATTTCCGAACACAGTTCTGTTTGCCCATCCCTATAAGCTAATATTCCATTTAGTTCAATGGGGTTTGAATTTTCAAACTCTATTTGGAAGTTCCGAGTTCGGAACGAACTCGAATAGTTCGGTTGACTGAACTGAACCCAACTGAACTTCCGAACTCAGTTCTGTTCGCCCATCGTACAAATAAATCAGGGAAATAAGTGAAGAAACTGAACCGGAGTATCTGAATGGGTGGATATATACCCATTTTGTATGTGAATATTGCATGTGAATACTCATTTTGTTTGGATATTTGGAGTCCTATCCAGTAATGCAAATAGTAGCTACAATCCTAAGCAGGATCCACGCAGGTCCCGTGCAGATTCCACGTGGCACAATGCAATCTCTATGGAGATGTACACAATGACAAAGAAGAAAACCAACTATCCATTTCAGTTCTATTAAGGTGCTGATTTTTTTTTAAGGTGCTACTTATCAAACAGGTCCTTTTCCCCCCAACAAATGAGTCTGCATCCTTTTTTCTCTTCCCATTTGGAAATTGGTGGATCCTTTTGTGAAAAGACACTGCAATCACAGTCACCAGCACAATGGCATTTTTTACACAGCGAGAAAAAGACACTGCCCTTAACAGTGATGATATTTCTAAAACACGGCACTTGCAATCTGTCATCTGTTTGCAATACATTGCCACTGTTGTTGCAACCATAAAGGGCCTTTGAGGAGTGAAATAAGGTTTTGCGTTTGGCTTTTCTTGTTTTCACTTTTGAAACTCACTACCCGTGGTAGGAACATTACACTCGGAAGACTTTGGACATTTTCCGATGTGAAGCTAGATTATGCAGATTCATTGGAGTGTTCAGATTTGGGGTGAAACGCAACAGCCCAATGATACCTGTGGAGAATCTCGGCAGATATGGAGTGGTAAGCAGAGATTCGGCACAGAATTTCTGCCATGTCCGATCTCCGTTGACTGTTCCGGTTCCTTCCCGGAGGCAATGCAATACCATTTTGCATATAGAACTGAAATGAGTACCTGCAAAAACAGGTAAACAATTTTTGGTACTTAACCCGACCTGCCACTTTCAGGCATTAATCAGTACCTGATTTGTGCCCAGTGAGTTACCCAATGACCTGATTCTCCAACTTCTTGTCTTGGAATATTAATTTCTGGTACTGATTTTCTGGGTAACCATCCCGATTTCTGCTGTTTTACCATGACGATTTACCCATTTTGTAAATGAAAAAATCAGTATATTGGAAATGATAATTCTCACTTTTTTGTGTAATTGGGTACCCAACTGGGACTCGGGCAGCTGTTGTGAACTCAAGATGTAATGTGAAATTGTGAATATGCTAATGTTGCTACATTTCATGTTGCTTAAAAAAAAAAAAGAAGCACATTTTGGGAGGGATGCTGGTAAATGTACAGAGGCAAGCCCCTCTGACTCGCCTGGTCTCAGCAAGGGGGCAGATGAGGGTTCTTCTCCCAGGGACAGTGTCTTGAGACTCTCCTTCTGATCGCATGGCATGATGGTTGAGGCCAGAGGACGTGGGTGTGAGGCTGTAGCTCCAGGTGGGTGGCAGCTTCCACACATTCCTGCGCTCTGCTTGGCGGGAGAAATCCCAACTTCCATATCTCCCCTCCCTGCCTCAGGGAATAGTCTTCCAAGCTGGAAAATGTAGCTAGTGAGTGGAATATTTCCATCCCCAGCAACCCTCACTTTGTGGGTGATGTGTCTCCCACACCTCCGCTTTACATTTGTGCCCAACTAGGGACAACTATGGGAGTTAGGGCTGAAATGGCAAGCCGCCGTGGTAGCTGTTTCAGATGGAAAGAGCTCTTCTGCAATGAGAAGAGCATGGCGCGATAGAGAATTCATTCCACTACTTTCATTCCACTACTTCCACAATTTCCACCGGCACCTTCCAACATCCGTAAAGTAGCGGTACAATGTTTCTTCTGACACTTTCCGAGATTATTCTGACCCTTTCCAACAATTCCGCTAATTTCAATGTCACAAAACAAAGGGCGTGGAATTAGCGAAATGCCAGCAGAAAAGCTGTGGAATGTTGCAGGCAATTCCAAAATGGTGGAATGAATTATCAGCGCAGAAAAAGAAGTTCCCGCTTCAGCCCTAATGGGAATTACGTTTGCAAATTTTAAAAATGCATATTCACTTTAGTCCTACTTGTAATCTATAGATTTTTGAGGAAATGGCTAAAGGAGCTGCTAATCTAACAATGCGATTTTATCTATCCTTCCTGGCAGACACACGATGCACCGACAGGAAGTTCCTCCCTACCAAATCCAAAGTGTTTGTCGCTTTGTCTAGCTTTCCTGGAGCCGGAAACACCTGGGTTCGCCATTTGATAGAACACGCTACAGGATACTACACTGGAAGCTATTACTTTGATGGGACCCTCTACAATAAAGGTATTGTTGTCAGAGAGATGTGGAAGAATAAAACAAAAAAGCTAAATGAAACAAAAAAAACCAAAGCAAAACCAAACAAAAACATCTTTCTTTTAAAAAAAAATAAAAAATGAACGTTTTGTTTCCTTGACTTAGGCCATTTTAAATGAGACGCGCTCATACAGGATCACACATCCCCCACGCTCCCGAGCGCCGATCTGAAGGTGGCATGAGTGGGCGCGCGTTCCCAGGACCCACGCACCGCCCACTTGAGCCCACACACGGAGCATCGGGGGGCTCACCAGACATGTGTCAGCTCTCTCATGCGGCACAAATGGACCTGCCCCAGGCCCGTGCCCATTTAAAAATGGCCTTAGTTATTGCAGCAGGGCTAGAGATAGCACTGGTTGAAAAGGTGCTGGCGCAGCAGGTAGAAGAGATTCACACCTCACGTTGGTGTCAAAAGAGAGACAGGCGCTAACCAAAGTGGAGAACAATGCTTAACATCTCTCACCTGCATACGGCAAAGGCTCTATGGGTATTTAAGGATTAAGCCCACAGACTGCCAGGGGGAAGACTACCAGGGGAGGCAGCAGCTAGGAAGGGCTCTGCTTCAACAGTGTGGCTCAGGACTGGTGGCCAAGGAAAGAGAACCGTGAATGCCAGCTGGCAGGAGCCAAGTCAAAGGGGTGTGGAGAACCTGGTTGGTCGGGTTTGGGGCCAGACCTAGGGGGCAGTGGATTGAACACTGTAATTAAAGGACACCATTGGGAAAGATCCCACTTGGCCTGGGTTCTTGGGTGCAGATCCTGTAAAGACTCACCCTTCAGGTACCCGGTCCTGTTACAAATATCATCTTTCCATTTATATCCCCTCAGTCGTGCAGCTGAGTGACTTATTAATAATACACATGTAAAACAGAAATATGACTCCTTCCTCAACCTCCCACCCCACTCTCATGCCCCTCACACAGGACTCCCCATCTCAGTCCCCCATCTCTCAGCCAGAGGAGACCCCATGCCCTACCACTTCTTACCCACTCAAGTCCATATCTCCAACTCGCACCCCATCTCACAGGAGGGTTGTGGATGTCTTCAGTGCCCACCCACCATCTTATAACCCCAATAAAACTCCTCATTAATACATCAAATGTTGAAAAAGCCCCATCCCACCATTCCTGCCCTGTGGTGCCACTGAAGGCCAATGCCAAAGGGCACCCTTTATGTCACCCTTTGGCGATGCCACATGGCAGCACCATACCATGGACACTTGCTCATAGGCAGGAGGAAGTGCTTTCTAAGGAAGTTTCTATGGGTCCTCTGGGGGTGAAATTCAGGAGTGCCTGGGCAGGAGTGCGCTCCTCTTCTTCCACCTCCTTTACTCCACACTGCTCGAATGAGGTTTCTCCGCTCATGCGCCTAAAGCTCTCGGAGAGCATGCTGGGAAATATAGTCCAGCTTGCTCCCAGACAGCATTAGAACTAATGCTGTCTGGAAGCAAGCTGGACTATATTTCCCAGCATGCTCCAAGAGAGCTTTACCTCATTCGAAGGAGGCAGCTTCCAGAACAGCTTGACTGACTCCCGTGGCTTGAGGCAGAGTCCAGACAGCAGTATGCCCAGCTCCTGCATGGCTTTTAGAGGAGTGGCACGGCACCCTCTGCCCTGCTCTCCGCTTCCCTCTCTGCTCCCCCTTTCCTGTCCCCCAGTGTCCTATTCCCTAACCCCCCCTTCCCTGGCCCACACTGCCCTCCACTCCTTCTTCCTGTACTCAGATGAGGTTTTTTTAATACCTGAGTGTTGGGGGGATTCCTCGGCCATTCGTAACTCGGAAAAATGAGGCCGAATGGGTTCGTAGTTGGTAAAAATCAAATAAAATCTGAGTACTGCATTTCAGCCTAGAGATTAGCACCGACTGAAGACTTGCTAAGTGCCTTGAGAGTCCTCTCCATCATCTGCACCAAGGGTCAGTCCAACCTAGCTACACCTCTGGTCTGGCTCCTGGCTGGAGCTGCAGAGTTGAGTACTCTTAATAGCTGGGTGTGGCCTAGGGTTGTCACCTCTCATGGTTGGCCCTGACACACCCATGGGCTGAAATGGGAGTGTCAAGGTCAAAATCATGAGAGGGGGCAATTCTAGTGGCCTCAACTAGGGATGGGCGAACAGAATGGAGTTCGGAAATTCGGTTTGGTTCAAAATTTGAGTTCGGTTCGGAAGTTCGGTTCAGTTGACCTAACAGACCGAGTTCAGTCGAATTCCAAACTTCCAAACCAAGTTCGGCCATTCAAAACCAGTTTTTTTGTTGTGTGTTGCCACTAGGGATGGGCGAACAGAACAGAGTTTGGAAATTTGGTTCGGTTCAGTTTGGTTTGAAATTCAAGTTCGGTTCGGAAGTTCGGTTCGGTCGACCGAACAGACCAAGTTCGGTCTGAACTCCGAACTTCCGAATCACGTTCGCCCATCCCTAGCCTCAACTGGGCACATTTAAAAGCAGTTTGAAAGCCCCAGAGAGCAAGAGAAAAGGGGAGAGCTGAAAGGAGGGAACTGCCTAAGGGAAGGGTAGAACTAGTACTTAATTTGTAAACAAGTTGCCAGGCTGGGTGGATGAGAAAAAGACTGAGTGGGGCTAAAATTTGTTGGCCAGGTGTTAAGCCCTGCCCCATCAGCTTCCTTCTCCTCACTAGGGCTGCACTGAATAGGAAAAAAATATTCGCGGGTATTTCCAAGGACCGACTCCAAGTGTTCAGTCTCGGTACTCAGCAAAATACTTGGTAAAATAAAATGAGTACTGAGTACTTTCCAAGTACTGGTTACCATTATATAGGGGCAGGGAAAGCCCCGTATGTTGCTGATTCGAGGATTTACCAAGTACCAGGCTGATTCTCGGTACTTGGTAAACCAAGTCGAACACTGAGATACTTGGTAAAAACCAAGTAATTTCAAACACTGAGTTTTGGCACTACTCCAGACCTGAGCTACAACGATGGTGACTAAGGGTGAAAACAGACATGTTAACCACCCTTTAGCCACCCTTGGTGGTCGTTTATGCATGTTTCAGGGCTGCATAGGGCACCAATACAGCCCTGCAACATGCATAAATAACCACCAAGGGTGGCTAAAGGGTGGTTAGCATCATGTCTGTTTTCACCCAATGGCTCAGTGAGGGGGATTAGGAAGGGGAGGACTATTCCCAACTTAGTTCCCTGTGGTCAGAAGGGAGAAGGAAGAATGAGCCCTTCCCCTCCTCAAGATTTAATATGAGGGGAGCATCACATAGTGTGTGTGTATGAGGCTCAGAGGCGTCATTTTGGCATAGCACTGATAGCACTCTGTGTGTGGTGAGTTTTTTCTATTGAGGAACAGCCATAGGGCCTCATCAGCTATGGGGTCCTTTGGCTAAATTTGTCTCTGCACCCATCATAGATGGGCAATAATTAGAAAGACCATGGCCACACAAGGTTCTAGTGCCAGGAGGAACAAAACCCATTTTCTGTAGCTGCGGTTGGTTCTATAGACCAGCTGGGTCTACATATCATGGCCATGAACCATGATTGGTACTATTGTATAAAAGTATCATATTTAGTACTGAAATGGATAATTAATTATGTTAATAACTGAAATTTCAAATAGCTGATCAGTTAACCAATTAATAACTGCATACTATATTTTAACCAATTAACCAAAATAGCAATTAATACCATTTATCACATGAACAATTTACCTTGTAACTTGTTTACCATTTTCTTTCATTCTGCCATTTCCAGTTTACTTCTTGACCCGTAGCAAAATTACATCCAGCAAATTTGAACCAGGTCCTTAATGAACAACTAAGGCCATTTTAAAACGTGTATCAAATTTGTGGATTAGTTTTCATTTGCTTGAAATAAACGGTCACAGAATCTTGTGTGTTTAATGTTTAGAAGTGTTTAATTTTGTGGATTAACATTCCGTTATCAGCGCCTGCGCGGGTGGGCGCATTGCTGGGCTTTTCTAAATCTGTGTATTCGTGTGGGAATGAAATGTTTAGATATGAATTCCAGATTTTCTCCTGGGAATGTCTAAATCCAGTCTTCTTAAATCCGGGGTTTTACAAAACCAAATTTAAATCCAGACATTTCCACAGTACAGACATTTAAACACAAGAGATGTTTAAACATGCCACTTACTAGCGCATTTATTTACCCTCACGGGCGAATTTTGTCTCAGCAAAAAGTGCCCTGACTTGAAATGAAAGTCTGGGAGATAAGCAGCATGTTAACAGACCCCCTAAATCTGCTCTGGGACCAGCTCAACAGAGAACTGAACTCATTACACTCCTGTTCTAAGAGGAACTCAGAAGCTTCTGACAAGCTAGGCAATTAGCTCACTGTTATTGCTACATTCAAGGCAATATTGATACGGCTGTACTTTCACACATTTCAGCTTTTCCCCAGTGTTACAGCTCTTAGTTTTCAGCCTTCTGGAAGAGACAGAGAAACAGTGTAAACAAGGGATAAATAGCTGAAATAAGCTTTGTTTATTAAACCAGTGTTCTATAATCAATCCGTTCTGTACCTGTCATTCAAATGACAAGAATTTGTCAACAATGAGGGCGATCCCATGCCCGCGGATCCCACGCACAGCCGTGCACGAGCACAGCCACGCGGAAACCGCATGCCCATTGCTAGCACATTGGGCCACGCGGAAACTGTGCCGGCAATCTTTATGTGATCTCCCTTCATTTTCATATTCCATCACTAGTTTTTTGTAGTGATGTCATCTTATGTTTCGCTTGTAGAAACGTAAAAGTGCAACCTGGAATTCACCTCCTTTGTAACTTCCTTCCTTTTGTGGGTTTCCAGGCATTGTTGGTAGCTGTGCACCTTTCAACCATGGGTAATTTCAGACGTGAGGGGCCAGGAGGCCCTCCATGCTGAACCATGGACCGGGATCCATTGCGGATCCCGGTCAGGAATCAGGCCATCCATCCTTTAGACGTGCTGGCCTGATTCTGGAGAGGGGGCAGGGCGTGGTGGTGTGTGGTGTGGTGTGACGTGCAGCTACACAGCCCCGCCCCCACCCCCGTGCTCCCTCGGCTGCCCTCCGGGACACAGGTGGGCGCAGTGGCCAATGCGGCCACTGCATCCGATCCTGTATCACGGTCTGGGCTATGATCCGGGATGGGCCGATGCAACAGACGGTACTTTGGGCCCATCCCGGATCATGGTCAATATTTTATTTATTTAAATATTTATTTGTATTTATTTCTAAATTTATACCCCGCCCCTCCTGAGAACAGCTCGGGGCGGCTTCCAACAATAAAAACATATACAAATATATAAACAATTTAAAATACACCAAAATATAAATTCAGACTATTGAAACAGGGCCCCGGGAGACATTCAAAACATTAAAACAATAAATAGGGTAGGGGAGATAAAACCCTCTAACCCACCCACCCCCCTTCCCCAAAGGCCTGGGTGAACAGCCAGGTTTTACAACTTCGCTGGAATGTCAAAAGGCTTGGGGCCAGGCGAACTTCCTCCGGAAGGGAGTTCCAGAGGCGCGGCGTGGCCACCAAGAATGCCCTCTCCATTGTGGACCCATGCTTTACGCAGGGGACCTCCAGGAAGGCACCCCCGGAAGACTGAAGGAGCCGCTCTGGGGTGCAGAGGGTGAGGTGGTCCCTGAGGTATGAGGGGCCCAGACCATGAAGGTCCTTATAGATCAACACTAAAACCTTGAACCTGGCTCGGCACGCTATTGGCAGCCAGTGCAGAGTCCGGAGCACAGGTGTAATGTGCTCCCGACGACCTGTCCCCGAAAGGAGACGGGCTGCCTCATTCTGCACTAGCTGCAGCCTCCGAACCAGGAACAAGGGAAGCCCGACGTAGAGCGTGTTGCAGTAGTCCAGCCTCGAGGTGACGAAGGCATGGATGAGGGAGGCCAGGTCTGGGCCAGAGACGAACAGATGCAGCCTCCGCACCAGATGCAACTGGCAAAAGGCAGCCTTAGTGACTGCCTCCACCTGCCGCTTCAGGCGAAGATCTGCGTCCAATATCACCCCCAGACTCTGGACTTGCTGAGCTATAGAAGGGCGAACCCCCCCAATCAGGGGGGCCACCACCTCCCTTGCTCTCCCCACTAACGTCACCTCCGTCTTATCGGGGTTGAGCTTCAGTCTGCTCTGCCACATCCATTCCGCCACGGCCTCCAAACACTGGGACAGCAACGAGACAGCAGGGTCTGGGTCAGTTGAAAAAGAAATATAACCATGGCTCGTGGTTAGCTTTGAACCCCGCCAGGAATTCACCGTGATGAACATCTGGTGGGGCTCAAACAGACGTTCACGTGATCACAGCCACCACAGGGAATCCACTGGGATTCACTGTGCTTGACTGTGATCTCGTAACGTCTGAAATTACCCCGTGTCTTCAAATAAGCTTATCTTCTATTGGAATAACCTTAAATCTTCAGAGTTGTTTCTATTTCTGGGTGTGGGGGATGAGCCCTGGGCTGGGTCCATTTACAACAAGCAGGAAAGGAATTATAGGCAAACAGAATGAAGGCAGAAAACCAGCAATGCGGTAAATGGTGCATCACAGTAATGCATAAGTCAGTTAATTGGTTAGGGGCTGAAACTCGCTCTCGTGATTCTTGTGCATCTTGACCAGAACCACCATTCCCAGCTCATTTGGGCAACTGAGAATGAGCCGAGAACCAGCAGCGTCACAGCTGCGTTCTCTCGCTGAGAAACGTGAGGAGAAAAAACAACAAAGAAAAGAACTGTGCATGTACAAATGACTGTCGGGACCGTGCTGCACACATGAAGCTCTTTTCCAAAGGGCAGCAGCAGTGTTGCCACTATTTTGGAAAAAGGCAGCCATTCTGGTTACCATGCAGTTAACCATTGTACAATCTGACCCGTAAAGTGAAAAAATGCATTTATTTTTTTTAAAAGTTAATCCCTCCTGTTGTTTCAAAACAGGTTTCAAAGGAGAGAAAGATCACTGGAGAAGCAGGAGGACTATCTGTGTAAAAACTCACGAAAGTGGCAAGCGGGAGATTGAAATGTTCGACTCCGCCATCTTGTTAATACGGAACCCGTACAAATCTCTCATGGCGGAATTCAACAGGAAGTGTGCTGGCCACTTGGGATATGCCACAGACAGGAACTGGAAGAGTAATGGTTAGTAAAGGCCACACACTGCTCTCTCTTTCACTTCCTTGGCCTCCCTGAGTGAGATAAGAATTTGCCCCGCAGCTCTTACGTCATTGCTGCTCCTAGGGGAAAGTTGGGAGATTATCATTAATAAGATCAAGGTCTATATACTGGGAGGGTGTGACGGGTTCAAAAGAACCATCCCAAGATAGATCAAGTTCTACTTGGCCAGCAAAGGATGTAGCAAGAATGTCTACTCTTCCATCCTGATCAAAAAGGTATTCCCTTCACATTTTCTGACCATTGTCAGGAACGGAGGTGTATAGATAATAGAACCGAAGTGGGTAGCGGATTTATTAGTTGCAGGTGGTGTTCACATTTGTGGGTAGCACTCAAATAATATCTGTGATTGAGATAGATACATGGTATTTTGTTTTGTTTTATTTCCTCCAATTCAGTTATTTTGGTTATTATTTGGTTATTTTTTGTTTGGGTAGGATATATTTGATGGATTCACCCATTTGGGGGTCCTTTTTCAGTTGTACATAAGGTCTTCTAATTCTTTCCCTTCTCTCTCTCTCTCTCGTTGTTTAGAATGGCCAGACTTTGTCAACAGCTACGCCTCTTGGTGGGCCTCCCATGTCTTAGATTGGTTAAAATATGGGAAACACCTTCTTGTCATTCACTACGAAGACTTGAAACAGAACCTTATCCCCAAGCTGAAAGAAATGGTGAAATTCCTCAACATGACAGTGACAGAGGACAGGCTGCTCTGCGTGGAAAACAACAGAGATGGGAATTTCAAGCGCTCTGGTGCCAGGCAGAAGGACCTTGAGCCATTCACCCAGGAAATGAAAGATCTGATCAACAGATACATCTTGACAGTGGATGAAGCCCTAAGAGAGAGAAACTTTACAGGTCTGCCAAGAGAGTATGTGCCAAGATGATGTCTTGTTGTTAGCGGCTAGCTATGTTTGTTTTTTTTTAAAAAAAAGAAGAAGAAGAAAATTAGAGACCAGAACTTTATAAAGCAGCCAAAAAAACAAACAAAAAAAACCCAACCCAAGATGCTCATAGGAGCCTGCTGAAGAATGCAAATTCTCTCCACTCTTGGATGTTCTTCAGGAGCGCTAAATGCTACGAAAGGCAAGCAATGAAGGATGAAAATTGGGTTATAAACCACGGCAAAAGCTATTAGTGTTCGCCTGTGAGTGTCCTTCCCTTTATAAACGTCTACAGACTTAACAGTTGTGCACCACTATTTCCAGAGGAGGGTTCCTTCTTCTCATCCTTAACTGACCACGAGTTATACCGGTCAAGAACAGTCTGAGATTATTAATTATTATTATTATTGCAGCATTTAAGTTGGCAATCCATAATACCTGCTTTTAAAAAAAAACACAAAAAAAAAAACACAACCCATCCCTTTAAGTATTTTTCATCTGAACATTTATGAAAATTAGTTTTTTCTACATTTTGTTTCCTCTAAATCTTTGACTCATGTCTCTGTTTATTTGTCCCAACAACCTGAAACTAGATTTGTATTTCTGAACAGGGGAGAAATACGAGAGATACAAGCTCAGACGTGCCTTTCCTAAAAGCTCAAAGCTTGGGTTGGCCAAATCAAAGCTCGGGTTGGCCAAGAGGTCAGGAGAACCCGAAGTGAGACTAACTGTGGATTTATAGCACAGCACTGAATCAAGACATCCCAGACATATCAATAAAATCTCATAGGAATAGGCACACCTTATTCCTCTAACTTTCACCTTCTAACAACTTCCTCTCTACTGGAACTTTGAGTAGAGCGGTGGCATCCCTCAGGGCTGTGGGAGATGGTGGTACTTCAACCAAGTTCAGAAGAGAATTTCCAGCAGAAATAATTAATGATTTGGTGTACTGTAAGGGATGAGTGGAACCAGCCCAAATTTCAAATGCAGTCAGGTTTTTTGACAATGACATCTAGCCTTCTGGGGATTGGCCAGGGTGAAGAGAGCCAGGAGAGGCATGTAGCTTTCAACTCTGTAATCAGTTAGGCTTATGTCTGAGTAACTACAGCCCCGTAGTCTTTAAGGTTCCTGTCTAGCATGGATTCTGCCATTGGAAGACAGAGAATGAGGCTAGGGAGCCAACAGAGCTTGACCATGTAGAGTTCTGGACAAAGGCATACCTAGGTTGGAATGGGCCCTGGTGCAAAAGATGGAATAAGGCCTTCTTACCCCCATTCAACAGCAGGGGATGCAGTTGCACTAGGGAGCATGGACCCCCCTAGATCTAGGGGCTCCAGTGCAGCGGCATCACCTGTTCCTATTATACCTATGCCATTGGTCCCATAGAGTCAGGAAGGTCCTTTGGTAGAGCAAAGAGTCCTGGATGGTTGGTGACCATCGTGAGATGAAGGTGGTCAGATAAGACAACAGATTGCATTGCAATAACCAGTTGTTTGGGGGAGAGCGGTACAGGTTGTAGGTATGGGGGAGTAAAGGGGTTTACTCAACTGAAGAGAGCCCAAACAAAAAAATCCTAAATCTTCAGTCTTTCAAATCTTTGAGATCATTCTTAGTGGAATGGCTTAAGTGACTCATTGTTCTCCTCAGGGGCAGTCTCCAGCATCCTTTAGGGGTGAGTGTTATCTGGAATATTTTGTTCTTTTAAAAAAATTTAATAACATTGTTTCCCTGTAGCTGGTTACTTTCCATTTGCAAACACATGTGGTAACGCAACATCAACTTCCTTTGTACATTGTGTATGAAAGGCAACCTCACTCTACACCGGCCAATTAAACCACCCTTAGCTTTTGGTGGGAATTTTGTAGGCCACCCAGAGGCACAATAAGGCCTTAAATCCTGGAAAGCTGTGTACTCAAAGATGAATTTGTTCACATTAATTGAAAAAGGGAAATCTTCCAAAACACAAGTGGAAATATTAGTTTTAATAAACCAGTAGTTTCTATGAATGGAGCTGGATCTCCTTTGAGTATGTACCACAGATGCTTTGAAAATATAGTAAGATCAAGCACACTCTTGTCTTTGTCTTATATAAGTCTGTCCTCATTTGCATTATTGGTGAGATTCTCACTTCCTTCCTCAGAGCTTTTTCTCTCTGTCATGAAACTAACTGAATTCCAATCCCACCTCACCTGGAATGAAACAGATGGAAACGTGAATGAAGAGAGAATATAGGGTTTGTGGGCAGGGGGAAAGGGGAAACATCCTTCTGCTGTTTCGGTTTTATGATGGTGTAACTCCAATTAACTTCAGGGGAGTTATTTCTGATTTACACTGGTGTGAATTCAGTATTTTTGATCCAATGTGGCTGTCGGGTTCTCTCTCTCACATGCAAACTGGCACGCCATCACCCAAGAATACCTCCAAGGAAGTCAGTGGGGTGATGCTGGTTTAGCGAGCCAATCGAAGAGAGGGGGAATTAGGTCCAGTCCAATTAGAAGGTGACAAACAAAGCTTGAGGCTCAGGCATGGGTGCCAGGAGAGGTACAAGGGGGTAGAGTACAGTTCTGTCACCATGGCTCCCATCTGGACCCACCTCCATCTGCCCTGCTCCTTTCTGATGTGGCCAGTGGCCCTTATGAGCACCATGACAACATTGAGTTGTGGTTGCATCAGAAAAGGGACTTTCCAACCCTGCCCCCCCCCCAACAAATTCTGCCAGAGCCCCTGCTCTTAGATACCCCAAGGCAGTGTACTAGCATTAGTCTTCATAGAGTCTGTGGTGCTCTGTCTCCCTCTAGTGGTGGCACTAGGTCACACCGAGGCTGTGGTGCTGTCTCCCTCTAGTGGTGGCACTAGGTCACACAGAGGCTGTGGTGCTCTGTCTCCCTCTAGTGGTGGCACTACGGTACAAAGTAGGTTCATGAGTCTGCTACTTTGTAGACCTAAGACACCTCTATATTTAACTCAAGGGGGGCGGGGGAGAGGTTACAGTCATTCTAGTTCAATACCACTAAGCAATGATCCACGTGGGAATTTCAGATTACAAATGGTGACCTGTACAGGGATCGTGAACTGTTTGGACCTCTGCAGCTAGGAATGCACTCCCCAAGTCAGGGAAGGGTCTTGAGTTCACAGACTGTGGTGCTCTGGCCTCCTCTTCCAGTGATGTGATAGTGCTCAGCCCCGTAGTGGTTCATGAGCTTGCTATAAGACCGCAGTAAAAAGTCTGTGGTAATCTTTGGGTCCTGATAAAGGATAAAAGGACATAACAGCCAAGGCTTAAGAAAAAAAAAAGGCTTTATTAAAATTGCGGGCTAGTTCACATGGAGCGAGTCCTGTGCTTGCAGGCTCAGGCACAACTGCCCCCAGAAAGTTGCTCTTTGGCTATCGGGACACAAGCGGAGTGTAAGGTGGCCAGATATGCAAATTCTAGAGGTCATTTATGAGAAATACAGGTTGCAGGGCTGCATTGGCTCCAAAGCAGCCCTGCAACCTGTATTTCTCATGTGTCCTCCAAAATCTGCATATCCAGCCACCCTAGTGGAATGTAGGCCTCAAACCCTCATCCTCTTGCTTCACAAGCAGCAGGGGGATCTATGCTGCCACCAAGCTGCCGTGGTGGAGCAGCAGAACTACAGCCCTGGGGCCTCTTGCAAGTCTGACTCCACCAGACTTCTGATTGGCCACCGGTGACCCACATCCTGATTAGCCTGAGACTCCTATATAGCTTCCTGGGACACAGCAAGCCTCTGACTTGAACAATCGGACAGAGACTCGTCTTTTCAGCAACCTCACACCTCCTGCACCCCCGATGATCCTGCACTGGAGCTGAAACAGGGACCTAATATGGTACCTGCAGGTAACACTCACATTCTCAAGTACCGTCTTGGATATTCAGCAGATGATATCTGAAAAATCAGTAAATTCTGGTACCAATTTTTCAAATATCTGGTTAATTGGGACAGTAAACCGAAAATCTGGACCAGAAATTGACATTCTGGGACACTCAGGGACATCAGGTTGAAATCGGGTACTAGGCCCAAAATGACAAATCGCGGCATGGTGTTTCCATGGGAAACAGGTCATTTGCTTCCATTCATGCAATGCGGAAACTTACCAGCTTTTCTGCTGTTTTGGCCATTTGTCAGGTTTTTGGCAAGTTGAACAGAGCTGCCAGAGGGTGATTCCAAACCCCATGTGCATCCCATGCACACCCCTCGGGCCGGTGAAGATGCAAAGATGCTGGCTAAGTTCAAGGGAAGTACTGGAAATTGCCATGAAAGTGCCATAAAAGTGCTGTAAAACTTTTGTAAAATTCCCAGAAAGTGTTGAAATTGACGTGAAATGACAGGCCGATAGCGACAATGGCAGTAGCGTAGAATCACTGGAGACTAATGAAGTACCGACGGACACTCGTAACTGTGCCGCCGAAAGGTTGGTATTTCCCTGCACAACAGGAACAGTTGCCCTTCTCTCAGCTTTATCAGGTATTGATTCATACCCAAAATATTTGGGTAGATTTGGGTACCAGAAATTGGAGAGGTATATCCATTTTGTGGGTATCTGTTTCAGCTTTATCCTGCACCCCTTTGGATCCTATTAGAAATGATTCCCCAGCATTCAACCCTTGCCTGGTTATCAGACAAAGGCTCTTGCCTGCCCCCACATACCAAATGCCTGATTGGATAGCTACCCCAGACTTGAACCTTTGGTCCCACTTGATGTGTACTGTCACCCTGGATCAACATAACCTAATGGCTGGGATCCCGACACCTAATCAATCTTAGATGTACAGTAAATATTACTAGCAAGGTCCATGTGTTTTAGCTTAGATATATAAGATCATGCATACAGAGAAAGGGACGACTAACTCAGTCTCCACACTGCAACAGAGTCAGAGATATCAACATCCAACTCACCACCACCACCACCACCACACACGCCCCTGAAAAAAATGTTCCTTGGACTTCACTTTGAACTCTTCAGTTTTACTTTTCATTCTTGGCAAAGAAAAGAACACAAAAACCTGAAAAGCTTCAGAGAAGAGTAACAATCAGATGACGGTGAGTCTGGAATTCAAGTCCTTTGAGCTGTGCTGATGGCACAGAGCATGTTAGCCTAGGGAAGAGAAGGTTAAGAGCGTGGAGAGCAGGACATGTTGGTAGTTTTCAATTTTTAAAAACGATGCAATAAAAGGTGGTGAAGATTGCTCTCCATTACCAGTGAAGACAGGGCAAGAAACAATGGTTTCAAATTACACGACAGTAGGCTTAAGTTCAGTGTTCTTCCCAACAGTTAGAACAGTTCAGCAGTAGGAGGTTTGCAGAAAGCATTGCTACCATTTTCATTTTCTATTTCTGTTTACAAAATCCCTCTCATTTTCTGGGGTTTTCGTAAATTACCCTACCATTTTAATCTTTTTATTTTCTGTTTATTTTATTAAAAAATAATTTTCAAAAATCACGTCACAGTGATTTTTTTTACTATTCTGTGGGTATGTTTTCTATTTTTTAATGTTTTCTGTGGGTGCTTTATAGAGGCCAGGGCAGCCATTGAGGAGACAATTAGGCACCATCCATTCAGGGAAGGAATGGGGGTGGAGACGTATCCGGCTTTAACTCCAGGTGGGCACCTGGTGGCCAAAAGGGCAAACCAGCTATCTTGAGCTTTAGAGACCTGGGTTCAAGCCCTGCTCCAGCCTGAGCCGAGCATTTTGGCTACTCAAAGGGCTACCCAAAAATGTGAATAGTAAACCCACTACCAGTTTTAGCACTACTATTTCTAAGGACCAAGGCCAAAATCTGGAAAACGGATCTGCGCCGCCCTATTTTAATCTGAGATGTGAATTTCAAGTCTAGTGGATTCCTCCTCCTCACGGTGCCTCATTTTATATCGCACAAAACCCAGGCACGTGCAAGGATTCTGCTAATTTCAACTCAGTGTATGGGAGAGAGAATTTTAGGACAGTTTGAAAAACTCTTGTACGAAGGCTGCCTAATTATGGGAGCAACTCATAATGAAGTCTTTAGCTGGCTAAAATTAGATCAGAAAATATATGAATATGCAATAGAGAGTCGCAGCATGCCAACTTTGTTATGTTAGTAGAAAGAAGACAAGCGAAGCAGGAAGTTTGGAGAATTCAGTATATATTAGGAATGGGAGTCCAGAGGGAATTTTGGTTTCGGATTTCTCGGTTTCGGTTCTTTATGAATTTTGGATCTCATTTCGGTTTGGGATTTTTCAGTTTCGGTTCTTTATGAATTTCAGATCTCATTTCAGTTTTGGATTTCTTGGTTTCAGTTCTTTATGAATTTCAGATCTTGTTTCGCTTTCCGATTTTTCAGTTTCCATTCTTATGAATTTCAGATCTCGTTTCAGTTTTGGATTTTTCGGTTTTGGACCTTTTTCTACCTTTGAAGTAAAAGGGAACCAGCCACAAGGGGAGGGAAGGGAATGAAACAAAATCAATGTAAAAGATAAAAAATGCCAGAACCGAAAAATCCAAAATTTTGAATTAATCCAAAATGGCCATTTTGGGGCAACTTCAGTTTTATCAGTAACCGAAATTCCCATCTCTACTATATAGGAGTACTGAAAAGAATATGACTTCAAATTTGTTGATCAACCACTCTTACCTTTTTGACAAATACTTGAATTTGAATTCACGCCATTGAAGACCTCCAGTGAGAAGTTCACCCAATAGTGTGGGTAAAAGCCAATAGTGTAATAGGTTTTTTTTTTTTAAAGGATTGGATACGTTCTTAGTGGATAGATCCACAAATGACTACTAGTCAAGTTGGTTGAGGATAGAGCTACATCAGGCCTGATGGGGTACCTGCCCCTCCTCTTCAGGTACCTGGTGCCTGAAAATGTGGGGATGCCTCAAGGCACCCCAGGATGCCAATCCCAGTACCTGTGGCTCCCCGGGCCCCTGGCTGACTCACCTCACTGGCTGGACTGCTGCTCCTCTTGAATCCTGGCGGGTCCCCACTTCTCCCCAGCACATGCCCTGCTCAGCTCAGCGGGGAACTTCCCTGTGTGGCTTTTTGTGAGTGGGGAGTGAGAAGGCCTCTTCCCATCTTTGTGTGCCCTCCTAATGGGTCCCGTGTTCCCCTGGGGACCTAAAATGGGGGAGTGCTCTGTGCTCCCCTGATATGGGTCCCCCTGGGAATAAGGGACCCATTAGTGGGGCGCACACAGATGGAAAGAGGCCTCCTCAAACTCCTTCCCCCCTCCCCTCAGCTGAGCAGCATGTGGGCTGCAGAGAAGCAGGGAGAAGTCAGGAGTCTGGAGCAGAGGATCAGCAGTCTGGTCAGTGAAATGAGTCAGCCTGTGGCCTGGGGAGTCGGGTAGCCCGTCATGTCACATCCAGGTACCGGTTGGTGCCTGAACGCAACAAGGGTGAGTTGGGCATCCCATATTTGATGGGGTGCCTAACTGGCTGGGTACCCTGTTGCAGCTCTATATGAGAACATACATAACCTGTGACTGTCGGGAGCTGGGCATAAATATGAGGAAATGGTTTGCTCCATTGTGAGCTTTTAGATACTTCTAAGCAACCAAGAATGGGCACTTTCAGAGATGGATGGATGGACAATTGGTCCGACCCAGTATGGCACCTCTTATGTTCATCAATAAGGAATTTGATGAGTTTGACTGTCTAGTAAAACTAGACAGTTTGGGCTGTTTTTACATGGATGGAGGTGGGTGGGGGGATGGGTGTTCTGCCGTGGTGGGTGGAGGGGTGTGTGTGTGTGTCCTGTTACACAGAAACACGCACACATTTCCACCCACGGAGCCTTATGAAAAACTGGAGGAGGCTCCATGGGTGGAGTTAGGTGGGTGATGGGTAGAGGTGGGTGTTGAGCGGCAGCGTATACACAGTCCCACCCATTCCGTTCTGTGTTCACATGGGCAAACACTGAGTGGGCACCCATCTCCCCATCTACTGCCGGTTGTTTACACGCCACACACCTGCCCGAACACCGAGTGGGGGGGGGAGACTTCCATGTAAAAACGGCCTTTATTTCCACTGCTTGCTATCCAACCAGCAACTTCGGGTAACAGAATAGCGGCAGCGGGTCCAGCTCCGGCGGCAGTCTGGAGCGCTTCAGGCCTCTTCTAGGCCTTCCAGGAACTGAGGGAGGGGCCGGAAGCCCTCTTTCAGTTCCCGGAAGGCCTAGAAGAGGCCTGAAGTTCTCCGGAGCGCTGCCAGAGCCTGACCCACTACCGCTGCCCCCACCGGACCCAGGGCCAGAGCCCTGGCACCACCAGGTAGGTCAATCCCTGGGGTGTTTGTTTGGGTTTTTTTAAAAAAAGAATTTTACCAGGCTGGGCGGGGAGGTCGGTGAGTCCCGGCGCCCCTTTCACTCACAGAGCCTGGAGGGGGGAGGGAAAACCAGGTTCTCCCCTGCCCCACCCAAATGGGTTCAGTGAAACCGAACAGGTTCAGGCCAAACAGCCCGAACCCAAACGGGTTTGGGGAGGGACGAACCCCAAATGGGCCGAACCCCGAACCCCCCGGTGTTCACACATCCCTACTGGAGAACTGCCTCCCAGCATTAGCTAGAGCCTTGAGCGACCTTGTATGGGAGAGAGACTCCCTATGCAACTGGAGACGGCGTATATGTATGATTTGTATGATCTGATCCCCCATGAAGACTGTGACTCTTTGGGCCTGATCCTGTGGGGACTTACCCAGGGCCACCAGCACCCTGTTACAACACCATCTTGAGGCTCACCATACACGAGTTTTCTTCCCTGCTTTGAAGGCCAAAGTAACACATTAGAAATAGCAGCTTTGGCAATTGCACAAGCACAATAATGCTAATATTGCCAAAACAATGTCACTGAAAAACTAAAAAGACTGAAAAACAAAAACAACCAAACAAAACTCCCCCGAGAAAAACCCAAAACCCTACATACTAAAATAAACCCCAAAAAACTAAAACAACCAAACCAAAATAGATATCGAACAATGAAATTACTAGGTTATAGCTTGTGAGCGGTGGCCTCACATTCAGCGTAAGTTGCCATAGGATCTGCTCCTGATGTCTTAAACCACTGGTGCGACTTGCCTGTGCATGTATTTACTTATACACGGGAAGTCCACAGTTCCCCCAATTACAGTTCCAAGTAAAGCATCCGCACCTTCCTCCCTTGATATACACCTCCTTCAGAGGGCTCTGTCTCCAGGGCAAACCGCTCCAAGGCTTCCAGTCCATCGTGTAAGGTGAATTCCTCTCAGACTCCAATCACAAGGACCTCTGACCTGGCTCTCTGCCAGCCAGTTCCCAGGGTAACCCTGTGTGATGCAGGGGCCTTGAGCCAGGCTCCCTGACCCTTTCTGCTTGGCTTTCTCTCCAGCAAGTCTTCAGCCCTGACGCAGGATTTATCGGATCCTGCTCACCTTTCCATTGTGGTCTTGTCTTCAGCTCCTGCTCAGGATTTTATAATCAGAGCTCCCATTTGGCTTGCAAACCTACTAGGGATGGGCGAACAGAACCGAGTTCAGAAATTCGGTTCGGTTCGGTCGACCGAACTATTCGAGTTCGGTCTGAACTTCCAAACAAAGTTCGGAAATTCAAACCCCATTGAACTAAATGGAATATTATCTTTTAGGGATGGGCGAACAGAGCAGAGTTCGGAAATTTGGTTCGGTTCGGTTCAAAAATTGAGTTTGGTTCAGTTGACTGAACTGGTTGTGTTCGGTCCAAACTCCAAACTTCCAAACCGCGTTCGCCCATTCCTAAAACCCACACCCAACGGAGAGCCTTCCTTCTGACTCACTAGCTACCCGTTGCCTTTCCTGGCTCTTGTGGCTCAAGGTAACCCTCTTCTTAGGCGCCTAAACCCTCTAGCATTGCAAGGGTTTACCCCTTCCCGATCCTAATCCTGAGATTATTCAGTAATCCCATTACAAAGTTATTATCCGTTTTGCCGTTTTTGATTCAGGTAGGGTTAATTCAATCGGTTTGCTCATTTGTTCAAAGATTCATTTCACCTCTGTTCAGAAGATGCTAGTCCCATCCCACAATGAATTCCAGCAAACTGCTGGATTCACATGACCTTTGAAGAAAGACTTCAAAGCTCTGTCCTCAGATCTTCTCCCTATTGCGTTAGTCACCAGCTTCCTATTTAATTCCATCCCTCCCGTGCTGCTTTATTAATTTTCCATTAAACTCATTTCTATTGAAATCTATTATTCACTGTTAAGACCAAGCTCTTAGTCTACTGTAGCCACATTAACCTCCATGAAATAATTAAGGGCTGGATTTTCAGCGCAAGACCTTATGTGTCACCTCTCTGGAACCTAATATGTCTTTCAATGGCATGGCATATAATGAGATGTTCAAATATAGAAAATTGAGTTACTTCTGGTTTCAGTTGTGACATTTATCCAGATGGAATGATCCAACTTCTCAACTGCATTACTTATAATTTACTTTTGACCTTGAGTAGTTGAGACTAATCTTTAAGGAAGCTATCCTTTTAATCTCTCTTATTTTATTAGTATTTAATTGCTCTAACACACTTTCAGATGTACAAATTATATTAGGATTGTAATTCAATTCTTTCTCCCCCTCAAATTACAACGCAACCGAGGGCACTTCTTTTGTTTGAGTCTCCTTCCAATTTGAGATCAGTGAAGCATTAGCATTGGCAAATTTGCTCTTCTTTCCCCATTACACGGCACTGGACAAAAGATACATTCCATTTATTTTTAATTAATGATTTACAGCATTGAGACCTCTCGGTGAAGCCCATCTTTATATACCTAGCTTCTTTTGACTGCAACTCTCATGCTGTTCTTCCAGTGAAGAACTGCGTATATGGGAAAGCCAAGAGAATCAAATCAAGAAATGATTTAATTTCTATGGACACAGCGTGATCATTGCTAATGGATTCCTACTGTTAGCCAAGAGATTTTGACATGTATCCCAAAGAGCATCAGAGGAGGGGAATGATGATCCTTCTTCACATAAATGGTGTCAAAATCTTTCCATAATAGAAGACTTACAATTAAAGTGCATCATTCAANGAGGTCGGTGAGTCCCGGCGCCCCTTTCACTCACAGAGCCTGGAGGGGGGAGGGAAAACCAGGTTCTCCCCTGCCCCACCCAAATGGGTTCAGTGAAACCGAACAGGTTCAGGCCAAACAGCCCGAACCCAAACGGGTTTGGGGAGGGACGAACCCCAAATGGGCCGAACCCCGAACCCCCCGGTGTTCACACATCCCTACTGGAGAACTGCCTCCCAGCATTAGCTAGAGCCTTGAGCGACCTTGTATGGGAGAGAGACTCCCTATGCAACTGGAGACGGCGTATATGTATGATTTGTATGATCTGATCCCCCATGAAGACTGTGACTCTTTGGGCCTGATCCTGTGGGGACTTACCCAGGGCCACCAGCACCCTGTTACAACACCATCTTGAGGCTCACCATACACGAGTTTTCTTCCCTGCTTTGAAGGCCAAAGTAACACATTAGAAATAGCAGCTTTGGCAATTGCACAAGCACAATAATGCTAATATTGCCAAAACAATGTCACTGAAAAACTAAAAAGACTGAAAAACAAAAACAACCAAACAAAACTCCCCCGAGAAAAACCCAAAACCCTACATACTAAAATAAACCCCAAAAAACTAAAACAACCAAACCAAAATAGATATCGAACAATGAAATTACTAGGTTATAGCTTGTGAGCGGTGGCCTCACATTCAGCGTAAGTTGCCATAGGATCTGCTCCTGATGTCTTAAACCACTGGTGCGACTTACCTGTGCATGTATTTACTTATACACGGGAAGTCCACAGTTCCCCCAATTACAGTTCCAAGTAAAGCATCCGCACCTTCCTCCCTTGATATACACCTCCTTCAGAGGGCTCTGTCTCCAGGGCAAACCGCTCCAAGGCTTCCAGTCCATCGTGTAAGGTGAATTCCTCTCAGACTCCAATCACAAGGACCTCTGACCTGGCTCTCTGCCAGCCAGTTCCCAGGGTAACCCTGTGTGATGCAGGGGCCTTGAGCCAGGCTCCCTGACCCTTTCTGCTTGGCTTTCTCTCCAGCAAGTCTTCAGCCCTGATGCAGGATTTATCGGATCCGCTCACCTTTCCATTGTGGTCTTGTCTTCAGCTCCTGCTCAGGATTTTATAATCAGAGCTCCCATTTGGCTTGCAAACCTACTAGGGATGGGCGAACAGAACCGAGTTCAGAAATTCGGTTCGGTTCGGTCGACCGAACTATTCGAGTTCGGTCTGAACTTCCAAACAAAGTTCGGAAATTCAAACCCCATTGAACTAAATGGAATATTATCTTTTAGGGATGGGCGAACAGAGCAGAGTTCGGAAATTTGGTTCGGTTCGGTTCAAAAATTGAGTTTGGTTCAGTTGACTGAACTGGTTGTGTTCGGTCCAAACTCCAAACTTCCAAACCGCGTTCGCCCATTCCTAAAACCCACACCCAACGGAGAGCCTTCCTTCTGACTCACTAGCTACCCGTTGCCTTTCCTGGCTCTTGTGGCTCAAGGTAACCCTCTTCTTAGGCGCCTAAACCCTCTAGCATTGCAAGGGTTTACCCCTTCCCGATCCTAATCCTGAGATTATTCAGTAATCCCATTACAAAGTTATTATCCGTTTTGCCGTTTTTGATTCAGGTAGGGTTAATTCAATCGGTTTGCTCATTTGTTCAAAGATTCATTTCACCTCTGTTCAGAAGATGCTAGTCCCATCCCACAATGAATTCCAGCAAACTGCTGGATTCACATGACCTTTGAAGAAAGACTTCAAAGCTCTGTCCTCAGATCTTCTCCCTATTGCGTTAGTCACCAGCTTCCTATTTAATTCCATCCCTCCCGTGCTGCTTTATTAATTTTCCATTAAACTCATTTCTATTGAAATCTATTATTCACTGTTAAGACCAAGCTCTTAGTCTACTGTAGCCACATTAACCTCCATGAAATAATTAAGGGCTGGATTTTCAGCGCAAGACCTTATGTGTCACCTCTCTGGAACCTAATATGTCTTTCAATGGCATGGCATATAATGAGATGTTCAAATATAGAAAATTGAGTTACTTCTGGTTTCAGTTGTGACATTTATCCAGATGGAATGATCCAACTTCTCAACTGCATTACTTATAATTTACTTTTGACCTTGAGTAGTTGAGACTAATCTTTAAGGAAGCTATCCTTTTAATCTCTCTTATTTTATTAGTATTTAATTGCTCTAACACACTTTCAGATGTACAAATTATATTAGGATTGTAATTCAATTCTTTCTCCCCCTCAAATTACAACGCAACCGAGGGCACTTCTTTTGTTTGAGTCTCCTTCCAATTTGAGATCAGTGAAGCATTAGCATTGGCAAATTTGCTCTTCTTTCCCCATTACACGGCACTGGACAAAAGATACATTCCATTTATTTTTAATTAATGATTTACAGCATTGAGACCTCTCGGTGAAGCCCATCTTTATATACCTAGCTTCTTTTGACTGCAACTCTCATGCTGTTCTTCCAGTGAAGAACTGCGTATATGGGAAAGCCAAGAGAATCAAATCAAGAAATGATTTAATTTCTATGGACACAGCGTGATCATTGCTAATGGATTCCTACTGTTAGCCAAGAGATTTTGACATGTATCCCAAAGAGCATCAGAGGAGGGGAATGATGATCCTTCTTCACATAAATGGTGTCAATATCTTTCCATAATAGAAGACTTACAATTAAAGTGCATCATTCAAATGAAATGATTTGTGTAATAGTTAAAATCTCTGCTATAGATCCGAGGAGGTTTAAATATTGATTCAATTAGTACACTTTCATTTATTTTATTCATTCTTTTCCACATTTTATTTATATTTCCAGGCTTACTCCAAGCTTCATCTAGTCTTTTCCAACACAAATCTAGCGAGAAAACAGGATACCATAATCCATGAACCATCTTTATGGACTTCATACCTCTTAAGATAACCCTAAGTAGCATGCATAGGAGTTCTGTTGAGCCTCTGCAATTAGCTGGACTTTACCTCGTATACTTAAAAACTCATCCCTCCCTTTTTAAAAGGAAGAAGGAAGCTAGAGTATAGAGAGTCCCATGCGTGTTTTAAGGGTGACTGATATGATGGTCCCATAAAGGGTTCATTCCTGCCATGTGGCAAAGATAATCATTTAAAAATTCTTCCGTTGACTGGGACAATGGAGTGTGGCCATGGGATGCTTATCATCTCCATAGTGTTGAGAAGATTGCTTAGAGACCAGTGGTGGGATTTACATAAGAATCTAAAAAGTGCCATACTGGGTCAGACCAATATGAGTTATCATTTCTATCATGCTACCAGTTTTATGCAACGCTGCGCAGATACACGTAACATCAAGAACGGTCCCTCCTCCAAGGAACTTAAAATCCGGCTAAGACACAGATGGTTGAAAACAAGGGGCATTATATAAATCATGGACTAAAGAATGCAGTTTATTCAGTAATTTAATTCATTAGAGCTAAAATATTTTAATTAAAATCTAGAAGACTAGGTATATAGCCTGGGTTCATAAATTAAAGGTGACCTCAAAGAGGTGGGCCTTTAGTCGGTCCTTGAATACGGACAGGGAGCAGGAAGATTATTCCAGGCATACGATGTAGCAAGGTGAAAGGCACAGAGTTGGGAGTTGGCGATGGAGAAGGGTGCAGATAAGAGCATCTTGCCCAATGAATGGAGGTCACAAGAAAGGATGTAGGGAGAGATAAGGGAGGAGAGGTAGTGAAGGGCTGGAAAGGGATGACATTTATAGGACAAAGATGGGTAGAAGAAGTTTGAACTGTATGTGGATGCGGATGGGGAGCCAGTGTAGTGACTTGAGGAGAGGGGTTACATTGTCCTAGCGGCGTGCAAGGCAGGCATGTCTCACAGCTGAATTTTGAATAGAATGTGTGGCTATAAATGGTTCAGCAAGAGGCCTGTAAGAAGCAGGTTACAATAGTCTAAAGAAGAGACGATGAGAGACTGGATAAGGGTTTTGGTAGTGTGTTCAGAAAGGAAGGGACGGATTTTGGAAATGTTATAAAGAAAGAAGAGACAAGCTTTGGCAGTGTTTTTGATGTGAGCAGAGAAGGAGACAGAGGAATCAAAGATGACTCCAAGGTCAGTTTGCCAGAGTTCACAGCGGGATGGGGTAGTGTCTTCTGAACAGAGGGGAAAGTAATCTGAATAAATGAGCAATGAATTAACCCTACCTGGACCAAAAATGGCAAAGTGGATAATAACTGTGTAATGGGATTACTGAATAATCCCTGCAGGACTAGGACCAAGAAAGGGTAATTCTTTGCAAAGATAGAGCCCTTAGACTCAGGGCAAGAGGACTGAAGGGACAGGAAGGATGACAGTGTTTTCCACAGAGATAGAAAGTGAGGGGAGGGGACAAGTGAGTTTAGGAGGAGATATAAGAACTTCCACCTTGGCCACATTAATTTCAAGGTAGTGGTGAGACTTTCAGGCAGCGATGTCAGAAAGGCAAACTGAGGTGTGGGATTAAATTCTGGATGAGAGTTCTGGTGCAGAGAGAGAGAGAGAGAGATATCTGTGAATCATCGGGTATTTTCAGACATTACGAGATCACGCTCAACCACAGTGAACCACGGTCAATCCCACGGCGGGGCCAAAGCGCCCTGAACGTCTGTTCGGCAGCCGTCAGATGTTCACCACAGTCAATACCCACATGGGGTCAAATTCAACCACGCTTCCGGACCTCCAGGACGGACCATCTCTGAAAGCGTGGTCAAAGAGATTCCCAGCGGGAAACAATAAAAAGTAACGTCTGGA
>QEPC01007512.1:10590507-10622979 GCA_003113815.1 Sphenodon punctatus
GTGAAAACAGACATGACACTAACCACCCTTTAACCACCCTTGGTGGTTATTTATGCATGTTGCAGGGCTGTATTGGTGCCCTATGCAGCCCTGAAACATGCATAAATGACCACCAAGGGTGGTTAAAGGGTGGTTAGCGTCATGTCTGTTTTCACCCAGAGACAGAGAAATAAATCTGTTTTTATAACTGTCAATTTGTCTAAGTGAGGCTGAGTTACAGAAACCACACAGAGATCGAGAGAAAAACCAGCACATGTTCTGTCTGAGACTGAGCTAACATTGGCAAAGTTCCTCAGTGTGGCAGAAGGTTAATAACAACACTCACCATGCCCTCCCCCAAAGCCATCCTGAGTCCCTGATTGGTACAGAAAACTCCCTTCTGACCCCCTTCTGAACTCTTGTTTACAGCAAGGCACAGACTGGCTGGAGCCATGGCATGTACTCTAGCCCTGCATGCAGCAGTCCGAGCACGGCTAATAACTAATAGTAAAATTGATTCGTTTTTCGTTATTAACCTATTTGTTTTAGTTATTGTAATAACTGTTTTTATAACTGTCAATTGCAAAGGCCAGCCCGCTGCTCTTCCCTGTTCCCCATGCTCTGTGGCAGAGGGAGTGCATGGAGACTTGCCTCCGTGGCCAGAGTAGCCACCCTGGAAGCTGTCCATTTGAATCCTCCCTCCCCCACCCCCACTCCACCTGGGTGGGTGCTCTGTGGCAGTACCACTCAATGGCAGACCCCGCCCCCCATTGCATTGCTTGTTTAACAAAACAAAACAAAACAAAACATGGTTTTAATGAGCAGGGCAGGGGTTCCGTATCTTTTGGGAAACCACTGCTGTAGGGCAAGTTTCACGGCTGGTGGAACTCCTCATCAATAGTGTAAATCCATGGAGTAGAGTTACATCAGGGAAGAATGTTTCCAATAGAGTTCTTTCCCTAACTAATGAAGAAGCAATTGTAATAGAAAATAGTATGCATTTTAGATACACCTGTACATGCATTTACAATTTTTTCAGAGCATTTTGTTCATTAAATATCTCAGCATTTAAGATTCAGCTTACTTCCCAGCATAGGACCTAATACCAGTGGCGGCTGGTGGGTTTTGAGGTTGGTGGGGCAGTAAGGCCGGTGGAACCTTATGGCTGGCAGAGCTCTAGGGTGGGGCTTGTCCATTGTAGGTAGAGCCTCCAAAAATCCAGCAACTAGGAGTTATCAGCGTTAATATCTGATGGACAGAACATTAGTTAACACTGGGAACTCCTTGCTGCTGAGTAAAACCCTGCCACTTGGAGATAGAGAGAACCCTTCTACTAGCATCTCATCCATTCAGTGGATGGGACTCCAGTAGGATGACTCTCTCTCTCCGTCCAACAGTGGTAGTGCATTAGCAGAATAAAAAAAACCTGATCACATGTTTAACACATACAAAACCTCAGGGCCACAACAAAACAGCTTTGGTATCATGTTAATCCTTGTGAAACACTGAGCAAAATGATGTAAGAAAAACAATGAGCCACCTTAATTTAGGCAGGCAGCTTATATTCACAGCTTAAAATGTCAGTTTCAGCAAAGCTGCACACTCAAACCATTTACACAAGCCTACCCAGGTTCATAGTCCCGAAAGGCATCCAGGGAGCCCCAAATACAGCAGCAAAACAAATGCTCCATGTCATCAAGTGAATAAAACTCACATTCCAACTGATCTTGAACCAACAAACTTTATTCCCATTGCCCTATACACAGATCTATAAAAACCACACATAAACCAGAAACAAACCTACAATGAGTCATCTTAATTTAGGCAGGCAGTTTATATTCACAGCTTAAAATGTCAGTTTCAGCAAATCTGCACACTCAAACCATTTACACAAGCCTACCCAGGTTCAAAGCCCAGAAAGGCATCCAGGGACCCCCAAAGACAGCAGCAAAACAAATACTCCATGTCATCAAGTGAACAAAACCCACATTCCAACTCCCCCACTGTGTCCCCAAGTGCTCCCCCTACTCCCCAGTGCCCCCACTCCCGTGTGTCCTGAAGTGACCCCAGTGTGTCCCCCTCCCCATGTGTCCCCAACTGACCCCACTCCCCAGTTAACCCCCATGTGTCCCCAACTGACCCCACTCCCCAGTTAACCCCCATGTGTCCCCAACTGACCCCACTCTCCAGTTAACCCCCATGTGTCCCCAACTGACCCCACTCTCCAGTTAACCCCCATGTCCCCAACTGACCCCACTCTCCAGTTAACCCCCGTGTCCCCAACTGACCCCACTCTCCAGTTAACCTCCTGTGTCCCCATCACCTCCCTGTACCCCAAACCCCACAGCCCCCCAATACAGCCACCCCAGCATCACCTCCCTGCACCCCAAAACCCTCATCCCCCAGCAGTCACCCCCAGCATCACCTCCCTACACCCAAACCCCTCAGCACCCCAGAACAGCTACCCCAAGCACCCCCTACCTTCACCCCCAAACTGCTCCACACACTCCCCCCAGCCCCACATCCCCAGTCTCTCTCCACACACACACAAACCAGAAAAAGCACATGGGTAACAGGGGGACATGCTGCAGCCTTCACAGAAAAATCCAAACTCAAGCAGCAAAACCATCCATTGTACCTACAGCCTCCCGCCCCCCCAGGGTGGGGAGGGGTTGAAGACGACAAAAGTTTAAATGCACAAGCAAGCAAACAAAGCACAGGGCAGGGGATTATTTTTTTTCAAAACTTACCAGGTTCCTGAAAGGATGAGACCTCCTGTGCACTCTCTAGTCTGACTCTGATCTCTTCCCCCTCCCTTCTAGTGAACCTAGAGGGAGGAGCAGGGAAGAATCAGCTCTCCTCCCAGTAGAGGAGGGACCAGGGGGAGAAAATGAGGTGGCCAGAGCGTTTTGAAAAGGTGCCCAGACACGCCCCCTAAGCCTTGCTGATTGGCTGGGTTTCTCCATAGGAACCCAGCCAAGGAGCACATGGCACCCCCCACACTCCATCCCCAAACCCCCAGAAAGCGGTGCGTTTCTGGGTCGACGCCCAGCACATGCTTTCTGAGAGCTTAGTTCTCTGGCCAGTGAGTGGAAAGCTAGAGGGAGGGGAGAGCAGTGCAGCATGAGGAGGAGGATTGACTCCCCTCCTCTTCCTCTCCTTGCAGAGTTCTCTCCCTGCAGGGTTTGTTTACATATGACTCATCCTGTTGGAGGAGAGTTACAATGTAATTGAAGCCTGAGACAAGCGGGGAAATTGACCGCGCTGCCTCTGGATCAGCTGAGGAGGAGCTTCTGGCTCCCCAGCAAGCATGGGGCTCATGGGGGGACCCCTGAGGGACTTGGGGGGACACCTGCCCCAACACCCTGGGGGAGGTGCCGCCCCTGCCGCATATGCCAACTCCTATGCACACTGCACGGCTCGAATGCGCATGCCCAGGTACATACATGCATGCTGTGTGCTCAGCACGGCTGCGCTGAGCAAAGGAGAAAGCTAGACCGAAGCAATCTCCGAACCCAGACACCCGGTGGCCCTAGGGGATGGACCAGGGGCCGTGCCTGCTTCATCCCCCCGGCCGCGGGGTGTGTGGGCTTGGGGATTGCATCGGCCCAAGTTGCGTCTTTGCCCAGCCTGAGCGTACATGTTCTGGCTTGTGCACTGCACCTGTGGGCAGCTTAGACAGGCCATAAGTTTGGGCCCGTAGCTGATAGTTCCTAAAGGATGAAGTTTTACTTTGGCTCCCTTCTCTCAGGAAAACATTCTTGTCTTTGGTGAGGTGTTGACTTTAAATCAGTTCACAGTCTGCTTTCCTAGCCATTCTGACACCAAAATTCACTCCTGTGAAATGAGCCGGGTAATGTCACTAAGTCAATGCTAAGTGCTTTATTTTAGAAGCATTTTAGGTTAATGAAAGAGTTTTGACACACCTGAAAGGGGCAAAAACAAAACAAGAAAAAGACATCTCGCACAAGATCTGTTTCTGACTTAGCTTGGCAAGAGACAATTTTTCTCCCTTCCGAGGAGCATAATAAAAAAAAGCTTGCTGTTTTATAGAACGTCTCATCCTGAAAATGTCACACATGAGCAGTAAGTATATTTTCACCTAACATACAGTTAACTTGTAGAACTTGTAGAACTTTCTGAGGATGTTGTGAAGGCCAGTAGCATAGCTGGGTTAAACAAGGTGTAAATGCTTCACGGTGTCACTGTATAAATGGATGCAGGGTCGAGACCCCAAATAAACAGTATAGTAGGGAATGAACTTAGAACCGTTATTTATTAACACCTCCTTAGGTTTAATTGGTCTCTAGGGCATCAGTCCTTATACAAACAGAAGCTCCAAGGGCTGCTTAGAAGTTGGGGATGAGTGTCCTTAAGGGGTGTGCTCAGCAACAGGAGGGTCCAGATCACCAGATTTGTGCCATGGATTTGCTCCCTGTCCTTGTGTGCATGCCCTCATCTCTAATCCCTTGCCCTAAGCTCAGTTTTCCAGTGCTTCGGACAAGGAAGGAAATGGATGCAGGGGCCAGATCCAGGAACTAGATGCAGGCCACATTTGGCCCTTGGACCTGAGGTTCCCCGCCCCTAACCTAGGGCATCAAAATGACTAGCCTGGCTTCCTGACTGCAAATAATTGGATGTGGGTGTCAGACCTGGCCAACTGGTTGGTGAGCTTCATAGATGTAGAATGGTACCTATTATTATATTACCTTGAACACAGCAGGGAATTGATCACTCCATTTTGACCTGATGTGTGCTTCTCCAATGTGATGTCAGAGTCAGAGACAGGATGGAGGGCTGAATGGACCAAAGGACCATCCTCAGTCTATTACTTTCCACTTTTTCGTTCCTTCCACTTGGACAGCTCCCAGGGTGGCTACTCTGGCCACGGAGGCAAGTCTCCATGCACTCCCTCTGCCACAGAGCATGGGGAACAAGGAAGCGCACCGGGCTGGCCTTTGCAATTGATATGTCCCCATCATGAGTGCTGGGGAACCC
This sequence comes from Sphenodon punctatus, assembly GCA_003113815.1. Classification (NCBI taxonomy): domain Eukaryota; kingdom Metazoa; phylum Chordata; class Lepidosauria; order Sphenodontia; family Sphenodontidae; genus Sphenodon; species Sphenodon punctatus. The sequence goes on from QEPC01007512.1 coordinate 10,595,485, forward strand.
AGACTCCCCAGCGCTCCTGGTCAGTTCTTGTGACTTGCAAAGGCCGTGACCCACCCCCCCCCAGTGACTATGAGTGGTGGCGGGTTGGCCTGGTTGGCCTCCCCAGTTCTTATGGGTTCCATGGCTGCTCATTGCCATGGTCACTATTTGGCTTGCCCTACATGGAGCCCTCAGGATTTCTCAGCAGTGCTCCGGGATTGGGTACACCATGCCTCATGGGAGCGTATGCATGCCCCTGCTCCACCTTCAGATGGGCCGTGGGAGGTGTGGCTCCTGGGTGGCCATGCGAGGTAGCGTCTTGTGTAAAAACACCCATGGTTATGCAACCACATTATCGTGTAACGGAATGTTACCGTTACGAGTCTGAAACCAGGTCAGTAGAGCGAGGGAGGAAGTAAGCAAGAAAGGAATTATGGGCAAACAATAAATGACAATACGTTAACCAGCAAACCATCAATGAGTGGCAATACAGTACAATGTATTGCTGTACCATGCTGAATACATATATATTGTCTCTCTCATGTATATGCAATACAGTACACTATAATGGCAACAGCACAATGTGCCTTATGGGGTAACATGGGAAATCAGTAAAATGGTTTCACTGGTTAATCTGCTGAACAGCACTCAATGAGACTGATCCCAAACCCTGCAGAACCCGGGCGCAGCGTGCAGACTCTGCAGACCTCTGTTGCGGGTGCATTGTGCCGAGTGGAAACTGCGTGCATGCGCAGAGGATCTGCAGGTCTTGGGATCGGCCCCAACTAACTAGCCCTTGCTGAATAAACTTGGATATTGCAGATTTGACTGGTGGGTTAGCTAATAGTGGCAGATCACGGATTCAGCTCTAATTGCTCTGCTTTTCTTCTGAGCCTCTCTTAGTTCCCTCAGAATAGTCCCACTGACAAGGGGACATGGGGATCATGATATTTCAGAGGTAGTTTACTGTGAGATGTGGTGTTTTTCTTAATGCCTCACAATGCAGAACATTTGTTTGCTTAGCGAGTGCATTTCTTTCACAGTCATTCATGTAAATGGATTCCACTGAGCCTGTGTTATGTCTCTTTTCTTTCCAGCAGAGACTAAATAAAGCTTTGAAGTTTGGTGCGAAATCCCAACGGCACCAAACTTCAATGCTATTTCCGGACTGGTAGGAAGAGAGGGAGAAAAAATTGACGGTGGGGGAAGAGAGAGAGAGTTCTCCTCTACTTTTACTTTGGTTTTCACCGTCTGATCCTGAAATGGCTGACTTTGAAAATAACCTTAGCACCTAGCTGATGCATTATTCATTGTACTAAAAATGTAAATACAGTTTCTAAAAGGTTAAAGTAAAAAAAATTCCTTTCCCAGCTCAGGTCACAATTATTTAATATTCTGACACAGCAACTTCCTTCATGCATTTTAATGGCAGAGCAAAACACAGTGACCTAAAAAGGGAAGCATCTATATTTATATATTTCAATCTCTCGGATCTGAAAATTGCTTGCAAACTGGGAAGACCTACTCGTGTGGCCAAGATAAGATTAAGGAGGTGAGAGACACTGTGGACTCATTTGAATCAGAGCTGAAATTATGACCAGCAAACATGGGTATACCCACTGAATTTCCGGTACCCAAATCGAACCAAAAATTTCAGGTACAAATAGGTACCTGAACCAGTTTTTGACTGGTTACCTGAAATACTCAAATGTTAAAATACTGACAAACTGGTATCCTGAAATACCAATTTTGTCCTGAATATCGGGAAAATTGGGGGGGAGAGGGCTGTATTTCAATTTTCAGGCAATTCTGAAAAACTGGCAATGAGAATTTCATTATTTTTTTTTAACTATTTGAACAGGATCTGAAATGGTACCCAAAATGTGTGTATTACCTGCTGGTACCAAATCAGGAACCTGTTTCAACTCTTATCTGAATGTTGCGTCGTTGTGAGATATTTGATGGAATTAATTTGCGGGAAGAAGGAAGGGTGTATTTAAAAAAAAAAAAAAAAAACCCAGGATATTAGCTTCTCATTATGACTAGGGGTTTACTGATAAACAGAAAACCTGATGATGATGATGATGAAGCAGCAGCAGCAGTTTGGACAAGAAAAGTAAATGGTAGGCAATGTTTGTGGGGATTATTGTAGTTTTTCATTCTGTAGTGCTTTCAGTGTTCAAAGTGCTGTATAATCCTTTTCTAAGGCTTGTTCAGCCTCCCAACAAACTTGCAAGATAGGTCATTAAATTATTACTCCCATTTTACAGATGGGGAACCGAGGCTGAGAGAGAGTGAGTGACTTGCCAAAGGCCAACTAGTGAGTTCATGGCTAAGAAAGTCCACGACCCACGTCTTAGCCATCAGTGTATGCTATTTTGACCCAGAGTCATCATCAATTCGATTTATTGTGTCAACCAAAGGTTATTACAATATGACAAACAAAATATAAATATCAAATACATATACAAATAAATATAAATTAAAACCGAAGGCATTTGCAATGGCCAGAGCGTAAACTCCGCAACAAAGCGGATCCTGAAGAACTTTAACTATAATTTCCAAAACTAATCGAGGCACCCTAAGTTTCAACATGAGCCACCTCACAAATATCTAAGGCGGTTTTGATTTGAGTAACCATACTCAGAAAGCGAGCAACCTGTACCGAGACATATGGCAGGCGTTCTCCCAACAGATAAATCAAAAGTGATGCCTCAGAACGACCCGGCAGCGATACCAGCAATTGGGCAAGATCAATCTCCCTCTGAGTCGCATAGAGTCCCTTAGGGAGCAACTACACAATCGCTCTGCCAAAGGGGACTGATTATATCTGCCGGTCGTAAGCCAGAGTCTCTGGGCTCCAGGGACAGTCCCAATTTTTCTGAGACAGCCAGGGACAGATGATCTGAAGAAACTGGGACTTTTGGGGGCCATCAGGGGGTGTCTATGTCAGCAGGGCTGGCCTTACCTCAGGGCAACCTAGGGCAACTGCCATGTGCCCTGTGTCACGGGGAAACAGGGGGTCACATACGTGTAACACGGGACTACATGTTTGGTAAATATGTGGTACCAAGGGTTTCACATGGATGCAATGTTACTGTAAATGTACAGTATGCAATGTTACAAGTTCCACATGTTGTAATGCCAACTCTGAGAACAGTAGAACTCAAATTACAGCTCAGGTTGACCCTCTCACACGTCACAAGTCTGTAGAAACTACAAGAGATAATCGAACGTGGATTGAAAGCTGGGGTGCTAGACATCCTATGGAAATGTTAATGAACTTCCATGTTGCCTACATGCTCTGGGACACATTCCCTAGAGGCGGGAAAACCCAGACAAAGAGAGACAAATACGATAAAAGGACAGAGATCCCAGAGGGAGGATGAGACTGCTTGGAGATTTCCTGCAAGAGCCATCTTGCACATCTACATACGAAAGAGCCAGCTGATCACTGCAGGCTGGGGGAAGATGAAATGAGACACAGCTTCGCTCTAAGAAGCCAGAGCCCAGCCAGTTCCTTATGGCTGAGAAAACCAGAACTTATGGACTTGTTCTAGGGTAAGATGAATAACTTAGGAACACAAAACAGTATAAGTTAGGAATGCGTTATGTTTACCTTTTATTTCTAATAACACTCTGTATCAACTATCTTGTTATGTGATTAATAAATATACTTCTTAGTTTATAAAGAAGTGGTCTAGAGTCTAATATTGGAACACAAGTGAGCTACAAGAGCCCTCAAGCTCTTGCGAACCCAGAGAGTAAAGAGTCTGGAAACGGGAAGGATCGGGCCCTTGTGTGACAAGAAGTTTCATTGTGGCAGACTTGAATTAGCCAGTGAGAGAAACTGATTCAAGAGGACTGTGCGCAAGGGAAACTGAGTCACTCAAACCCGGTAAAGTAGGGGGTGTTGAACCCCAACCCATGACACCCTGCTATTTTCTCAACTTCCAGTGCCCCCTGATTTCAACAGTGATCAAGAACCCTACATTTAATCTTTGCTTTGGCTTCTGCACATTCTAAGGCAGACTCTCCATGTCAGAAAGGGGGTCATCCATAAGGACTACCCCCCCTCTTTCTGACAAGGCCCCCACCCCTATAGACTATTATGACATTCCATAAGGGGTGGGGTTACATCAGAAAGAGAGATGAGAGTACAGCTCCTTTGTCCAGGCCCCTACCCCCCACTCCCCAATTCTCCACTACTGGGTAAAAGGCCAAAGGGAAGTAGTAAACATACCAGAGCCAGCATTGAAAATGAAAGGGAAACTAGTTAAAGGAAACATTTTTCTTTGTACACGTTCTTAACCAGAGCTCATTGCAATCCGTTGGATTGCCCATGACCACAAGGAGTATTGGATGAATGGAATAATTCAACTGTCTGGTCTGCCTCATGCAGGATTGCTATTCAAAACAACAGTGCCTCATTCTTCTCTCATTTGCGCTGAGATAAATTAGGATTAACTCCGCTGGAGCTACCGAAGTGGAAATGCTTTGCCAGAGGATAATTCTGTGACAGGAGTTTTAAGAAACACCTTCTGACAGACAAGTCGTAAAAGGCCCAACATTTAATTGCCCTTTAAAGGCCATAAGGCTCTTTTGAGGAAAGAAAGGGAACAGCAACCACTCAGCTACAAAATACAAACAGGTACTTCCAATTCGGGGGAGGGGGGGAGGGGACTTTCCGCAACCTGGAGACCAATAAAATGTTTTCAGGGTTCTTGTGAGAGGGAGACATTAAAAGTTACATCGATCCTTGTCCCGGATTTTAAGCGTTCCAGCTGTCCAGCTTTGGTAAATGAACCTCCTCTTTCTTCATCAGCATTCAAAGAAATACACTACAGACTGAGGGTAATTTCAGATGTAACACACTCCCAGATCACCACAGTGGATTCCCAACCATGGAGAGCCGGATAACCCCCTCCCATGGTCCAGGACAGCCCCAAACAGACGTGACGGGAGTAGGACCACGGCAAGGAAACGGACGGATGGACCACGACCCAGGGTCGCGCAACAGGTGTTACGCTGATTCCGGACCGTGTTCAGAACACCCAGAAGCCATCAGGTCGGGACGGGAGGCAGCCATGGCCGACCGAGGGCAAACGAAGCCAAAAACGCCAAAAGGCAACACCCACACAAGGGAAATGGGAAGGGAGGGGGAGGAGGAGGGAGAAGAGCTGCAGACGCGGCACATGCAACAGGGACAGGGAAGCCAAGGACACAGCAGAACACAAACCACACACACACGCCCAGGTGCAAACCCACCCGAACGGGAATGGAAGGAAGGGGGGAGCACACAGAAAACAACAACACAGGACAGGGAACAGACAGACACCCAGGAAGGGACACGCACACTGTGCACCATGCACAGCCAGGAGCAGTGGCATGGAGGGGGGCGGACGGGGATCAGCACACACAGCATCATGGACACGGGGGGGGGGGAGCCACAAGCCAGGGGAGGGGAGGAGACCGGAGCAGGAACAGGCCAGGACACAGGAAAAGCCACCCAGAACCCCACTGACATCACAGGCGGCACAGGCCAACCAACAGCAACACAGGAAGCCCAATTCACGGGGGTCCCCACAGGGACAGAGCAGGGTCACAGGGGGAGGGCAATCAAACAGAGGAAGACACTGGAGCGGTCTGAGGCAGGTCCATATGGCAAGGATCCCCCTCGCGGATGTAGAAGCACGGGTGGGGACGGATGCCAGCTGGATCCTGCATGCAGCACATGCAGCCCCTCCCCCCCCCGGAGGGAGCTGGGAGGCACTGTCCAGGGGCCCCAAGACCTGCACAGTCATGGAAGTACCCAGGGGGTGGGCAGGTCAAGGACACAGGGGAGCGGGTGGCCATGCAAGGGATGACCACACCATGGGGAGAGCCAGTAGAGGTCACAGGCAACAGAAACCAGCCAAAGGGGGGGGGGGCATGGAGAAGAACACCACAGGCAGCGAAGGACAGGGGGTGCCCATGGAGGGGGCACAGCGACACAGGAGAGTGGAGCGGAGGCAACCGACCCAGCCAGAACAGCTGCAAGGCTGGAACGGCAAGGAGCGAGTGGCCAGTGCCCCGAGCCGGCAGGGAAGTGCAGGGAGCACACGGTGGGGCTGTCATCCATGACACTGAAGACACAAGGGGCCTCATATCCAGGTGCACAGGGCCACGAAAGGGGCTGGGACGGGTTGGCCTGCCAGATGCACATAGTAGGGCCACTGAAGCATGCCCCGGCGGTAGCACTGTTTGGAAGGACACACCGGCCGACAGGCAAGCGCAACCGGCATGAGGAGCCCAGGGAAGGCCCCACCGGCACAGTTGAGCAGCCCCCGGCCAGCTGCCAGCCGGGCGGGCCAACAAAGGCGGCCAATGAGGGTGCGCCGGGGCCTTCCCCACAGGTGCATGGGCAGGGCATGGAGCTGGGGCGGGCCCAGGACATGGGCAGGGGAGCCGTGTGCCGGACCACACCATGGGCACCCACCACCATGGATGCGGGCCAGAGGGCCACATGTTGCCTGTTCCTGGACCTAAGTGTGGAGTGGCACCGGCAGCACACCAACCTCCAGTGGCTCACCAAAGAGCTGTGCCACCGGAGCTCCCACATCCGGGGGTGCCTTGCAAGGACTGCTGTGGCTGCCCGGTGCACCCACCATGGGTGCACGTGCTCCCAGCCCAGGCTCAGGGCCCTGTCGGCATCAGGGGCGTATCAACGGGCCCTGCGCCTCACCCGAGGGTGCCCTACTTTCCTTCGAGAGGCAGCCAGTCAACACACCTGGTGCCGGGAGGCCATGGGGAGCATGGCAATGCTCACCAGCCCACGCACAGGTGACTCTAGCTCATGAACCAGACACAGGAATGGTGGGCCAGGGTCCTGGTACGGTAAGACAATGCAGCATGGAGAGCACACTTCCACATGGACAGGCGGTACCTCCTGCGACTCACTGAGCTGTTGGCACCCAGATTCCTGCTGGTCTGTGGCGCAGCAGTTCGGTGTGGGACTGAGCACCGTCACAGGCATCCTCCGGGACGTCTGCAAGACCGTGGAGGGAATGCTACTGGACCGAGTGATCCAGCTGGTGGACCAGGAGGCCATGGTGGCTGGCTTCGAGGCTGGCGGGTTCCCCAACTGTCTGCCCACTGTGGATGGTACCCACATCGTGATCCTCTGGTCCCCCAATGGGGATGCTGCCAAGTGCATCAATAGGCACGGGTACCATTCCTTGCAGCTCCAGGCGGTTGTGGACTACTGGGGCTGGTTCATGGACATCTACACCAGCCACTCTGGCCACAGCCACGATGCTCGGATCCTCGCCATCTCATCCCTTGTTGCCAGGAATTTAGAGTTAATAGGTTCAGGCTTCTGAGGCCTGGATCATGGCTTGCATATTAAGACATACTTATATTTGATATATTTTACTTATTTTATATTAGATATTTAATCACTTATATTTGCTTATGTATTTAATCACAATTATATATGGCTTGCTTGAAGTTATAGCAGTCTAGCTAAATGCAGAACAAAGGTTAACCAGAGAGAACATTTTAAGTCACAAGGATGACAGCTCACCTTGTGACCGTTATAGAGTGGGTGAGTTATTCCCGTAACTGAAAAGGAACAACAGGAAAGAACATTTGAGACAGATGGGCCTACTATTAAGAAATACAGTTGAAATCATACTTTTTGTGATGATAAGAGCTTACTGGCAGGAACTTCGGCCCACCACAAGTTGTCCACATGTTTGAGGTAACGTTTGAGTAATATTCCATGACACGTTCATGGAGCGTGGACCATACATGCATTTTGATTGGTCCGTGGCTTGCATGATTAGGTAGATTATTATTGGAACACGTAAGTTTCCTGGGTGGATAATGGGAGGAGATCAAAGGTAATAAAAACAGTGAACCAGGTGGAAATGGTCACTTCTTCTTCTTTTCTACCTTCTACATCACTTCACTTCCTTGAATTCTATTTCCTTCTCATCGATCGATCGACTCTCCCTATCCACTTCAGGAGCAGGTCTGTTGAAGTATAGGTAATTATATATGTGTAACTAAGATATGAACAGAACCCCCAGCATTCATTATAGACCTAGACCAGATAGTGTCCAGGCAGATTTCCAGGCGCTATATGCAAGATATTGTTTTATAAGATTATATCTATTTCTGTCAATAATATCAATTATTTTCATTATTACGTACGGCGCAGTTGAGTTTTGCTTGTATCTTCATTGGGCAATTACTTCTAATAAAACCGCTGATTATCCAACTAATTTGACTCAGTCAATGTCTCTGAATTAGTGTTGGCCAACAGGAGAACCCAGCAGGAATAAATAGATGAGGTCCTAAGATAAAAGTTAATTGATAATCCTGCAGCCAACACCCTCTATGCCCGGATGTACCAGGGGGACTTTGCCAACATGGAGATGACCAGGATTGAGGGGGTGTTGATGCCCCCCTGCATCCTGGGAGACCCAGTCTACCCACTCCTCCACTAGCACATTAAGGCATACCCGATCCCCATGACCCCTGTGGCGGCGCTGTTCAACTCCCAGCTATGCGCCTCATGGACCGTGGACAAGAAGGCCTTCGGTGCCCTCAAGCAGTGCTGGAGGTGCCTTGCAGGTCACCTGGACTTCGCTGTGGAGACCTCGGCCCTCGTGACTGGTGCCTGCTGTGTCCTGCACAACATATGCGAGACCGATGGGGCCGCCTTGGTGTTCCCCATGCCCCAGCGGCCACCAGGACCCGTGCCGCTCTATGTGAACGCTGAGAAGTGAGAACCTGTGGGAATACCGCTATGCCAAGCGGATTTGTGCTGCCCTGGTGAGGCATATAGCCAGTAAGCCCAGGGCCTGAGGGCACTGGGTCAGACCCGGGGCCCCATGTGGGCTGCCACAGGACACCCCCGGTCCCTGGGTCCCCACCCTGTCCACACAGGCGGGTCACAGCACCAGCCATCCCGGCACCTGTGCTCACCCACAGCCAAGTGGGGGCCTCCCCACGGCAGGTTCCACCTGTCATCGAGCCTCAGCTGGGGTGCTCCCCTGCCCCCTTCCTGTTACCATACAGTACATAATAAAGCTGTTGTAGTTGCAAATCCATTTGTTTATTGTCCATACAGTGCCCCCTGTGCCTCACCCCCTCCTCCACCCTCCACACCCTGCCCCCTGACCCTGCTGCTTCCTGGGCCACCCCCTCGGCCACCTAGCAGGTGCCATAGAGCTCTGCGAGCTCTCCTCACCCCCGCTGCCCATCTCCCCGATTGTGTCCTGGCCAGCCTCCAGGTCTGAACTGCCCTGTGTGGCAGGGCTGGGGGGGCAGGGCCAGTGCCAGCGGGGCTGCCCTGGATGGTTTCTGTCTCAGGAGGCCAGGTGGGACCGGGAGGCAGATGCACGGGCCCAGAGGCCGTGCCGGAGGCTGGGGCAATGGGGGTAGGGGTGGGTGTGCCGTGGGAGGCTGCTGAGGCCCTGGAGCTGGTATGGTGCCAGGTGGAGTGGCTGCCATGATGTAGGCACTCATGGTCCCTGAATGGAGCAGCAGTGAGGTGCCAATATCCAGGGACCTGTCCATCATCTGGGAGTGCTCCTTGCCCAGCCGCTAGATTGTCTGGTTTAGCCGGTCCAACACCTCCATCTGCCTCATGTGCTCCATTCGCTCCTGCCTCCTTTCCTGGTGCATCTCAGCTGCCAGATGCTGGTCCTTGACCTCTGCATGCTGCAGGGCCCTGTCCGTGGCCACCTCCATGCAGTTGATGGCAGCGATCATCGGTTCCCACTGCTGTGTTCTGGTCTGGATGATCTCCTCTGCCAGATGCTCCCTCTGGCGCTGTACCCATGCCCTGTGCTCCCACATCCGCTGGGCCAGGGGCACAGGCTCGGCTGGTGGAGGTGCTGCCTGTTTCCCTGTTGGGGAAACCTTTGGTGATGGTTAGTTGGTCTCAGTCACATACCACCTGTCCTGGAGCAGTGCTGGGGGTGGCCGTGATGCCCCCCGGCATGTGAGCTGGCATGGTCCTCCCCCTGGGGGGGGCCCCTGTGCCCCGCCCATCCCCCATCCCACCTCGAGCCACGCCATACCAGGGGGGGTCAGTGCCTCACCCGGCCGGCCGTGCCCTTGGTGCACCCCCATTGGATGTCCCCCCCCTGCCCTGGTAGCTCACCTTGGTCCACCTGCTGCAGCTGCAGCTGTACTCCGCATTCCCCCTCGCCTGGCTGACCCATGTGCCGGGGCACAGGTACACCTGTTCGGGAACAGAGGGTGTGTGTGTGTTACCCTTGCATGGTCCAGGGTTCCATCCCACCATAGCCCCCACTCGCTGGCACCAGGGGGTGGTGCCCCCCATTCAGCTGTGCCTCTCCCCCCTGTTGTGTGTCCAGGTGGGCCCCCCTGAATTCTGACCCCCTTCCCATGTTCCCTGGTGCCTGGGGCCACGGGACCAGGCCCGCATCATGAGGGGGCCCCCAATGGCCCATGTGCCCTCCCAACCACTTGCCTACCCTCTATGTCTGTCTCGGAGTCCTACGAGGCCTCCTTCTCCATGGGGCTGTGCTCCCCCTGGGTCCACTGGCTCAGGGTGACCAGTGTGCTGGCCTCAGATCTGCCCGAGTCAGACTGTGGCCATGGGTTCCTGGTGCTGGTTCGCAAGGGGGGCCTTCTGCTCCCCGAGGTCCCAGGGCATTCCTCTGGAGGGGCTGGGTTCCTGGAGTGGGTGCCTGCATGCAGGGCTGCCAGGGGTGGGGGTACATTGGCCTGTTCCCTGCCCTGGACCACGTCACTCCCGAGTCGTGGGGCAACTATGGAGCCCTTCATGTGTAGTATGCGGTCCAGGGCATCATAGATGGGGCGGTCCGTGCTCCATGTCCAGACCGCTGGTTGTTGTCTTTTATGGCCTTGTACCCCCTCTTGAGCTCCTTGGCCTTGGAGTTGCATTGGGCCATGATCCTGCGGTGCCCCGCCGCCTCCATGTCTCACACGATCTCTGTGAACATGTGTTCGTTCCTCTTGTTCATGGCGAGCTCCACCTGGTGCTCCAGGGACCCCCAGATCTGAATGAAGTCCTGGGTCTCCTTGTGCCCCCATTGCCCCCCTCGCTGGTATTGGCATCTCCCATGTGTGCCCTCCTCCTGCAGTTCATCCTCCTCCCCCTCCGCCTCCTCCTCCCCCCTGCCTCGCTAGCCCTCCACTCTCCTCTCCCTTTCACCTTGCTCCATCCTGCCATGTTCCCCCGCTGCTGTGTGCCCTTTATATCTCCCTCCTTGGTCTGTGTGTTGCTTATTGCCTGGCAGCAACACTGCGTGTTCTCACCACGGCTGGGGATCGTTCTTTTTGATCCCGCCTGGTGGTTGCCGTTCAGTCGTTACGTTCGGCAGTTTCCCGGTTGGAATCACTTTGGCCACGATTCCGGGGATGGTCCTGTCCCGACCTCCAGAACCGTAGTTGGATTTGGCCCCTATGGGTGATTGACTGTGGTGAACATCTGGATGCCTCTGATCAGACGTTCACAGCTCTTTGGCCACGTCGCAAGATTGTCCGTGGTTCTCTGTGGTTGACTGTGATCTCATAACGTCTGAAATTACCCTGAGTCTTCAGATGGTATGAAATCAGAGCAGCTTCAACACAGACATGCAGAGGACAATTTTTAGATAAGGTAAAATAATAACACCGTTGCCTGGTACTATGGTGAAAAATAGCACTATAGTGTTCCAGTAAAGTGAACCAGGTACCAAATAACGAAATACCAAGTAACCGAAATCCCAAAACTAAGGGGTCTTAATAAACGAGACATTAATCTACATGAGCCCATCCACCTGCCCGTTTATTAGGTGTTCACCCCGACCGTTCACCCACCAGACCTGTACCTCCCACTCACAGAGGTGTCTCGGAGAACGTGGAGCCTGCCGTGTGGTGAATACAGGTTAATGTGCGCCCATGTGTACACACCCCATCAATTAAGTTGCCTGAAGCACCTCTGCACCTCCAGGTCAGCCAACACCACAGAGTTGTGGGCAAAATTCCTAGAATGTCTGAGGAGTGACCACTTCCTGCCCCTCTCTCTGCTCTCACTCACAGTGTCGCTGCAAATGGGGGCTGCCCACACATGCCTGAAAAAATAGACATAGGGGGCTTCGCATTGATTAGGCTGGACATGTGAGTGGGGGACTGTGGAGACCCAACCCAGACTGCCGCAGGCCATCGTCTTATTTGCTGGCATCCTAGGTTACCGGAGAACCAAAGTTACTGAAATATCCAGTGATGCAATCACCAATATACTAATGGTCTGGGCCCTACCTATCGAATGGACTGCCCGCTCCCCTTGTGTCCCTCTGTGTGCAGCCTTTAAGATCGTCCAAAGGGAATTTTCCCTCTTGCAAATTCCATCATTGGTCCAGGTCTCTTCGACCTGGGCATGCACGGAAGTGTTGTTGGCGGCTGCTGTACAGCTCTGGAACTTCCTTCCTAAGCCCCAGTCTGAGCATCTTCTGGAGGCAATGAAATGTGAGACCTATTTATTTAGCGAGGCATTTAACAGGCAGAGTTAGGATTTGTGGGAGTGGGCAGTAGGGTTATGGCTATTTCACATAGTTTGGGGCGAGGTTATTGTTTGTATTTTATGTGTGTGGATTTTACCATGCTGTTAGCCACCCTGAGCTTTCAGGGACACTGGGGACATTGAGCCTTCAGGGACATTGCAGGGCTACATTGGTTCCAGTGGAGCCCTGTAACATATATTTTTCATAAGCGGTCCCTGTCAAACGGGAGGTATGGTAGCCCTACTTATGCCTTATCAGAGACCAGAGCATTTTGCACCTGGGTTGAGATTGGGAACTGGTGATGTGTCTTCCCTGCAGATAGCAAAGGCACGGCTGCGGAATGCTTGCTGTTCTCCTCTTTTGAAATGAGCCCACTATGCATGGTAAGTGCATATTCCAAATATCAAGTTGCCATACACCTCAACATTTCCAGCAGCCAAAGAGGAACAAGCCCTGCCTCTTCAGCCAATAAGCTCCACCCTCATTGAATAAGGCCACTTTCCGACATGCCCTCCTCCCCCCGCATATTCTGGCTGCGGGGGGGAATGCACAGCCAAGATATGCATGGGGATCATCGGCTGGTCTCCCCCTCCCATCTTTCCAACTACATAAAGAGGGACAGACTCTCTCCTGCTTCTCATGCCACTTAGTATCTTGTCATTCCATCATCTCCCCATTGTCCTCTCAAGTGCCTTTCCTGGGACGCAACCAGGAAAGAGGTGCCTGAGGTCTTTAGCTGTTATCTCTCTCCTGAAGGAGGGACTTTGACCCCAGAAAGAGAGACAGTGGGATTCAGCACCCAAACAGGGACTTTCCCTCCTAAATAGGGACTGTTGGGAGCTATGAGGTAACACTGCAGTTGGATCATGCTGTACTAAGTAGGCCTCCCATGCCTGCTCACATGACTACAAGACCATGGTCAACCACAGTGAAACCCCCGTGGTGACCAAAAGTCCTGTAATGTCTAAAGGATTCCCGTCAGATGTTCACCGTGGTGAACCTCTGGTGGGAATCTTTTTGACCACGATTCTGGACTTCCAGCCACCCGGAGGTCCAGAATCGTGGTTAGCTAGACCATGGTCCGGAATTGGCCAAAAGTAACGTCTGTTACCTTGGCCGATTCCGGATCGTGGCCCAGACCACGGGATGGGATCGGGCACAGCGACTGGATTGGCTAGCTGGGGGAGCGTGGGGGGTGGGGCTGTGTGGCTGCAGCCCCGCCCCCTCCCCCGATCCCCTGTAGGAATCAGTCGGCACGTCCGAAACGGATACTGGACCGTGGTTGAGTGTGGCAGGCTGAGCAGCCTGTCATGTCTAAAATTACCCTATCTCAACCATCTTGTTTGTTTTCCTTGTAGTGTTGGAAGCAGTGGTTATCTCCAGTCCTTTTCTACAGTTTTCTTTCAGGTTTTTCTGCTGTGTTTCTCAAAGAAATCCTTCTGTTCAGATCTACAGCCTGAAGCCCTGGGGACCCAATTAGATCATCTGAAGTTCTACAATACTGCAATTATTATTTTGCTATCCTGCCCTGATCCTAGCTTGTGCGTATATAGCTGGGGGAAATCGGCAGCACTTTATGTACTGTGCATTATCCAACATACTTATTCTTATGCACAGACCTTGAACGTTTTAATAAAAAGATGCTCCTAGTACTTTGATAGCTATTAATTTTTTTTTTTAGTCCACTTACGGCCTCCATTAGCAGTGAGTTCAAGCTGTTGTGGCAAAAACGTGAGAGGAAGCATACTCTAAATTTCATCCTGGAAAGGAAAAAAAATGGTATCCTACTTAATTTTTATGTAATTTCACTATAAACTCTCTAGTCAAGGAGATTAGGAGCTAAGGTGCCCACCATAATTCCCAAGCTCACAGGCAGCAGAGCATGCATGATATTCAAAAATCAGTGCTTATCTGGAAACAGTTTATAAAGGAACTGAGGCCTTTACCATTAGGCCTGAAATGAGAAATCTTGGTGAGTGCTGCTTCTGTCAGAACTAGGGCATTCTGTGATGCAGAAACCTACCAGTTTTCCTGCTGTTTTTGCCATTTGGCTGTTGTTTTTTGCAAGTTGAACAGGGCTTCTACAGGCTTGTTCCAAGCCCTGTGCATGCCCTTTGACCATCCCTGTGGGCTGTGGATATAAAAATGTGCCAGCTAAATGCCAGGAAAGTGCTGGAAATTACCAGAAAAGTACTGTAAAACTGTCGTAAAGTCCTGGAAAGTCTCAAACGTGATGAACAACTGGCAGAAGCGTGGCACTACTGGAAACTGATAAAGTACCAACAGACACATGCAAGCACTCCTGATCGATTGGTATTTTCCTTCAGAACGGGGACATTGGGTATTTTCAGACGTTACAAGATCACGGTGAACCACGGTGAATACCCACCTGTGGTCACCGTGTCTCGAACGTCTGTTTGGCGGCCGCGCGGCGGGGTGCGTGGAGGGGGCGGGGCCGTGCGGCTGCACGTTGCGCCGCACGGCCCCGCACGGCCCAGCCCCCTCCCACATTCCCCGCCAGGATCTCCCTGGCACGTCTGCTATGGCGTTAAGGGGTGATCCCGGGGGGGAATGATTTCAGTTATTTCGGTATGGGGCCAAAGGGCCCCGTAACGTCTGAAATCACCCATTGGCTCTCATCTCAGCTGTATTTGCAATTTAATTAAGCAGTGGGGAAATACACTGAGGTTTGAAAAATGGCCAGTGGGCCGCATGAAAAAAGATGGAGAAATGTTGACCTATGTAATCAAAAATTCTCATACTTGTGGTTGATCCATAGAGTCTAAGGGACCTTCCCAAGTTTTGTGCAGATGCATCGCATCCATTGTGCGACATTGTAAATGGTGCATGCTTGCACTTTGCATCTGGCCACAATTTCTTTCTGGGCTAGAACAGAGACATTGGTTATCTTCAGATGGACAACACCCATGCCTCTACTCCACCTCACCACTGGGAGGGCCATCCGCTTAAAGGCCATCTGCCAGTTGTGCAGGCAGAGCAGACAGAATACTTGATTACTTGAAAATATTACCTACATTTTTGAATAGCCCTCTGAATAGTCAAACAATATTTACAACCGTAATGGTTAGTTTCATACCTGTTTATTCAGGCATTCCCAAATCTACAACAACGCACTTAGTTTTAGTATTTCGGTTGGTTTGGGTCAATGATTTCAGTATTTCAATGACTGAAATGAATGGCCATTGGTATCAACTTCACTGGACCCAAAGCAAAATGGCAAATTTGTTGGATACGATATGCAGATATTTGTTTCTATTCTAGCATGGACTACTACAGAAAGATATGGGTGTGGCAAAGTGAAACAGGAAAGGCATGTTCTGACCGAATGCCTGCTTGTGGGGGTGCTCAAGGCATGGGTAGAGAAGACAGAGTCCTGATCACAGATATGGTCCATGGATCCAGCCCCTTTTCAAAAGACAAACTCAAAACAGCATTTTGAAATTTCATGTTCTCCTGTCAAAATTTCAGTGGGATTCTACATAATAAAACTAATTTTAAAATCATGCGGTGTTTTCTTCAAACTTTAAAACCAGTTCTAATCATTCAGAGGAGTTGAACAATGCTAATAAAGGAGTTAGAATGGAAGTTGGAGGAAGAAAGTTTTTTTTAGAGCTGGATTTAGCATAGAAAAACCCCATGTAGATTAAGATGGGGCATGATGAGAATTTTGAAATATTTAAAGCCCTGCCATTAAGAAGATGGAAGTGTATTTCTGTTTGTTAATTTGGGCATTTTGGTTACGTGGTTTTCAGCAACTGCACCCATACACACTAGTGCTAATATTGCTGAAATAACCTAACCAAAATAGTACGGTGATATGTTAAGAAAAAACTTCTGAACTGTAAAGTCAGTCAAAGTACATCGTCTAGAAAAACTGTGGAATCAACGTCATTGGAGAGTGGGCGAACAGAATGGAGTTCGGAAATTCGGCTCAGTTCAGTTCGGTTTGAAATTCGAGTTCGGAAATTCGGTTCAGTTTGGTTTGAAATTCGAGTTTGGTACAGAAGTTCGGTTCGGTCAACCGAACAGACCAAGTTCGGTGGAATTCCGAACTTCCGAACCAAGTTCAGCCATTCAAAACCAGGTTTTTTGGTGTGTGTTGCCACTAGGGATGAGCGAACAGAATGGAGTTTGGAAATCCGGTTCGGTTCTGTTCGGTTTGAAATTCAAGTTCGGTTCGGAAGTTCGGTTTGGTCAACCGAACAGACCGAGTTCGGTCCGAACTCTGAACTTCCGAACCGCTTTCACCCATCCCTATTAAGAAGAACTTGAATGCAAGTCTCTCGAGAATATGTTAAGCTAGTGTATCCTGCCTGACTTCAGGAGGTTAGGCTTGATGACCATTGAGGTACCATGCAGTAGGGATAGGTGAACATGGTTCGGAAGTTCAGAGTTCGAACCAAACTTGACCAGTTCAGTTGACCGAACTGAACTTCTGAATCGAACTCAATTTTCAAACCGAACCGAATTTCCAAACTTGGCTCTGTTCGCCCATCCCTAAAAGATAATATTCCATTTAGTTCAATGGGGTTTGTTCGGAAGTTTGGAGTTCGGACTGAGCTCGAATAGTTCGGTCGACCGAACCGAATTTCCGAATTGAACCAAATTTCTGAACTGAATCGAACCGAATTTCCGAACTCAGTTCTGCTCGCCCATCCCTAAAACGCAGTCCTACAATTCAAGTATTTATTTATTTATTCGATTTATACCCCGCCCCTCCTGAACACAGCTCGGGGCAGCTTCCAACAATAAAAACATAAATATAAAACAATTTAAAACATATAAAAATACAATATCAATATTAAGAATTAAGAACAGGGCCTGGGATACATTAAAAATTAAATAGGGTAGGGGCGATAAAAAATCCATTAACCCCCCCCCCCCAAGGCCTGGGCAAACAGAATTTATAACACAGCAGTTATCAAGATGGAGGGTTCTCAAGATTTCAGTTTGTCCAATGAAGGAGAAAAATCATCTAGAAACGTGTTTCCTGCTGAAAGTCAATGGAAGTCACTTAAATCCTATGCAAAGATTTTCTCCCCCAACGTGCTATGCATTAGCTGTTCCATACATTCACTATCATTAATGGTGAACCATTCATGCATTTATGAAGAGTGGTCCATTCATCAATATGTATTTAAAACTCCACCTCTCTATAAGCAGGCTAAAATTGTGGTTCATCTGAGACATTTCATCTTGGAAACCACTTGCTTATTTTATGCCTAGAATCTGCTGCCTGTCTCAAACTGTTTTGATGTAATGAGGATTAAAATGTTTAATTAGGCTTAATCTCTGACCTCGTGTAATACCGCTCCCTGGACATGCATGGGGAGACATCCAGCATGAGTGGTTAATAGGGCAATCAGGTTTTAAATTAAGATTTTATAGTTTCCGGCAGAACAAATTACATCCTTATAAGGTCAAACATTTTACTGGTTGTTGAAACCCAACCAAACTTGCGCTTAAGAAACAGAATAACCTGGATACAGAGGTCATCTGTGTGGTGTACAGTGTGAAGAGTGTGACACCATTACTTCCTGTGTCTTGAATCACTACTTTGGCCAAGAAATCCCATAATTGCACTTGTCTTAGAACTGAAATGAAAAGTAAATTTGATATCCATAGTTAACATCCACCATGCCAAATAGTTTGGTGGTTATCTGGGTGTTAACTAGGGATGTGCGAACAGAACCGAGATTGGAAATTCAGTTCGGTTCGAAAATCGAGTTCAGTTCGAAGGTTCGGTTCGGTCAACTGAACTATTCGAGTTCTGTCGAATTCTGAACTTCCAAACCAAGTTCGTACATTCAAAGCCGGGTTTTTTGGCCTTCAAAACTGGTTCAGATTCAACTGAACAGTTTGGTCGAATTCAAATTCAGTTCGAAAGTTTGGTTCGGTTGACCGAACTATTCGAGTTCGCTCCAAACTCCGAACTTCTGAACCGCGTTCACACATCCCTAGTGTTAACTGATTACTGCGACAGCTAACTGGCAGACTTAACAACTTGATAATCCTTCAATGGTTAATGGTTTTATCATATTACCATTACCATGTTATCACCATTACATTTCTGAACTCAGGTCCAGAGGGAGCAGGGGAGGGTGGAAGTAAACATGAAAGGAATAATGGAAGAAAGGCAAACAGCAATATGGTAAAAAGCACACTGCAGTACAATAAAGTAACGTGGTAAATTGGTAAAAAACAGTGCTGTACCGAATAGTACTTCCGGGTACTCAGACCGAGTTCTGAGTTCCAAACGGTGGAACTTGGTCTGATTACCTGGAATTCTGAACTCCAGACCTCGGAACTTCAGAACTCTTTTTAAAGTGTGACCCCCTTTAAAATCATTATGCCAAGCAGTGCCCAGAAAAGCAGGCTAGCAAGAGTGAGACAATCACTCAAGTAGACAAATCCAAACAGTGCAACTGTGTGCAGAAGTCCAAAAAAAGCCAGTAGTACCCATCAGCAGTGCACCCACTTTGCCAACCAAGCAGTGCCCAAAAGCAGGCTAGCAAGACAGAGTGAGTCAATCACTCAAGAAGACAATGGCAAACAGTGCAACTGCATGCAGAAATAAATAAATAAATAAATAAATTAAATTAAACCAGCAGTACCCACAGCATAGCCCACCATCAGCAGTGCACCCACTTTGAAATCATTATGCCAACCAAGCAGAGCCCAGAAAAGCAGGCTAGTAAAAGTGGGACAACTGCTCAAGAAGAAAAACCCACAAGGGCAGAAAGAAACAATAAAAAAAAAGCCAGCCCAGCTGACATAATAAGAACACCCCCAAAAAAGAAATCAGATAGCCACACCCACACCCACAGAAGCCTCCATTGTGCCTGCCCAGTGCCCACCTATGCAAGACAAGCCCCCTCCCCACACACCATATCATTATTTTAACCAGAAAGAAAGTATATTATCTCCCCTGTGCCCCAGTGGCCAGTCACATCTTGGCAAAATTGAACCCACCAAGTACAGTCACAGTGCCCACAAAAACCACAACAAAAACGATCCCTCTCTGGCCTCTAGGGTGCTGCCAACTTGCCAACAGGCAGCACAAGCAGCAGCAGTACCCAAACTTTAAGTATATTTGGCACTGTTGGCAACCGCCGGCATTACTCCTAGTATATGGACAGCCCAGGCCAGGGGAATTGAACCAAGGCAGAGATCTCTCTGACCTCCATGGTGCCAATCAGCAGGCAGAAGCAGTGTGGCACTCAGTTATTTTATTTTTTAAAAAATCATGACATGGTGCAAACAGCTAACCCCCATCCCCCAGCATTGCCCCTATGGTCAGGTCATACCATGAATACCTCCCACCCCCAGCTGATTACTGACAGATTAGCAGTGTAACACACAGCCAAATTTACCAGAGAATGGAAAATGGCTGTGTGTGCAGCCACCTTTATTTTCCTCCCCTGCAAGGCTGCAACTTGCAAATCAATCAAAACTTGCCACCTGACTTGGCCAGCCAATCAAAACTTCCCATCCGGCTTGCCATCACTCAGCTGTCCCCTCCCACCCACCCACCACCCACCTACCAAATATGGCACTAAGTTTCATTTCCAGAAAGCTACCTCAACTCCAGCCCAGCCCAGACCTTCCGAAATTTTTCAAGGAATGACCTTGCTCCCCGGAACTTTGGAAACCACTGATTCCGAACCGAAGTTGAGTTTTCCAAAGACTTCATTTCAGCAGTAGTAAAAAAAAGTTACCTGCTTAAATCACTGAAAAATATATCAATACCGCTCAGTGCTTTCATTTTCATTTATTTTTTCATTTTATTTTATTAAAACTTTTAAAAAAAAAAAAAAAAACTTTAAAAAAATCATTGCGCATGCACAAAATGGCCACCGGAACCATTCTTTGAATGTGCCCTTTTCAAAAATGGTGCTTCCGGTAGCCATATTGCACATGCACAGTTGTTGGTGTGTGTTTTTTTTACTTTTAATAAAATGAAAATAAAAAATAAAAATGAAAACCAATTAAATCAAACAAATGTTGTTTACCTATTCTAGTAGTAAAATAGTAAAATAATTTATTGTCTTAACCAATGGTTATAACAATGAAATAAAATTATAATCAATCAAACTTTAAAACTTGACAATAAAATAATAAAACACACCATTCCATAAAACTTGTACATCGATCGTTGCGATACCTATTATTTTGAACATTAAAATATAAACAATGCAAGAAAAAAGTAAAAAATAATCTATTCTATCTCCCCGGTAAACACCAGTGGTACTAAGTTATCATATCATGACTTAACAACCTTTCCCAGTAATGACAGGAATTAACAGCATCATACTTGGTGTAATAACATTATTATTCTAGAGAGTATAGATTGGTATAAATAACAATCAATGGACCCATTCCTTCACATGTATCGGACAACCAAACATCAATAGCATAGCAATAGAGTCAAACCAGATAACACAAAGCAGACTTGGCTAAGAAAGGTGATACTTTGATGTTAAGATCCATTATCTTAGTCCTTGCTCAAACAAGATCCCATCCTCGAAACAGAATAATCTCCAGAGGATCTAAATGAAGATTGAAGTGATGATGGTTGGCTGGAGGGGATTGGAACACCTGTTATTGATGGAGTCCAGCCCCCTCTGGTCAATCAGGTTTGCAGTCTTGAAGTCCTTTTGGATTCATCACTGCACCTGGAACATAAGGTGGTGGCAATGACCAGGAGCATTTTTCACCAATTCCATCTGGTGAAGAGGCTGCAGTCTTTTCTTTCTAATTTGTATCTGGCCACCATCATTCATGCTTTCATCACCTTGAGGCTAGATTACTGCAATGCGCTCTACGGGTATTTTCAGACGTTACAAGATCACGCTCAACCACAGACAATACCCTGTAGTGGGGAATGGTCCCGTAACGTCTTTTTGAGTCCCACCAGAGGTTCACCACAGTGAACCTCTGGCGGGAATCAAAATAACCACGCTTTCGGCCCTCGTCCGGGGACCAGGGCTGAAAGTGTGGTTAGCTGAACCATGGCCCGGAATCGTCAGCCCGGAACATCTGTTACCGGTGCCGATTCCAGGTCGTGACCCAGACCACAGAATCAGACGTCTCCTGGAGGGCGGGTAGCCGGGGGAGCGTGGGGGCGGGGCTGTGCGGCCACACGTTGTACCGTGCAGCCCCCCCCACATTACCCATCTGCTGGCCGTGACGGCGGGATTCCGGCGGGGAATCAAATGGATGATTCCGGGGCGTCTGAAAATACCCTACGTAAGGCTGCCCTTGACTATTCTTTCCCATAAGACAGGGAGGGGTGTTTTCAGTTGCTGCCCCAGTTTTGTGGAACTGCTTTCTCTAGGAGGTTGACTTGATCCTGAACCTAAGAAGCTTTTAGAGGTGGTGTAAAACTTTTTTTTATTTGAAAAAGCATTTGGCAGGTGGGGACATGTTGGGTTTTTAGGTAGGGATGGGGGGGGAGTTTTGAGGTGAAGGTTGGAGGTTTTATTACATGAATTTTATTGTTATTGTTTGCTGGATTGTCAACCACCCTGAGCCTCTACGGGAAAGGTGGCATATAAATTTGAACAATTAATTAATACATTTGTCTGTTTTTGTTACCTTAGTGATTTCACACCCCTACTTTATATGACCAATATGTGACATCCATCCACATGACCAAAGTGGGGAGCCAGTGGTAGCTCTGCTGGTAGAGCTTGGGAAAGGAAACGGGGAGGTTCAAGGCTGCTGGAGGCAATGAAACTGTATGTAAACAACAGAGAATCCACCACACAGAGGAAAATAAGCCACTCTGTTGCTGTCTTTTAAAAAATTTAATAATGAAGAAGCAGCAGCTCATTGGGTGAAAACAGGCATGCACCTTAACACCGCTTTAACATTACTTAGGCAATGTGTCGGCTACACAGGGCGTCAATACAACCTTGTAACATTCCATTAAAGCAGAGTTACGTGCTTGTCTGGTTGGTTTCTTCCCCCACTCATAGTCTCACAGCTCAGGCTGCATCCTACATCCTTTAATGTCAATAGGAGCCAAGCGTTCATTTTTTCTTAAGATAACGGGAAGGAAGCACACTGCAGATTAGAACCCTTGACCCATAACACTGTAACCACAAAGCTCAGCCACCCAGCCAGACTCGAACAGCACCTGTAAGAACCTCTCAAATGGCTATTTAGCTTGTTGGGCGCTATGTAGCGCCCTTCCTCTACTGACTGAACCAAACACTGCAGTTAGCCCTTTCTCCTATAGCCAAGAGTACACATTAGACAGGAATAACTAAACCAAATTACCTGGAATGAATACCCTTATTACTATTATCATTATTGATTAACTGCATCAATAAATTAATCAATACATTCATTTTATTAATTAATACATTAATTTCTTAAAAATAAACAAATAAAACTCAATCGTCAATATATTTTATTAATCCATGAAATGATTTAATTAGCTTGAATATTAACATTTAAATGTTTTAATTAATATTTTAATTGTATTAAAATTGTAAGATTTTAAACAGCCTTCAAATTAATTAATTAATTCATTATTATTATTAATAATAATTCATTTAGTTGGGAGAGGTTCAAGGCAGGCAAAGAGATTTGTTTTCTCTCTAGTGTTAAAGGAAAAATGCCTAACAACCTGATTTTCTGTTAAATATTTTCTATATGCAAATGAAGGGGGAGACGGCATGTTTGTTAAAAACAACTTACGCAGTCTAAGCCATGTATTATTCATTTCTAACCCACCTGAAGGTGGATGCAAAAGGAGAAGCTCTAACAGCTTCCTAGGCTATCTTGCAAATTAGATTTAAAATTCTATTAGGCTTCCGAAATTTTCTGCCTGTCAAATGTACACTTCTGCGGCAGAATTTTTTAGATGAAATCACAGTGCTCTTAAACTCCTGCCATGGCTGATTAATGAAATACCTTTGGGAAGATACGTCGAATGAGTCTGGAAAAAGGCGAGTTACCTCTCGGGTCAGCAATGTCTGCGCCAACTTTCCTCTGAGGTGGTGGGGAAATATTTAGAGCTGGAGGGAAATATTCAAAGCCAACTTCTAGTTAGAGCCCAACCTGAGTCTGACTGAACTGGGGCCTACAGAAGGTCTAGCACTAACTGACACAGCCAGGATCAGGTTGAATGTGTCCAGGGGTCCCTTCCTGAGTGAAAATCCATGTCTCTATGGTCCCCCGGTGACCAAAAATCAGTAGCAAGGCATTTCACATCCTTAGACATAATAGTAGCTATGGGCTAGCAGTAGTTTCATACTCCTCGTCCATATTTTTCAAAATTCATGAAGCGTTTTTGGAAAAACAGGCGTAAGGACCAGGTGTATATCTAAAACCAAAACTAGTAGCTAATGTCATGTCAGGTAACACCAACTGTGGGATTCAGAGAGAGCGCCCGCCTACTCAGAAGTCCCACCCTTTATTGATTACCTCCTACAACATTTTCCAATTCTCTCTGGTAACGGGAGAGTCAAGAATTCTAGGGACACAACAAATACTCCCATTTGAACCCAAGTTCGACCTGAGGCTGAGTACAAATATGGAGAGCGTAACGCTTATTGATTTCAATGAGGCTAATTATGGTAGTCAATTTTAGCATGTTCTTAAGGGAACAAGGGATCTGGTCCCAATTTCCTATAGCCCTCACTTCCACAGGATGACTTCAGGGAAAGTGTGTGTGTGGTAAAAGGGAGGGAGAGAATTTTGACTGTCTCCTTGGAAACCCATGAAGTGACTCTCTCCCTCTCTTATTAGCATATACTTCTCCAGTTAAAAATGCTGAATCCCAGCTTGTTCCTCAGATAAAATACAGTCAATTTACATTTTAATAAAGTAGAAATCACTATTTCATTTGCATACTTGCAAATTACCTTTAATTCACACGAGGCAAAGTTGTATTTCCTAAAACATCATTATATTTCTATGACTTTCTATTTACATTTCATACAAATGAATTGATATTGTTTTAGCACTCAACTGCCAGAGACAAAGAAAAATATATTCTCTGCAGTAGTGTGCTAAACAATGAAATGAGAAGCCAAACGATGGTCAATCCTGTCAATTTTTAATTGAAATGAGGGGGGAAAAATAAATTAAAATGGCGCCTGTTTAACTAATATCTCAAATATTAATTGAAATAAAGATTTGCTGCTAGGTGTAGGAATCAACAACCGAGTGCACAATTATCCTAATAATGGCTTTTATTATGTTGTTCTGCTTGGTAGAGTGCCATATTGATTAGAAATCCTTGGGATGGAACTAATTGAATATTGGAGCAAATTTGGCAGGCACTACTTCAGCTGAAAGGTGTCAGGACTGACTGTTAATTTTGAAAGCAGTCGAAGGCAAGGTCTGTTGTCCGCAGGCAGAAAGGCCCTTTCCAGTCACAAATATATTATAACAGTTGTTATGTCTAAAGTAGTGGAGATTGACCACCCGTCCCATATCTCATGGAGTGTGAATTGTGGATTTTATTTTTTTAAGCGGCATTGGCCTTTTTTACATGAGACTTTCCCACTCATGAACACCCAGAAATCTGGCTGTTCATGAGTGGGTGAGTTCCGTGTGAAATATGCAGTAGGTGCATGCATGGTAAGTGTGTGTGTGTGTACATGCGTGCTCCCACCAAACACACATCCCCACTCACACACCCCATGAACATGTACAGAGCAACCGATGATAATGGAGGTTATTCTGTGTGTGTTCATGAGTGGGGGATGTGTGGGGATGCATGTGAACCTGTATAAACCATCCCCCCACCCACCACACACACACGGGCATTAACACAGACCCCCACCACCCACCCTGCCGAGCCAGTGTAAAAATGGCCATTGTAGGTTTGGAATAGATGAGTCTTGAGTAGAGCTGGAAACGAGTACCACACAAAAGTGGGTCTATCCCTTGATTTTGCAATACATGTTTTGACCCAAAAATTGTGGTATATTTTGGAATATGAGTATAGGAGGAGAGTGGGGCAACCCATGGTGAGAGATAAGAACTTGTGTGTGAGAGGCATGAGAGTGGGAGTTCGTGAAAGGGGAAGGGTTAGATTTTGGGGTTTAACATTTTGAATGTTTAATCCTCTTTTATGTGTGATATGGAGTGGAGAATGGTTTTGGAGGTGGAGATTTGGAGCTGGATGGGAGGGAATGCCCTTTGTATTTTAATATTGTGGTTTTATTTCTTGTAAGTCACCCTAAGTCCTTTTTGGAAAAGAATAACATAAAATTTTAAATGAATAAAATTAATAAATATAAGGAAGTTTGGACTAGANACCATACCTTGAAGATAAGTTTTTAGAAAATAGGTCCTTAAATATCTATTAGAACTTATTGCCAGGGGATGTTATTTAGGTCTGAAACGAGATTTCGCCCTTCTCGAAAATCTCATCAAGAATAGGCTCCTTGACAAGATTTTCTCATCTTGAGATTCTCACAAAAGTCTCACAAAAGCCTTCAGATTCTCGAGAGAAATGTTAGATTCTGACAAGATTCTTGAGAACCTCAAAACAGGAAATAAAATTTATGTGCATCTTCAAAAATGGCCACCAGGACCA
Source organism: Sphenodon punctatus (assembly GCA_003113815.1). Classification (NCBI taxonomy): domain Eukaryota; kingdom Metazoa; phylum Chordata; class Lepidosauria; order Sphenodontia; family Sphenodontidae; genus Sphenodon; species Sphenodon punctatus. The sequence continues at coordinate 10,621,573 of QEPC01007512.1, forward strand.
TTCGGTGCATGTGCAGCCATTTTGCACATGCACAGATGATTTGGGGGGACATTTTTGAGCTTCTCACAAAGAATCTCCAGTTTTTTGCAAGAATCTCACGAGATTTCACCGGGGCTGTGAGATTCTTGCGAAATTCTCGTGAGAATTAATTTCATTATAATTTCAGCCCCTATGATGGTCAGTAGCATAACTGGGTGCAAAAAAAGGATGGGGTATGTTTTTAAAGGCTACGTCCATAAATGCTTACTAGTCAAATTGGTCAGCAGAAGGGACCTCTGACTGTTGGGGGCTTGAGTAAATAAAATGGATTACTATTTATTATAATCATCTGTATAGGACTTTTAGTATTCACAGTCCTTACGTAGTTTATCCTCAAGAAGTTGGTCATTATTCTTTCCATTTTACAACTGGGGAATTGAGGTGGTGAGATAATGACTTGACCAAGCCCACCCACTGGGTTCATGGCTAAACAAAGGATTTAAATCTTAGTTTCCCAAATCTAAAGGTGATAATAGATGTGTCGAGGGCCCGCTATGGCCCGCCTGGGCTGCGGACTCACCGTCACGTAAGTTCCCAGGCCGCCAGATGTGGGCATACTGCTGCTCCAGCCCAGATAGGTGGCTGGTCTGGGATCGGTCCCCTAGATGGATCTGGGCACACAGTCTGGACCAACGCCCACCCAGGTGGGACATTATTTCTATTTACGGCTCAGTCCTCACCAGGGATCGGGGGCTGCCATAACAGGCACCCATGATTGCCCACGCCTGGCTGTCATGGCTGTCCATCATGGCAGGGGGCGGGGACTGGCACTGGGAACACACCGGGGGTAGACGTGCCCAGCCACTCATTTGTTCCATTTCCCTGCTAAAGGGGGGTGGGGAAGGTTTCACTGGGTGGCCCACTGGGGCGCACATTTGATCTGTGCCCTGACCAGACCCCACCAGGGCTGGCCTCCCTCCTCAAGGGTGTAGCCAGCGCACCGGCTGCACATTAATTTTTATCCTAAGCCAAACACATTTGTTAGGCTCTACTGGCTCTCGTTATGAACTGTTGTGCGAAGGGCTGAAACGAGAAGCAATTTTTTTCTCATGAAAATATCATGAGAATTGAGAATTGTCACCGAGATCTTGGTACAATCTCAGTAACAGACTGAAATCTAGGTGAAGACATTTTTCTCAAAATACTGTTCACCATTTATTGTTTCCCATTACTGTTTACCGTATACTGATTTACCCTGTACCGCTTACCGTGTACCGACTTCATATCAGTAATGCACATGCACAAAGTCCAAATGCCACTTTGCGCATGTGCATTACTGGGATGAACGTGGTACATGGTAAGAGGTACACAGTAACTCTCTATACGGTAAATGGTAAATTGCGATAAACGGTAATGGTAAATGGTAAA
>QEPC01007512.1:10623599-10645009 GCA_003113815.1 Sphenodon punctatus
TACTTGCACCGAAGCTGACCGATTGTGGCATAGAGCGGCATTAAAGGCCTATGCTGCTACTATGAGGGTAGCAAAGAGGAGATTCTTTGCCACCATCATAGCCTCTGCAAAGTTACGTTCAGCCGAGCTTTTCCGGGTGGTGAATAGGAATAGCTAAGACCATACCTTGAAGATAAGTTTTTAGAAAATAGGTCCTTAAATATCTATTAGAACTTATTGCCAGGGGATGTTATTTAGGTCTGAAACGAGATTTCGCCCTTCTCGAAAATCTCATCAAGAATAGGCTCCTTGACAAGATTTTCTCATCTTGAGATTCTCACAAAAGTCTCACAAAAGCCTTCAGATTCTCGAGAGAAATGTTAGATTCTGACAAGATTCTTGAGAACCTCAAAACAGGAAATAAAATTTATGTGCATCTGCAAAAATGGCCACCAGGACCATTCGGTGCATGTGCAGCCATTTTGCACATGCACAGATGATTTGGGGGACATTTTTGAGCTTCTCACAAAGAATCTCCAGTTTTTTGCAAGAATCTCACGAGATTTCACCGGGGCTGTGAGATTCTTGCGAAATTCTCGTGAGAATTAATTTCATTATAATTTCAGCCCCTATGATGGTCAGTAGCATAACTGGGTGCAAAAAAAGGATGGGGTATGTTTTTAAAGGCTACGTCCATAAATGCTTACTAGTCAAATTGGTCAGCAGAAGGGACCTCTGACTGTTGGGGGCTTGAGTAAATAAAATGGATTACTATTTATTATAATCATCTGTATAGGACTTTTAGTATTCACAGTCCTTACGTAGTTTATCCTCAAGAAGTTGGTCATTATTCTTTCCATTTTACAACTGGGGAATTGAGGTGGTGAGATAATGACTTGACCAAGCCCACCCACTGGGTTCATGGCTAAACAAAGGATTTAAATCTTAGTTTCCCAAATCTAAAGGTGATAATAGATGGGTTGCGGACTCACCGTCACGTAAGTTCCCAGGCCGCCAGATGTGGGCATACTGCTGCTCCAGCCCAGATAGGTGGCTGGTCTGGGATCGGTCCCCTAGATGGATCTGGGCACACAGTCTGGACCAACGCCCACCCAGGTGGGACATTATTTATATTTACGGCTCAGTCCTCACCAGGGATCGGGGGCTGCCATAACAGGCACCCATGATTGCCCACGCCTGGCTGTCATGGCTGTCCATCATGGCAGGGGGCGGGGACTGGCACTGGGAACACACCGGGGGTAGACGTGCCCAGCCACTCATTTGTTCCATTTCCCTGCTAAAGGGGGGTGGGGAAGGTTTCACTGGGTGGCCCACTGGGGCGCACATTTGATCTGTGCCCTGACCAGACCCCACCAGGGCTGGCCTCCCTCCTCAAGGTTGTAGCCAGCGCACCGGCTGCACATTAATTTTTATCCTAAGCCAAACACATTTGTTAGGCTCCACTGGCTCTCGTTATGAACTGTTGTGCGAAGGGCTGAAACGAGAAGCAATTTTTTTCTCATGAAAATATCATGAGAATTGAGAATTGTCACCGAGATCTTGGTACAATCTCAGTAACAGACCGAAATCTAGGTGAAGACATTTTTCTCAAAATACTGTTCACCATTTATTGTTTCCCATTACTGTTTACCGTATACCGATTTACCCTGTACCGCTTACCGTGTACCGACTTCATATCAGTAATGCACATGCACAAAGTCCAAATGCCACTTTGCGCATGTGCATTACTGGGATGAACGTGGTACATGGTAAGAGGTACACAGTAAATCTCTATACGGTAAATGGTAAATTGCGATAAACGGTAATGGTAAATGGTAAATGGTATTTTGAAGGAAATGTCTCTACCAAGAAATGTCGAGAATCGGTATTTTTCTTCATTATCGTTTCTCTCTTAAAACAAATTGAGATCTGTGATTCTCAATGATAAATGAGAAAAACTCAAGATCGAGATTCAACCCTAGATGTGCACTTCACTGAAGCAAATGAAGTTGACCATTGTCAGAGACAGGATAGGATACTGGGCTAGATAGAACATTTGCCTGATCATGTGGGAGCTCTAATACACTTTTGTTCCATATTCTATGTAGTTGATATTCATGGTTGTTGATAATGAATTTGTTCATAAAATTAAAACAGCACAAGGTTAAATGATCTTATAGCAAGTGAATCTTGGAGGCTCTTGGTGGATCAACAAACAGCTTTTTTTCTTTTTAAAAAAAATCATTCAGTAGTGATATGAATTTAATAACCCAGACGAAGAAGCACTTTGGAGGCTCTTCAGCTTGTCAGGTGTGATTTTCAGCAAACCCATCAGCAGTGTTTTATTGAATGATGATGTTCTCATAAGCTTTCGGCACACATATTTCAGAATCAGCTAATTTTTCAGCCATAGATGCTGCAGATTTAAGTGTGGGGCATGTTTTATCCTACGTTTATAAATATGCAGGAATCATTCTGCAAACATTGCCATTCCCAGTCTCCTTTGCTTTAGTTTGGTATGCCAGTTGTACTGAACTAAAAACTTCAATAGGGAAAGCCACATAAGACAGGGTGGGCCTTCTCCACCCTGGGTGGGTGGGGAGAGTGTGTGGTGGACCTCCTCTGGACCTCCCCTCCCCTGATCAGCTGTTTAGTGGGTGGGGAAAGCAAGATCCAGATGGGATGTGGCTCATTATCCCACAATGGACAACGTTAGCCGTGGCCGGGCAACAGTAATACACAATGCTTCACCGGTCTTTTCAGGGTAACACATCATGTAGCAGCCAGCTGCACACCCTGGGGCAGAAGTGGGTGAGCATCTGGTAGCCACCGGCCAAATGGTCCTCTGTACTGTGGGCTAATGTGGGGCAAGCTTGCCCAGAGTGGGATAACATCTCATGTGGCCCTCAACCTTCGATTCTTATTTTTGTTTGTTTGTTTTTCAAATCGACTGCTTCTGATTTTGAGCTAGACATGTTGCAAACAAATAAAAAGATGTGGTTCTTGCCCTAACTGTTGAACTTCTCCTCTTATGGAAGCCATTCCATACCTTTTGTTGTGTATTCTGCTCTTCTCTCCAGAGACAGAGTGTGGGCGCCATGTTGGTTCCAAGAGACAGAGAGACAAGTGGTTCAAATGATATCTTTTATTGGACCAACTGCCCAAAAGCTTGCTTATTTCCAACATCAGTTGGTCCAATAAAAGATATTATTCAAACCCACTTTGTCTCTCTGCTCTTCCCTGCACTTCTTCCAGTTCCAATATGTCCTTTTTGAGATGAGATCAGAATTGTGCACAATATTCAAGTTGTGGGTGCACCACCATAAATTTATTTAGCAGCATTATATTCTCTTTTCCCCCGCTCTTTCCGAATAATTCCTATTTAATCATTCATTCCAAATAATTGCCAATCATTATGACTACATAAATACAGTCTTTCCTTAAAAAGATTAGAGAGTCAGGAATTGCTAATAAAGCAACATAATAAAACCCTTCTTTTAAGTGGTACTGAAGGGGGCAGGTGGGGCTTCCATTTTGAACCTAATGGCAGGACCCTAATCAACTCTGGGTCTTGAAACGTGGCCCTCTGGGTACACAGACAAAAATGGGATCCACACTGCTTCTCTGGTGAAACAGTGGCCATTTTTAAATGAGACGCTTCCATAGATGGACACCCAGTATCCACGTGTGGTAGCGTCTCATTTGAATGTGGAGGTGTGTAGCACGTGCTCCCACAACCCATGCATCTACACCCATCTACACGCACCAAAGGAGGATATCGTTTGCACGATACCCACATGCATAGCCTACGCAGAAGCACTCTACCTGCAGCACGTGGACACACTATAGGGGTGGGAATATCGATATCCGATTAATCCGATATACCCAAATATCGGGTATATTGGATTAATCCGATAATCACCAGTATCGGCATACCAGTTTTTTAACATTGGCCACTTTACCATTTTTTTTTACATCACGACCATTGAAATAAATGGCTGCAATGTAAACAAAAAACCGGTAAAGTGGCCAATGTTAAAAAAACGGTATGCCGATACCTGTAAATCCAATATCGGGGAGATCCGATACCAATAAATCTGGTATCCAGTATTCTCCCCAGTGTCCCACCCGTAACACACACACCCCGAGCTGAAAGTCGATCCTCGGGAAACTTCAGAATCCACTGGGGATTCCAGTACTCACTTCCAAATTTCCAAAGTCTGAAGTTCTGGGCACCAAGGTCGGTCCTCAGAAAACTTTGGAAATATTTGGAAGCCTCAATTTAGTGCTGACCCCATTGCGCGCATGACCAGAGTGATCCAGACTATTTACTCCCTAGCTTCTCTGAGCAAGGTAATGAAAGTTAATGCCATATTCGGTAGGAGGTGGGTATGGGAGGGGATAGTTGAGTGATGGACAAGCCAGATGGAAAGTTTTGATTGGCTGGCAGAGGCAAAATAAAAGTGCCTGTACAACCATTTTCCATTCTCTACCGAATGTGGCTGTGTGCACTACTCTGCTGATCTGTAAGTAATCAGTTTGCGGGGGAGGGGTGCCTTTGTCCTGTCCTGGCCTGTCCATAGGGGAAATGCTGGGGGACAGGGGTTAGCTGTTTGCACCATGCGATGATTTAATAAATAAATAAATAAATAAATAAGTAGGTGCTACACTGCTGCTGCCTGCTGATTGGCACCATTGAGATCAGAGGGACCTCTGCCTTGCTCCACTTCCCCTGGCCTGGGCTGTCCAAGTTACCAGTGCCACACCAATGTCATGCCTTTTAAAATAATAAATGTGTGCGATTGCTGCCTGCTGTTTCTCCACTGCTTGGCACCATGGTGGGTTGACTTTAAAATCATTAAAGGTAAAAGTTCTGGAGTTCTGAGTTCTGAGAATGTCCAAGGTCCAGAGTTCCAAGATTTGAATTCTGGGTCCTTAGACAATGTTCCAAAGTTCGTCCACGTACTCTAATTGGGTATTTGGAACTCCAGAACTCGAGTCGAGTACTCAGATGGCCTATATGGTGCAGCCCTACCCCGCCCATTGAAAAATGGCCAATGGAACTGCCATTAAAGTCTTTGTTGTACAGTGTTTAGAGTTCCAAAAACCTTCACTGGCTCCACAAACATAATTTGGGCCACACCATAACGACACATAGGGCTTAGGAAACCCTTCCAATGTACTTTGGATACCTTGAAGTCAATAGGTGTCTTTCCATGGGATTTTTGTTTTATTGATTTAATCCCATTTCTGAGTTACAGTATGCTAGCCTAATGCAGGAGAATCTATTGTTCCACAAAATCTATAGTCATATAAGAAATCATGGGAAAAGCATGAACAGGTTTTTAATAGTAATTTATCTCAATACATAGGCTTTAAACCTTCCATTTATCTTGTCACTGCCAAATTTTGGATTAATCTGTTTTCTGTATGCCTCTCCCGCTGCTGTCGACAATCCCAGAAGGATAAGGAGGAACCGATATACATAAAGAAATGAATTTCAATTAGTGCAGTTGCTCGCTAATTTTTCAACACATAACTAAGGATCATTTTAATTCATTCCTGTTTTCTCATGGCTGGTCCTCAGGGGGCGAGGAAAAGGCTTCTGAATATTTATTTATTTATTTATTTCCTGAAGTCAGCGCGCTTGCAACTAAGGGTTAGTTGAGTCTGAGCCACATAGGTAGAAAGCGGTGCTTGACTCTCCCACCTTCCCAGAAGTAAATATTTCAATTAAAAAGGGAAGTAATTTAAATATTAGCATGAGGCATCAAATAAATTTAAATAATGTCTTGCTTGCGAACTGCCTGCTTCTCATTCATTTCCACATGTAAAAGAGGAGCAGAGAGAATTACTGAAGTACTCAACAAACTAAAGGGTTCTGAGTTCCTTCTACGTGCCCACCATTCAAATTAGAACAGGTTCAAATAAGCCATTTTGAGTTTGTAAACTTTTCTGCAAAATCAAAATGGCATATTGATTTTCCAAAATTGGCCAGAATTCCAGCCAGACAATTTTGCACATGCACAGTACAGCAATGGCCATTTTATGCATGCGGAGAATCATGGTGACCATTGCTCATGTGCAGAATTGCTTTTGTTTTATTTCATTTGGTCCGAGTTCTGATTAGGCCGAACAAAATTTCCATTTCTGATGGAATTGGAACTGGGTGTAATTTTTTAATTCAGCTCTCATTCAAATAAGGGCTGAAATAAATATGCGGGACAAATCAAGCATTCCCATTTTGTGGATTCATACTCAAAATTCTCATGAGGTTTGTGAATTTCCAATAAACTGTGTAAGAGATTTTTGTTAGTTATTGTAATTATTATTATTAGGGCTGGGCAAACACGGTTCGGAAGTTTGGACCAAACTCGACCAGTTCAGTCGACCGAACCAAACTTCCGAATCGAACTCGATTTTCGAACCGAACCGAATTTCCGAACTCGGCTCTGTTTGCCCATCCCTAAAAGATAATATTCCATTTAGTTCAATGGGGTTTGAATTTCCGAACTTTGTTTGGAAGTTCGGAGTTCAGACCGACCTTGAATAGTTCGGTTGACCGAACCGAACTTCCTAACCAAATTTCCAAACCAAACCGAATTTGTTCGCCCATCCCTAATTATTATGGACAGTCTTGACCAGAGACAGGACCCTGTTCTGAGGAACTTACAATGGACACGGGAGGGAAGACAAGAGAGAGAAGAACAAGAGAGAGGAGCCAGATTCTGTTTCTGATGGAATCCGGTCATTCAGTCTATTCCAGTGAAATGTTGAACAAATTAATTCCGATTTGGTTTTGCTGGAATCTATTTTAAAAAAAAACATTTTACACACATCCGCAGTATGACATTGAGTCATACTGCGCATGTGTGTAAAATGGCGGCCGCCATATGCACAAGAGTGGCTGCCGTCATTTTGCGCGGTGCTAATAATTTGAGCAGAGCTCTGATCAAAATTCCAATTGCTGTTCTGATTTCATGGAGAATTTCTGTGGAACCAGAACAGCCAATTCAACCCAGTCCTAGTTGGGGGATTGTGAAGAATAAGACATTTTAAAGAGAAACATCAGTGAGCAATTGATGGAGTTGAAGGGCAAGGAAAAGCCTGATGGGAAGAGGTAGGTTTTCAGAAGGAGGTTGAAGGGATGGAGGGAGCAGAGCATATGTGTTCCAAGTAGGGCTGAGACAAGAGCACGTGTTCCCATTCCACAGGGAAATACCGATACTCTTTCGGGAGCACTTGCGAGTGTCCATCGATACTTTGTCAGTTTCCAGTGATTCCATGCTTCCACATTTTTTCATCATTTTCATCACTATCTTGGACTTTGGGGACCTTTTACGGTAGTTTTATGGCAGTTTTACAGCACTTCTATGGCAATTTCCAACACTCCCCTAGCACTTAACTGGAACATTTGCATCTCCACAGTCCCTGGGGGTGTACACGGCGCACACACAGGGCTTGAGTCCAGCCCCATAGCAGCCCTGTTCAACTTGCAAAAAATAACAGAAAATGGCAAAAACAGCAGGAAAGCAGGTATGTTTCTGTGTTGCGTGACTGGAGGCCAACACCCTGCTTCTGATGGAAACCGGACTTGCTGAAATTTCTTGTTTCAGGGCTAGTTCAGGTGGGAGCTTCAGACATTGGGGGAATTATATTTTGCACTTCATTACTTCACCATTGATTTGCCATTCTTTATCAGATGGAATCTCTTTGGTTGTTACTAGTAGAGCTGAAATGGGGAGAGGGTTTATTATTTATGAGTATCGTCATTCATATTTATGGGCATTCCCATTATTCAAGTACCCGAATAATACCTGTGACGGAAATGTGTATTTGCATACTCATTTTGGGGCATTCCTTTTTGAGGGTTCCGGTTCAGTTATTTTGGCTGTTATTATTATTTATATAGCTCCATTAATGTGCGTAGTGCTGAACAGTCGTGATTAGAGGAAGGTATCTGCCCCAAAGGGCTTACAGTATAGAATGGGCAAGGGGAAGGGCACATGAGGTGAGAAAATTCATGAAGCTGGGAAGCTGCAGGTGTTGGTGCATAGCTTAGTTACCAAGCAAGAGGGGGATCCTGAAGGATGTGACACAATATGAGGAGAAGTCTAAATTTATTTTTATTTATTTATTTCATGGCATTTTTATGCTGCCCCCTCATGCCCACGGAGCAATCTCTGGGGTCAAGGAGTTACAGAAGGATGTATGGAAGAGGTGGGATTTTAGGAGGGATTCAAAGGTCATGAAGGAGGAAGCAGAGTGCATGTGTTCAGGGAGGGATGGAATTCACCAAAAAAATAGGGATGGGCGAACAGAATCAAGTTCGGACATTCGGTTTGGTTCAGTTCAGAAATTCGGTTCGGTTCGGTCGACCGAACTATTCGAGTTCGGTCCGAACTCCGAACGTCAGAACAAAGTTCGGAAATTCAAACCCCATTGAACTAAATGGAATATAATCTTTTAGGGATGGGCGAACAGGGCCGAGTTCGGAAATTCGGTTCAGTTCAGTTCGAAAATCGAGTTCGGTTCAGAAGTTCGGTTCGGTCGACCGAACTGGTCGAGTTTGGTCTGAACTCCAAATTTCCAAACCACGTTCGCCCATCCCTACCAAACAAGGCTTGGTCTTATTTTCATACACTTCTATTAAATATCTAATATTGGCCACCGGCAGAGATGAGAGATTGGGATAGATGGACCATTCATTGCTCTGACATATTTTAAACAAATGAACAAAACAAATAAAATTCATTATGTTTTTATACCCATAATGACGGTCAACCTGCAAACCCCATTTATTGCCCTTCTCTGTGCTTATGAAGCATATGCCCCTTTACTATATGCCTTGAAATAATGTTATGACTAGGTTTATGCCATTGCAGAGGACCAGTTCATCTGCATCAGGACCGATGTCCCAAATAGCTTGAGAAATTATTCCAAGTGATGTAAACAAATCATTGAACATAGCTGCTCAGGAAAATTCAATGCTGAGCACATGCTTTGTTAGCAAAGCTGGGCGTGCAAGCTTCACGGAGACTTATTGACTTGCTGTCCTAAAAGCTAAAATCAACAGCCAGCAAATCATATGACAGAGCACTAGGAGCAAGAGTTAAAGGCATTTTTGTCCTAAAATAACCAAATCTCTAAGCATTGATTTCTTGACAAAAAGAATTATTAAAAAGTTTGTTACCCACCCCTATTCAATCTTAACCTCTGCTCTGGCTGTAAACTCTCCTCCTGCTAAGAGTCAAAGGCATGAGAATATTTTGTTGGCAGAGTCTTTGGAATGTTCCTTCCATTTAACGAGAATTGGAGAGTTACTGCAGCTTTTCTGTATTAATGTGGCATCCACAACTGATCCCCAGTTGCCTGAACGCACACAAAGATCCCATTTAACATCGGACAGCTGTCCAGGTTAGGACTAAAAATGGAAAACCTAGACCACCCATGTTCCATTTTTTATGGAACTGGGTGTTTGGATCGGTCTGCTTGTAATTTGAATTTCAACAATCAAAAACAGTTTTGATATTTTGCACATGTGCAAGTTGGCCACCACCATATATAACAAAAGGCAGCGGCCATGCAGAATGGCTGAAGCATTTTTGCTCATGCACAAATAATCATTCAATCAGAATTCTGATTGAGATGAGAATTTATTTCAATTTGCATGGCTGTTTTGGAGACCAGCCCTAGACCAGAGCTATCATCACTACTCCATTTTACTGGAGTAGGCTATGAGAAAGGGACATGTCAAAGTCCAACCAAGGCAAGACAGAATCTGAATTCTTGACTCCCACCTGCATGTTTTTTGCTCATGTGATTAGAAAAGAAAACGATTGTCCAGAGACATTGATCATTAGAATCACCGAGTTGGTAAGAACCTCAGGAATCATCTAGGCCACGCAGTCCCACCCCTGTTTAGATGCAGGATGTCTACAATTACAACATCCTCATATTCGAGGTTGTGTGGAAGAAGGAAAAAGAAGGGGAAGACTACAATGATAATGGGGGAAAGATATAGAAGGATAGAGAGAAATGGGGATAAATCAAGCAACAAGATTGGCAATGAATAGAAATTTTGGAGAAATGAGGGTCATTATGTCACCAGTGGAGCTGAATCAAGAACAAGTCTTCTCTTACTGTCGGGAAATATCTATCTTTCAGGACTACTTGTGACTGTTTGTTGGTATTTCCACACCCGTCAGTGATTCCGCGCTTCTGCCATTGTTAGAGTGGTGCCTTCAATTTTCCATCATTTCCATATTTTTCAATTATTTTTCGTATTTTGTCAATTTGGTCAATTCCCTGGGTTTTCTGTCAATTTACGTTACTTTCCATCATTTTACGACACCTTATGGCACTTTCCATCAATTTTATTATTAATTATTATTATTAACAAACATTTATATAGCGCCAGCAGTGTACCTGCACTTTACAAAGTAATAAAATAGACACGGTCCCTGCCCCTAGGGCTTACAATCTGAGAGACAGGAGCTGGGGGAGAGACTTAGGAAGGGGAACAGAGGGAGAGACAAGGGGTCTAACATTCATGAAGATGCGAGGTCTCAAGTGCACGTACTTGGCTTGGTTATGATGAGAATAACAGCAGTTATTATTAAGCCAGTTCTACATAAACAGGGACCCACATTCACTGTGTTTTCCCCATTGGCAGCAATGGGGGAAATGCAGTGAACACAGGTCCCTATATATAAACCATAGTGTTAGCCCCTCTCCATTCATTTTGTGCTAGGGAATCAGGATAGGACAATGAGAGTCCCCTCTTCCTGAGGTATTTGATTTACTGAACAAGTTCAATTTACCGAACAATTTACCAATCTAGTGAAATACCAGAAAATGCTGGGAAATAGCAAAAAATAGTGGAAAAGCTGATGTTACCTTGTCATGCAAATGGAGGCAAGTGACCTGTTTCCAACTGAAACAGCATTCACTACAATTTCTCATTTCAGGCCTAGCCACCAGCCATTAAATCAAAGATGGTTGAGAAGGAGGAGGACGATGAGGAGGACGACGATGATGATGATGATTGATTATGCAAGGATGGGCGAACAGAACAGAGTTCGGAAATCCAGTTCGGTTCAGTTTGAAATTCGAGTTCGGTTCCGAAGTTCGGTTCAGTCGACTGAACAGACCAAGTTCGGTCGAATTCCGAACTTCCAAACCACATTCGGCCATTCAAAACCAGGTTTTTGGGTGTGTGTTGCCACTAGGGATGGCGAACAGAACAGAGTTCAGAAATTCGGTTTGGTTTGGTTCAGTTTGAAATTCGAGTTCGGTTTGAAAGTTCAGTTCGGTCAACCGAACAGACCAAGTTTGGTCTAAACTCCGAACTTCCGAACCGCATTCGTCCATCCCTATGATTATGGTGATTTTCATGTCCAGCATGCTACTATCTGGCTACACTGCAATTCTCTGCTTTGGCCATGGTTTTCATTTATCAGATTAATTGGTAACAAGTCACAAAAAGTTTTGAATAGCAAAATACCAATGTAAATCTTATAAACAAGGCAAACAAAATACCAATTACCAAATAAAAGTCAAGTACTGAATTACGAAGTGAAAACTTTTGCAGCAGCAGCAACAAAAAAAAATTCACCTCTAGAAACAAATCCAAAAATGTAGTCGCAATTCAAAAATGTGTATCCATTTCAGCTCTAAAACCATTATTGCCAGCCCTTCATGAAATCATGTCAGCATTGCCATCACGTGGTAGAACTCATGATGGAAATTGGAATGATTGCAAAGTTTCTTCCATTGGGAGCCATTGGGTGTTTTCAGACGTGACGGGGCCAATTGGCCCCGTCACAAAATCAATGAAATGATCCCCCACCGGGATGACCCGTAACGCCCTAATAGATGTTCTGGGGGATCCCGGCGGGGAATCGGGGAGGGGGCAGGGCCGCGTGGTGCAACGTGCGGCCGCACGGCCCCACCCCCTCCACGCTCCCCGCCACCCGCCCTCTGGGGAGACGGGCAGCCACCGCAGCCAATGCCGCTGCAGCACCCGCCCGCTATGGCCACGGGCCAGAATCCCTGCGAGGATTCCGGCCCGTGTCTGCCGTCCAGACGTGATGGTGGGGGTCACCACGGCCTGGAATCGGATTCAACCCACGACGGTCTCCGGTCCCACTGCTTCGGCCGCTCGCGTGGTGAATCTGGTCCCACGCCGTGGTAACATCTGGGGGGGAACATCCGTTCCCCCCAACAGACGTTACGTGGTCCAAGCCACCACAGGGAATTGACTGTGGTGGACATTGACCACGTAACGTCTGAAAATACCCATTGTTTCAAGGGATCAGGTGGTGACATGAACTGCCGGCCATCTTGTAAGGTGAATCTCTCCACAACGCCATCTGCTTGATGCAGTGTTGCTGTTGGTCCAGAAGTAAAATGGTAAATCTGTTATATGGTAAATTTGATATATTGTAACAGTAGAGCCCTATCAATCAGTGTTTCAGTGAATGGGTTAACCACTGTGGTATGTGGTCTTCAGTCAGTTATCTGATAAGATATATGGAACGCTAGCTATTAACCACAGTTACAGAATTAACTATCAGAGACAAAATGACTAAATGGATACGTGGATATCCATTTCAGTTGTGGTTATCATTTGGAATATTCACAAGGTTATCTGAAAATGTGAATAATGTCCATGAATACAAAATCTACTATTTGTTTCAAATCTAATTCAAACAACAAAGTTGTGTTTACATTCTTCCCTGTTCTTGATAATGAGTAGGGGTGGGACACCGGGGAAAATACCGGGTACTGGATGTACCAGTATCAGATTTCCCAGGTACTGGATTTACCAGTATCGGCATACTGGATTTTTAACATTGGCCGCGGTACCGGGTTTTTTACATTGCGGCTATTGACTTCAATGGCCGCAATGTAAAAACTCCAGTGCCACGGCCAGTGTTAAAAATCCGGTATGCCAGTACAGGTAAATATCGGATTAAGTCAATATACCCAAATACCGACAATATCGGATCTTGGGAGAACTGATATTCCCACCCCTAATAATGAGCCTGCTTCTTGGTAACAGGCTAGATGATGTGACCAAATCAAAGAAGGAAATGTTTCAATTTCTTCAATAAATTTAAGCTGAGCTCTGTTGTATTAGGTTCATTTAAATTAAATATTTCTTTCTAAGTTTGTCTCATAGCTCAACAATGCCTCCTTTTTAGGAAATTGCTCTACAAAAAGAAAAGCACTGTTTCTTTACAAATCTAAAGATAAAAGAACATTCAACCTCTTTCTGGCCGTGGTACATGCTTCTTTTCCCCCATTGTGCTACTAATTCATTAATCTTCCCGAGCTATGCTCCTGTCAAAATTCCCTCCTGCTGATTTCTTTATAGAGAAACCCTTCATAACGTCATGGTTTCTGTTTATTGTCTGAAAATAAACAAAGCAAAGAAGATTGCACCTCCTCCCCTGAAATTTCCGTGAGTTTCCTCTTGTGCATTTGTGCCATTTGTTTCCTTTACTGACAAAGGAAAGAAATGCTACAGAAATCTGCCTTCAAAAGATGATAATTTTCATGCAAGTATAACTATAATTAACTCTCAGTGCTTCATCCTTCAATTATGATATTCCAAAATTAGCCCCAGATTTCCACAATGCCAACCAGAGTTACGTAAAAGACCCACCCCAACGTGGTGCTAAGTTGTTCCATGCGCAAGCTGTGAAGCAATAGTCCAAAAGCATTTCTCTTTAAGCAGTGCTTTTATTCTTCAATTAACAGCACACCTTCTGTAGGAGGTCTCAAAAAAGCCCTTCTCCCAAGATTCCCTCCAGTGGGCTTTTCTGCCAGACACTTATCTGGTTTATTTGGCCTTCCATTTCTGGGTGAAAAATAATAATAATCAAGTGCCCCTAAGCAAACTCCCAGTCTCCTCCCTAGTTGGCTTGAGGATACGCCTGAATTGAGTGTTGTTTTGGTTTTTCATGGATACAGCTGTTCAATCCATTCTCACGAAATGCAAACCAGAATACAATTCCATCCATGATTTGCTGGAGATCTGGATTGGTTTTGCCCCCATGCAAAATCGTGATGCAGTACAGGGCACCACCATTTTACACGTGTACAGTACGGGCACCACCAGACATGTGCAGTTCAGGGCACAAAGTGGTGGAGCCCGGCAGTTGGAACTTTGCAAAGAGTTGTGCCATGGCTTACATCTGTGATAGAATTCCATTCAATGATCCGAAAAATGCAAAAAATCTCTATGAATACGAAATGTCTGTTTCGATTCAGTCCTGCTTGAGGGAGACCCGAGATGAGCTTCAGCTCTGTGAAGCCAACTTTGACCCTTTCTAGGATCTGTTTCTAGCAAGGAATGTGCCTGGAATTTTATACTCAGCTTTTGATCACCTGACTCTCAATTGTACACACCTGAGCTTCCTGGAGCAAGAATACAAATAAACACAAGCAAAATATATATTCACTATCAGAGATGAAACAGGTAGGCCATTTTTACATGGACATGCCCCCACCACTCGGTGTTTGGGCAGGTGTGCGGTCGGGGGGGGCTGTCCGTATACACAGCCGGCGGTGGGTGGATGGGTTGTGTGCCTATGTAAACACCATGGGCAGTGGGTGTTTGTGCATGCACACTCCTGCCACACACCCACTTCCACACATGGAGCCCTCCGGTAAAACAGAGGAGGCTCGTGGGTGGAGGAGGGTGGAGGTGGGTGGGTGTCCATGTAAACGAACACCCACCCACCTTCACCCATCGTGCCAAAGCACCCCACCACCACCCGACTCCCATCCGTGTATTAATGGCCGTAGTGAGTTTATTGTTTCTCAAAATGCAAGTATTATCTGCATTTCCCACTAGCCTGTCATGTACTGAAACAATATCCATGACCAAAACAGGTATTTGCATGTTTTGTTTTTAGGTATTCCCTTTCCTTTTTTCTCCTCCTCCCCTCCCCCTGGTGTTCGGTTTTGGTTATTTTGTTGTTTCAGTCGTTTCAGTTGAGCTGTCTCCAGCAATTGCACATGCATACTGCACAAACGTAGGCAAAATGAAATAATGAGAGCTGAAAGGAATTGAAAGTATTCCTTAAATGCATAGTAGATGTTGTTTTCATGGATATTATTCATTTTTCATGCAAAAATGGATATACCTGTTGAAACTGCGGTACTCAACCTGACCTGGTAATATTACGTACTAATTTGATACCCAATAAGTGCTCAACAGGCTACCCGATGGACTGGCTTTTTTGTCCTGATTTCTTGACTTTTGGAATTTTCCAACTTTCTGTCATGATTTCTGAACAGATTTGGCATTTTACCGATTGTTAAAATCGTAACTTGGTAACTTGGTAAAGACAGTACCCTGTGTTTTCAGGTAATCAGGTGCCTGATTGGTAAGGCTCAAACCAGATTTAGCCTTTCTCAAAAATCTCATTGAGAATAGGCTTCTCAACAAGATTTTCTCATGTCGAGATTCACGCGAGAGTATCGTGAAAAACTCGAGATTCTTGTGAGAAACTCAAACTCAAAATAACAAAAAAAATATTATCTGCGCATGCACAAAAATTACTACCAGGGCCATTCTGCACATGCATGGCCGTTTTATGCATGAGCAGATAATTTTTTAGTCTCAAGTTTCCCATGAGAATCTAGAGTTTCTCGTGATAATCGCGGGAATCTCACAAGATCCTGCTGGAGCTACGAGATTCTTGTGAGTTTTTTCACAAGATGATTATTTTCATTCTCGTTTCAGTACTCGACTGGTAATTGGGTAACCCATCAGGCACCTGATGCTGTACTCAAAATTGCAAGTATTCCCCAAGAGTAGCAAATGAACTACCCGTTTCAGCTCTATGTGGGGCTGCCCTTGATGACTGTTCAAAAGCTGAGGCTCGTGCAGAATGCAGCAGGATACCTCCTTTCAGGGATGGGTTGCCAATGCACATTACCCTGCTGTTCCAGTGTTTGCATTAGCTCCCGATAGATTTCCAGGAACAATCAGAGTGCCGGTTTTGATCGATAACGCCCCAAGGGGCCTGGCTCTCTCACATCTGAAAAACCAGCTCTCTTCCCTCATACCCCATCATGGCCTCTGAGGTCATCCAGCAGCACCCTCTTATACGTATCATTTTCCCACCCTGTTAGCACAACAAAGGCACTCCGAAAGGCGTTCTGAGTAGCTGCCCCACAATGATGGAACTCCCTCCCCCTGGAGGTCTGTCCACACCTGAACTTGCACATCTTCTAGCGGCAGTGTAAGACATTTTAATTTTGCTGTGAATTTAGCAGGCAGGGATAGACTTTGGGGAGCTGTCAGATAAAGGATTTGAACTGGTGTTTAGGTTTCTATGACGTTGGGTGTTGTTGTAAGCTGCCCTGACCCCTAGTGGTAGGGTCAGATAATACATTTAAAAAAATAAAAAAATAAATTAAATAATCATAACCAAAATGACTGAAATAACATAGTTGATTTTTAAAAAATAAAATAAAAATAAAACCCAAACAGAATAAACAAAACTGGTAATGGACAAAGCAGAGACCAATATTGATTACTGCCCAAACCGCCATCTTTGGTCCGGGTCATATAGACTTTTGGGCTCATCCTAAACTCTGTGCACCATGCGCACACCAGGTGGGCATTTCACACGTGACACACACCCACAGTCCCCACAGCACACCCAGACTATGACTCTGCCCCTGCGATCCTGGTGTCAGGATGGATCGTCCCTGGACAGGGGATACAGACAGTTGGAGAAGTTGTTTAAAAGGTGGACTGCACCTAAACAGGCTGACCTAAGTCTAAGGTACTGGAAAGACAGTTGAGGTTGGGATAATTGACCAGGTGGGGCTTTGCCTAGCCAAAAAGGGATCTAGGGGAAGAGGGATGCTGAAACCTCTGTCTAAGACTCTATAAACATGTATATGTTGGTGGAGGATGGCATGCACAAGTAAATAAAGATACAAGGAGATGGGGATCCCACTTGGACTGCCTTACTGGGGGGCCATATCCTGCAGAAACCTACACCTCTCCAGTTCACCCTGTCTTAATTAGGATTGTACGCATTTTGAGGCAGAGCCCTTCTGTTGTTCTGCACCTACATAATGCTTAGATCCTGGTGATATTATCACATTGGTAGAAGTATAACTATAAGTCATTTTGATATCACTTTTAATGTTCAGGCTGCTTTACAGTGCCCACCTCAGTCACGCTCACAAGACTGCAGGGTAGGTCATTAATTAATAAAAATGGGAATAATTGTTGTTATTCCCATTTTACAGATGGGCAACTGAGTTTGGCCCCAGGACACTACAACAGGACCTGAGCCATGGTCTCTCATGTCTCCCAATCCAGCACCTTATCCCATAGGCTATGCTGGCTAGTCTTGAAATTATTTTTCCATATGAAAGAAACAACTGTCAGTGGAAGGCATAAGTGGCTTTTAAAAGTCATAAGCCAGCCTTCTAAAATCAATAAGACAAGTTTGTGGTAACACTGGAGTTGAACAAACAAGTTGTACTCACACAAAGAGTCACTTCAGACATGGTCAGGCTGAATATCTCCCAGTCTGCAAATAGATTTTGGGAATGAGCCAAAGTGGCTTACTAAAAGGTGATTCTATTCAGTTTAGAATAGAGCACGGACCGAGGACTCGATATTCACTGGGGGAGCTAAAAGAACACATCCTGACGAATGATCCTAAAAGAGTAAAAAGGACTGGAGCATTCGGAAAAACATTTAAGTCCACTCCCGACTAGGAGATTTTAAACTTGAGAACAACTCTGTGACACTAAAGGAGACTGAAGTAACACAGCAACCATTAAGAGGTAACATCGCACAATAACGATATGAGCTGACTTTCAGAGTCTGGAAATAAAGACTTCAAT
The DNA here is from genome assembly GCA_003113815.1 of Sphenodon punctatus. NCBI lineage: Eukaryota > Metazoa > Chordata > Lepidosauria > Sphenodontia > Sphenodontidae > Sphenodon > Sphenodon punctatus. Next base: position 10,641,471 of record QEPC01007512.1, read on the forward strand.
TTTATCTGAATTTTACCTTATCCTTTAAAAAAAAAAAAAGTGATTATGTGCTCCCAGTTGGGCTGGGCTCTCTGAAGAGGACAATCTGGAGTGCTCTGTGTCTGACAAGTTCAAAAATCTTGCCAGACACAGGTATATTTCTGCAACAAATCCTAACAATACAATTCATTGTTCAAGGAAATGGATGCCTTTCTGCATATGCTGCAAGACTGTGGAAAGCTGCCCAGTTTTTGATAAGGACTATAAAGGAGAGAGTCAAGGGCATTACATCACACATGAAAAACTTGCTTCAGATAGGGAACAAATTGTGCGTACTGTTTGGTGTGCCAAATTAGCCAGCTTTCCTATGAAATGGAGTTGAAATCGGTAGCAAATTTCAAACCCACAAGTAACACCCAGAATTTTGGGCAGCTTATTGGGTACCCGGTTGGCACCCAGACACCGAGACAGGTATCCAACTATCTGAAATACCAGGTATTACCATTACTGAGATACTAGCTTTCGGTTGCCCACTGCACTGGGTACTCTACAGGGAGAAAGCAGTCTCAAAGAAGTGCGTCTTATTTACTACTTCTACATCTGTAACATAACCATAATGTGATACTGTATTTAAGAACTTTGTACAAAGAAGTGGTCAATTTGGATATGTTTGAATTAATGTTGTTTAGGTTTCCTAAGTGTTAAATAGAAAATTGGATTAGGGACATTTGTTGTCCCTGTTTGTAATCTTTTTGAATTTAGTAAACATTTATTATAATAATAAAAAAAGATACTAGCTTTCGGCTTTACTATTTTACCGACCCATTTTGACTTACCATGTTACTGTCTTAGTGTCTTTCTGACATGGAGCAATCAGCAGCTGAATAGAAAAGGACAGAAAAACAATAAAGTGTTAATTGGTAAAAAGACACAAAATGGTAAATTTAGTAATGGAAAGCTGGTCATTCAGTAATGGTAACAGTAGTTCAATATTGGTAATTCAGTAATTTGGGTAACTTGTCAGTCATTAACTGAGTACCATTTAGCACCTGATCCATCAAAACAATTTGAGTACTGCAATTTTGATAGGTATACCTATCAATTTTGTGGATACCTGCTTCAGCTCTGTTCTAGAAAGAACATGTATTCAAGACAGAGCTAGCCTTAGGATTTGCGGGGCCCAGGATGAGGATAAAATGCAGGGCTTCTGGTGGCCCTTCCCCCTTGGGGGAAACCTCTGTGGTGCCCTGAAGGTTGTCATGTTCAGAAGCCTACTGAGAGGTAGCTGTGCCCCCACAACCTGTCCTGGCAAACATAGGGAAAAGTCCCACAATGGCCAGCCAAATAAAGTGTGACTGCACACCAGGGACTATGCAACTAACTACTGTATTTAGTATACCAGATCAATGGATAACAAATAAATGATTATTGTATGTATAAAACACTCTCATAAATTTTATTAAACATGAATGTGTACATTTGTAAAAGTCACATATAAATATTTATATGTAACATAATAATAAAGGCTTCTAAATATTTGATTCTTGACAACCATAAAAGTAAAACACGAGAGTATTTGATACATCCAAATGTGGGCATGTACAAAAATGTATGACCCGAGTCCATAATGTTCTCACAAAATCATATCAGTGATAACTACGAGCTCCCAGGTTGTTTTTAACCCGTTTCAAGTCGTCTTTATCAAGATAACGGAAAGGATTTTTCTTCCAACGTGGGACACACTTCAGCTCCAGGAAATCCTCACCATTTGTTCTTGTTACTCCCAACAGAAATTGCAGCCAATATAAATATAAATACATTAGTATCATTCTAGACTCTGTACCAAAGTCATTAAATACTAAAGAAAAAGAAATGTACAACCTCATCTGATTCAAAGATAATCAACTTACTCGAGTTGATTATTAAATCTTCCCAATCAATCAAATTAACTGACAGTAAGTTAAAAACAAAGAAAGTGGAAACACTTTTTCACTTGACACTCAGTTAAGCTGTGGAACTCATTACTAGGGCATATTGTGAAGGCCAATAACATAACAAGGTTAAAAAATGAAAGAAAGAAAAAGGTCTACAAGTGGCCTAGCCAAGCTTAAAGAAGGGCTTACACTGAGGGCTTACACAATAGAAGCGTACAGATTTACAAGTGGTGCACAGGAGATAAATAGGGAACTGTTATACATCCCTTCTCATTATACCAGAACTGGGAGCATCCAGAACTGGGAGCATCCTATGCAATTATTGGATATGTATTTAGAGGATAGGCCCATCAATGGCTATATTAGTTAAGTAGGTATGGGGATGAGTCCTCTCACTATCTGGGGCTGAGAGTGAATAGCAGGAATTGGATCACTCCATTGTGACCTATTTGTGCACTTCTTTGATGCAACCAAAGCTGACCACTGTTGGAAATAGGATTCCGGGCTAGATGGACCATTAGCCTAACCCTGTATGGCATTTCCTAGATTCTTAGTCATTGGGTAAAAACTAGGGCTAAAATTCAATCTTGATTTTTTTTCTCGATTCTAGCTGAGTATGGTTCTCATCTCATTTTTAGCAATAATCGATAATCAAGAAAACCTTGCGGTTCTCAACATTTTCTTGGTTGAGAATATTTCTTGATTTACCGTTTACTCTCATTTACCACGATTTACTGCACCATGTATACCAATTTGCTTTGCTCCACTTACCATGTACAATGTTTATCTTGGTAATGCACATTGTGAAAAATGGCTGCCCTTTTCAAAAATGGCGGTGATGCTGCTGGCAACATCTTGGTAGAGAGCTTCGCATGCACAGAACAGCTGCAGTGATGATTTTGCGCATTCGCATTACTGGGATGAATGTGGTACATGGTAAATCACGGTAAACAGTAAATGGCAAATCACAGTAAATGGTAAGTCATGGTAAATTGAGAAAAAAAATATCAATTTTTGCAGGATTTTTGATTCCCATTTCAGTCCTAGTAAAAACAGGCATGCGGGCGGCACGGCAGCTCTCCAGCCCAGGGTGGGAAACTGCAGCCTACACAGCCCTGGTCAGGGAGGGGCACTGAACAAATGTGCCCACAGCCGGAGAGCCTTCCCATCACCCACACACCCCAGCTTGGGAAGGGAGCTCAATAAATGTGCGGGCAGCCGGTCCTACCCACATCCTGCTCCCAGTGCCTCATCCCCCACCATGGCAACCAGCCTTAGTGCTTGGCCATGGCAGCCCCTTTCCTGGAGTGGGTAGGGCAGGACCAAACAGATGTGCTAGCCTGTGTTGGCCTGCATTGGCCCGCGTGGGTGGCACGTAGACCACTTTCAGACATGACCCCCATGCACATATTTGGGCTGCGGGGACGAATGCGCAGCCCGAATATGTGTGGGGATTGGCTGGTCTGAAAGCACACACACACACACCCCGTAACTTTGTTGGCAAAGCTACACAGGATGCAGAGCAGGAAATCGAGCTCTGCTTCCTGCGTGACTTTGCCAATGCCTTTCTGACCGGATGATCCCTGCACATATTCAAGCTTCACAATCCCCTCCCCCCCCCCCCAA
>QEPC01007512.1:10645134-10692935 GCA_003113815.1 Sphenodon punctatus
AAAAACCCCCCCCCCCCCCCAATTCTAGCAAATGCTGGCCGGCCTTTGGGGCCCCGCAGCAAGGCTTGACACATGGCCCCTGAAACCCCTGGGTCGGCCCTGATTTGGGTACTGCAATTTTGTGGGTATACATATTTTTGTGGATACCTGCTTCAGCTCTGTTCTAGAAAGAACATGTATTCAAGGCAGAGCTAGCCTTAGGATTTGCGGGGCCCATGGTGAAGATAAATTGCAGGACTGCTGGTGGCCCTTCCCCCTTGGGGGAAACCTCTGTGGTGCCCTGAAGGTTGTCATGTTCAGAAGCCTACTGAGAGGGAGCAGTGCCCCCACAACCTGTCCTGGCAAACAAAGGGAACTGTCCCACAATGACCAGCCAAATAAAGTGTGACTACACACCAGGGACTATGCAACTACTGTATTTAGTATCAATGGATAACAAATAAATGATTATTGTATGTATAAAACACTCTCATAAATTTTATTAAACATGAATGTGTACATTTGTAAAAGTCACATATAAATATTTATATGTAACATAATAGTAAAGGCTTCTAAATATTTGATTCTTGACAACCATAAAAGTAAAACACGAGAGTATTTGATACATCCAAATGTGGGCATGTACAAAAATGTATGACCCGAGTCCATAATGTTCTCACAAAATCATATCAGTGATAACTACGAGCTCCCAGGTTGTTTTTAACCCGTTTCAAGTCGTCTTTATCAAGATAACGGAAAGGATTTTTCTTCCAACGTGGGACACACTTCAGCTCCAGGAAATCCTCACCATTTGTTCTTGTTACTCCCAACAGAAATTGCAGCCAATATAAATATAAATACATTAGTATCATTCTAGACTCTGTACCAAAGTCATTAAATACTAAAGAAAAAGAAATGTACAACCTCATCTGATTCAAAGATAATCAACTTACTCGAGTTGATTATTAAATCTTCCCAATCAATCAAATTAACTGACAGTAAGTTAAAAACAAAGAAAGTGGAAACACTTTTTCACTTGACACTCAGTTAAGCTGTGGAACTCATTACTAGGGCATATTGTGAAGGCCAATAACATAACAAGGTTAAAAAACGAAAGAAAGAAAAAGGTCTACAAGTGGCCTAGCCAAGCTTAAAGAAGGGCTTACACTGAGGGCTTACACAATAGAAGCGTACAGATTTACAAGTGGTGCACAGGAGATAAATAGGGAACTGTTATACATCCCTTCTCATTATACCAGAACTGGGAGCATCCAGAACTGGGAGCATCCTATGCAATTATTGGATATGTATTTAGAGGATAGGCCCATCAATGGCTATATTAGTTAAGTAGGTATGGGGATGAGTCCTCTCACTATCTGGGACTGAGAGTGAATAGCAGGAATTGGATCACTCCATTGTGACCTATTTGTGCACTTCTTTGATGCAACCAAAGCTGACCACTGTTGGAAATAGGATTCCGGGCTAGATGGACCATTAGCCTAACCCTGTGTGGCATTTCCTAGGTTCTTAGTCATTGGGTAAAAACTAGGGCTAAAATTCAATCTTGATTTTTTTCTCGATTCTAGCTGAGTATGGTTCTCATCTCATTTTTAGCAATAATCGATAATCAAGAAAACCTTGCGGTTCTCAACATTTTCTTGGTTGAGAATATTTCTTGATTTACCGTTTACTCTCATTTACCACGATTTACTGCACCATGTATACCAATTTGCTTTGCTCCACTTACCATGTACAATGTTTATCTTGGTAATGCACATTGTGAAAAATGGCTGCCCTTTTCAAAAATGGCGGTGATGCTGCTGGCAACATCTTGGTAGAGAGCTTCGCATGCACAGAACAGCTGCAGTGACGATTTTGCGCATTCGCATTACTGGGATGAATGTGGTACATGGTAAATCACGGTAAACAGTAAATGGCAAATCACAGTAAATGGTAAATCATGGTAAATTGAGAAAAAAAATATCAATTTTTGCAGGATTTTTGCTTCCCATTTCAGTCCTAGTAAAAACAGGCATGCGGGCGGCACGGCAGCTCTCCAGCCCAGGGTGGGAAACTGCAGCCTACACAGCCCTGGTCAGGGAGGGGCACTGAACAAATGTGCCCACAGCCGGAGAGCCTTCCCATCACCCACACACCCCAGCTTGGGAAGGGAGCTCAATAAATGTGCGGGCAGCCGGTCCTACCCACATCCTGCTCCCAGTGCCTCATCCCCCACCATGGCAACCAGCCTTAGTGCTTGGCCATGGCAGCCCCTTTCCTGGAGTGGGTAGGGCAGGACCAAACAGATGTGCTAGCCTGTGTTGGCCTGCATTGGCCCGCATGGGTGGCACGTAGACCACTTTCAGACATGACCCCCATGCACATATTTGGGCTGCGGGGACGAATGCGCAGCCCGAATATGTGTGGGGATTGGCTGGTCTGAAAGCACACACACACACACCCCGTAACTTTGTTGGCAAAGCTACACAGGATGCAGAGCAGGAAATCGAGCTCTGCTTCCTGCGTGACTTTGCCAATGCCTTTCTGACCGGATGATCCCTGCACATATTCAAGCTTCACAATCCCCTCCCCCCCCCCCCAAATATGTATAGTGGGGGAGGCATGGGTGAAAGTGGCCTAAGTCTGGGCTGTGACCGCTGAGATTTTCCAAGGATACTGCCCAGGCTAGCAACCTAACCAGCCTGCGGCAGTGAAGCAAAAAGGAAAGGAATAGTTCCAGGATAACGGATGGATCCATGAGGTGGATCCATGATGTGGATGGAACTTCCCTTTCTTTCTCCATTCCTGAGTACACCCTAGTGCTAAAACCGTAGGTGTTTTTCACATGGACAGCACCCATGCCTCTGCTCTGCCTCACCCCCAGGAGGGCCGTCTATTTAAAGGTGTCCCGCCAGACATGCAGGTGGAGTAGAGGTGGAGCAGGCTGTCCCTGCTCCAGGGCAGCTCTGCCGGTGGTGCTCCAGAACATACAGGAGCACCGCCAACAAAACAGGCTGCCAAAACCCGGGGCACCCAGCTCTGTCTGCTCATCTGACAGCCACTGCAGATCTGCTCTTGGCTGGGGGTTGCCCTGGGCAACACCATAGAGTTGCGGACACTCTAGTCTGCAACTCTATGGTGTGGGGCAGGGCCGTTGCGTGGGTGGATAGTGGGCCACAGCAGCCACTGGGTCATTTAAACCTGACCCAGGCGGGGCTGCAAGCAGGCAGACACTGGTGCACCCACAGACCTGCTCCAGGAGTGAGCATCCCCACATCTGTGTGAAAACACCCAACGGGTAGAGGATTTTGTATTCACAGATATTATTCACATTTTTAGGTGGTGGTCCAAATATTATCCACAACTGAAATCGATAGGGGTGGGACACCGGGGAGAATACTGGATATACCAGTATCAGATCTCCCTGGTACTGGATTTACCGGTATCGGCAAACCAGATTTTTAACATTGTCCTCGGTACTGGATTTTTTACATTGCGGCTATTGACTACAATGGCCGCAATGTAAAAAATCTGGTATCACTGCCAATGTTAAAAATCCGGTATGCCAGTACAGGTAAATATTGGATTTATCGGATTAAGTCAATTCACCCAAATACTGGCAATATCGGATCTCGGGAGAACCGGAATGCCCACCCCTAATATTCAGAAAGCTGGGCTTTTAAATTTTCTTTTCTTCTTTTTTGGTTTTCAGCTATTCTTGGTTGGTTGGTTTTGGTTTTTTGGTGGTGTCTGGTTATTTTTTTGGTTGCTCATCTATCCAGCTACTTACCTGTTCAGGTACTTCAGTTCAGCTACTATAGAAACAGCCAAAATGATGCAACCATATAGCAAGGTAACCAAATATCCAATTATCCGAACAATCAAATCACTAAAAAAACAAAACCAAAAAAACCCACACCCAAAACCCCAAAAATCGATATCCAAGAAAGATGGACCCAGATAGTGGTTTGTAGCAGAGTCACTGGCTATAGTAATGCAGGTTGCTTGACTAGAACCAGCAAGAAGCCAGTGAACTGCCAAACTCCTGCCAAAGGCAGCTAATTAGGTTGCAGAGAGCTAACTCAGCTTGAAAGCCTAATTGGGACCAGGTAAGTGGCTTGTTAAGAAGTAGCTAGCCTCTTAGGCTTTAGAAACCAACACAGCTGAACCAAATAGGCAAACCTGCTCCAGTCAATTGCAGGAGAAGGGAGGAGCTATAGAAGGGCAGCCTGGTCAGTTGTAGTGGGGAACTGTAGCAGGAAAGTTGCTGGTTTGTTTGCTAAGTCGTACTAAGCAAAAACCTTCTAATAAAGGCTTAGAGGGAGCAAACCTCTACACCTCTGGACAAGGGGAGAAACCCCAAAGACACTGTGTGTCAGTCATTAAGCCGGGATATCTGTGACTGAGGCAAACCCTGAAGGGGGCAAACCTGCGTCCACCCCCATGAACGACCATAGACTGATGACCAATATGCTCGGCAGACAGCGTGGGAGCTGCAGGTGGGCCCTTGCTGATGAGAGCAGAGGTTGTCAACCTTTTCCCAGTCACAAGCACTGGAGTGACGTAAGTGACTATGTGGGTTCACTGCATAATTTGCATGAATCATTTGCATAAATATGCATCGACTGACTCCCCTCTGCAGTTCAATTTGACAGAAATTGAGATAATTCGTCAATGAATTCCAGCTCACGTTGATTTTAATGGATGAAGAACTGGTTCAAAGTGCTCACGAGAGGGTGACCATAACTCCCCTTTAAAAGAGGACGCTTATGAAAAATACATGGTGCAGGGCTGCACGGGAACCAATGCAGCCCCGCACCATGTATTTTTTCATAAGCGTCCTCTTTTAAAGGGGTGGTATGGCCACCTTAGCTCCCAAGCACTACTGACAGCTGACTTGGGGAGCACTTTCACTCGAGCACCAGGAGAATCCCTGGATTAGAGGCTCTTAGATACATAGCCAAGACTGTGTTGCTGTTGAACCAGGAGCTACCCAGACTCCTGGGCCTGGCTAAGAGTCTTGTGCGTCCATCACAGGCCTGCTAGGAAGCAGAGGCCTTTATCCTGAAGGGAATCACTTTATGTTGATGCATTTTATGTTTTGGGGACCCACCTCTTTGGGAGAAGCCCCACTTCCTGGTGGCACAGGTGGACTGTAAGAGGTGTAGGGAGGCCCAACTAAATTGTCCCAGAGATGCGTCCATTGTTATTGTAGCCCTAAGAGGGGCAATAATTATTAGCCCTTTCGGGCTATAAGAGGAGCAATAATTATTAGCTCTGACTATTTCGGATCCCGGTCAGGAATCAGTTCGGCTGTCCTTTAGACGTGCCAACTGATTCCTACAGGGGATCGGGGAGGGGGCGGGGCTGTGTGGCACGACATGTGACCACACAGCCATGCCCCCGTGCCCGTGCTCCCCTCCGCCCTCACCCTCCAGGGTGAACGCAGTGGCCAATCCAGCCGCTGGACCCGATCCAGCCGCTATGCCTGATCCCGCATCAGGGTCCGGGCCACGGTGCAGGATTGGCGAAGGTAACAGACATTACTTTCCGCTGATTCTGGACTGTGGTCCAGCTAACCACAGTTCTGGACCTACGGGCGGCCGGAGGTCCAGAACCGTGGTCAATGTGTTTCCCGCTGGGTGTTCACTGTGGGGAACATCTGGCGGAATGCACTACAGACGTTACGGTACTGTGGTCACCACAGGGGGTTCACTGTGGTTGACCGTGGTATCGTAATGTCTGAAATTACCCAGAGGTGTATTTTATGTGAGAAGGGGTGAGCTGATTCCCCATGTGGCTTCTCAGAGCATAGAGAGCCGCCCCCCTCCACATGGTTATTATTTATTTGGGGGGATACACTTCAAATCAGATACAATATTTGCTGAGAATATTCATTTCAGCACTGGGAGCCCTTAAGCACCATCTCCCAACTCCTATCCAGCTTGTGGCATTTGTACTAATTTTTTTTAATGGGGGTGTCTTCTCCCTACCCCGTGTTGGTGCCTAGATCACTTATTTCCCTGCACTATACGCAATACACCATTTATCCACTGTTCCAATATCATGTTTGGGGTTAAATATTTATAGAAACTGGCTTTTGAAGAAGAAAAAATCATATATTTTTAAAACATCGCTTTTAAATAACGGTGGCAATATCCCGCCCATTGGCAAATGCAAAAAGACATGTTTTAAAGAGGAAAAAAAAACAATGCACCTATCCCCTTTTATTCTCAGCAATGAGCTAGTGAAAATGAAGGCTTTTATTAACCAGAGTGGGTTTCAATGCTAAAACAATCATAGCATCTGAAAAGTGGCAGATAGACTCCTCTCCCTGCTGTAAACAGCCCGACACTCCTTTACTATAATTTTCTCATCTAAAATCCATCAGGTTTTGTTTTCCTTCCCCACCATTTGTTTTGGCTACTGAATATTGAACTTGTCCTGTTGTTCTCGTATTGCTCCGGGTCTCACGCTGTTGCTGTTATTTCTGTCGCTCCTTGTAGCAAGCGACAAGATGAAGTGCTGCCTTTACTCTTGGGGAAATCCCAACCTCGCTTTCCACTCTGAGCTACAGTGGGGAGATAATTAAAGTTTCTCCATCACTAGCGCTCTGTCACTCTTCTTTACATGTTTGCCTTCCTGTTCAATTTTGCTCGGTGAATCCTAAAAAAAAAATGAAATCTACATTTGTTCTCACCAACTGACATCCCAAAATGTACTCTAATTTCTTTTTTCAAATTCTTGCTGGGCGGAGTGAAGTAACAAATATTTATCTATTTATTTAAATTGATATCCCTCCCCATCATGGAGGCTACGGACAGGTAACAAGTAAAGCAGAAATGGATTAAAAAAATAAATATCTGGTATTCTGGGTAGCTTAGCAGTTATTCATTAACTATCCAGTAGCTGCAGAAGTTAATCGCCAAACTGGAATACCGGATCTTACTGTTTACCGAATTACTGTTTACTGCTGGCGCTTACCACATTACTGCACTAGTCTGTACAGAGGGACTGAGTTTTAAAAAGTTAAATGGTAAATGGTAGTCAGTAATGGAAATTCTGTAAACACTAATCCATTTAATGGACAGATACTAAGCCAGATGCCAATCGGTATCCACTGGATACTAGATAGATAGGAAATGAGTAACCACTACTATTTCTCTGTCTTTGTCTATCTATTGACCACTCTCCCCAGAGAGGCTCAGGGAGGCTTGCAATACATAAAACAATAAAACTCATCCAATAAAAAACTCCTACTCTCACCTCAAAACACCCACCCTCCCCCACAACCCTACCCCAAAATCCAAACAACTCCTATCCCCGCCCAAGTTTTTAAACCACCTCGGGAGGTTACTTAAGGCCCGGGCTCAAGTGAAACTCCTGGGGAAGGGAGTTCCATAAAACTGGGGTAGCAACTGACAATGCCCTCCTGTGCACCCCTGTCCTACAGACAAGGGTAGCACAGATATAGGCAAGATATATCATCCATGCCTTCATCACCTCGAGGCTGGATTACTGCAACGTGCTCTACGTGGGGCTGCCCGAGAAGCTGGTCCGGAGGCTGCAGCTGGTGAAAAATGCCACNGCCCGTCTCCTTACGGGGGTGGGTCGCAGGGAGCACATGACACCAGTGCTCCGGGCTCTGCACTGGCTGCCTATAAAGCACCGGGCCAGGTTCAAGGTGCTGGTTTTAACCTTTAAAGCCCTTCCCGGCCTCGGCCCTGCTTATCTGCGGGACCGCCTCACTTCCCATGTGCCCGTGTGACCCTTGAGATCATCCTTGGGAGCCTTTTTGGAGGTTCCACGGTCGAGGCGAGTGGCCACCGATATTAGATCTTTTTTGATAGCCGCCCCTGTGCTGTGGAATTCACTCCCGGAGGAGGCTCGGTTGGCCCCCCACTCTCCTGTTATTTCGACGTTTATGTAAGACCTGGCTGTTCCGCCAAGCCTTTGGCGAGGGGTAGGGATAGGGTGGGTGGGGGTGGGAGTCTTCTTCCCTGCATTTTTGTGAATTTTAACTGTTTTAAATGTGTTATTGTTTTTATATTTTCTGTTCACCACCCTGTTTTTATATTGTTTTATATTTTCTGTTCCTGCCATGTGGGCAGGAAAGGCGGGATAAAAAATTTGTATAAAAAATAAATAAATAAAAAAATATAAAAACAATACACTGGAATTCATTTAAATAGAACTTGCATAACTTGAACTTCCTGATAAGTCAAATTAATTTGTTTCCCTGGTCTCTAGCTCTGTGGATGAATTGCTTCTTGATTTGGTTAAACTGAATTCTCAATCCTAATAACTCAAAATTTTGAAGTGTACAGAGCATACCCACCCAGCTGAAAAGATCAGGATCTTTGAGTGCATGAATGCTCTTTTGGCAGCATGTGGCTAAAATACTGTAGTATATATCCCCGTCCAGGGCAAGTCTTCATGTCGGGCAGGCTGGAGATGGACATTAGCGAACATCAGTTCTCTCTGACACCAGGTCTCCGAACATGCAGTTTTGCACTGACAGCCAGCCAGCCAAAGCCGTGTGTGTGTGTGAGTGTGAGTGTGAGTGTGAGTGTGAGTGAGAGAGAGAGAGAGAGAGAGAGAGAAATCCTGCCAGCTCTGACCCTGGGAGTTTCAGGAGGGTTGCAGAGGGAGTGAACGTCAGCTTTCCCACATCTTCCAGAGGCAGAACTGACAAGAGTTTACACACACACACCCTCTGCTCTGTTGTCTGCTCTGACTTTCTGCTTGAGAAGGCTGGGAGGGGACCGGAGAGAGAGAAACCTGATGCTAACTGAATCCGAGCATCAGTGTAATAGGGCAGAGACTCTGTGGGCTCTGGGCCCTTTAAGAAACACACGAGTGTGGCTAGCCACACCCACTCCAGTCCTGGCTATAAGATAGGAAGAGCCTGAGGAGAGGCAGCAGTTAGAACCTGACTCTGGAAGGGAGCACATCTCTCATGAGAATGTTATAGAGGAGAAGAGCAAGATTAACCAGAAGAGGAATAGAGTGCTGACCCAAAGACTGAAGCATGAGTAACCAGCTGGTGGACTGGTACCTGGCTGAACTTGGGGCTAGTTGGGTCAGGGAGCCAGAGGGGTTGCATACCCACTTACCCAGTGTAGTTAGAAGATGCAGAGAGTTGGATGGACTGTGTAATGTATGTGAATAAAGGAGCCATTGCTAATTCCCTATGTTAAGACTTCTGAAGGCTGGTTCCTGACAACACTTAGGGCAAGCAGACACCATACTGTCACAATCAATTTTGTCCATCTTCAGCTTCATTTCCTTAAGGTCTGCCTACATAGAATTTCTGCGAATTTTTTTTTAAAATTAATTAATTTTTTTAAAGTGGGATAAACTCACCTTAAGCAGACTCAACTGTATATAAAATAGGTACAAGTAAATAAAAGTTTGTCAAAATCCCTTAGAACCCATCTCCTCCCATACCTCGTGGTTTTGTGGAATACTCTGCTGACCGAGGCCATAGACTAGATGGCTCCTAGGTGTCAGCTCCCTCGGCATCAGCACCGCAGACTGCCGTGGTTTGTGGAGGGCCTGCGGAAGCTGAAGCAGGAAGGGCTGCGGTTGGAGCGATGGTGGCGCCAGTCTCGGGCTGAGGCTGATCGATTGCAGCATAGAGCCAGTTTACAGGCCTATGCCATGGCTGTCAGAGCAGCGAAGTAGGAGTTCTTCATTACCCTGAAAGCATCTGCGAAGTCTCGTGCAGCGGAGCTTTTCCGGGTGGTAATGGGGTTGGTCACTCCATCTGTCCTCCCTCCGCCTGGAACTGGAGTCTTCCAGTGCCTGCTGTGACATGTTTGTTGAGTACTTTGCAAATAAAATTGCTTGGATTCACCATGACTTCGACTCTGCATTTATGACACTAGGATAACCAGAGTCATGGAGGTTCCGTCTTGTCCGGTTTTATGGGATCTGTTTCAGTGGGTGATGCCCACCGCTGTGGCGGATGTTCTGGGGACTGTTAGAGCCACATTTTGTGAACTAGACCCATGCCCATCCTGGCTGGTCGAGGCCAGCCGGGAGATGTTGGGGCTATTGCTTGTGGGTGTTGTCAATGCCTTCCTGTGGGAGGGCAGGGTGCCGAACTGCCTCAAAGAGGCAGTGGTGCAGCCCCTGCTCAAAAAACCATCACTCAAGGATGACTCCCCCACTAGCTATCAGTCAGTCTATAACCTTCCCTTTTTAGGGAAGGTTATTGAGTGGGTGGTGGCTCAGCAGCTGCAGGAGAATCTGGACTGCACCGGTTTTCTTGATTCCTCGCAGTCCAGCTTAGGGATGGGTGAACAGAACCGAGTTCGGAAATTCGGTTCAGTTCAGTTTGGAAATTCAGTTCAGTTCGGAAGTTCAGTTCTGTCGACCGAACTATTCGAGTTTGGTCCGAACTCCGAACTTCTGAACAAAGTTCGGAAATTCAAACCCCATTGAAATAAATGGAATATTATCTTTTAGGGATGGGCGAACAGAGCCGAGTTCGGAAATTCAGTTCAGTTTGGTTCGAAAATTGAGTTCAGTTCGGAAGTTCGGTTTGGTCGACCGAACTGGTCGAGTTCGGTCCGAACTCCGAACTTCTGAACCGCGTTCGCCCATCCCTAGTCCAGCTTTCGTTCAGGTTATAATGACACTGAGACTGCATTAGTAGCTTTGGTTGATGACCTCCGCTGGGAATTGGATCAGGGTTGTTCGACCCTGTTAATCTTATTAGATCTGTCAGCTGCGTTTAATACTGTTGATCATGAGATGCTGGTGACTCCCCTGCAGGACTATGCCAGGGTGGGTGGAACCATTCTTGAATGGTTCCGCTCCTTCCTGGCTGGGAGAACCCAGTGGGTGGTGATCAGGGAGAATGTTTTTTTTATTTTCTTTTATGCCTCCCTTTTATGTATTTTATATATTTTATGTATGTTTTTAAATATTTTAATTTTTGTAAACCGCCTCAAGCTGCCTAGGCAGGAGAGGCGGGATATAAATGGTATAAATAAAGAAATACCCCAAGTCCTGCCCACCAAACACCTGCCCAAACAAAAAAAGACTTTAAGGTCTTCAAACTCTTCTAGAAAATGCTCAGACCTGGGCTCTGTCAAACCTTCAGTGAATATATCCAGTGAATTTTCTCGCTTCAGATTCTTCTAGATGAAAAGGATATGTTAGTTTGCTCATAGGTCCCATATGTTGGGGGGCCTCTCTAAGGGCTCTCTAGGGATGGACAAACGCGGTTCAGATGTTTGGAGTTCGGATCGAACTCCGTCTGTTCGGACATCCAAACCGAATGTCCAAACCGAACTCTCAAATGACCGAACAGTTCGGTTGTGTTCGGATGAGTTCGGATGAGTTCGGGGGCAGGAAAAACATCTTTTCAGGACAAACCCCCCCAAATTTCGGTAAAGTTTCTGTTTTGGTTAAGTTTCAGTTTCGATAGTGCTATTTTTGACTGTTTGGCCAAGTTCAGTCAACCCGAACTCGGCTGAACCGAACCATCGAACCCGAACTGGGGTTTTGAACCGAACGACTGAACATCCAAACATCTAAACCGCATTCTGTTTGCCCATTCTTAGGGCTCTCCATTGGCCAGGGATCCCCCACATTTGAAGCTCTATGGGCCTGTATTTACCCCCAATGCTTCTTGCAGTCATTTTGTCACTTCAAGTTTATTCATGGATCTCTGGTGGGCAGGGCTGTATGACTGCAGTCTCCCTACTTTCCTGGATCCCACCAAAAGCCAAAATGGTTATTTGTGTGGAGGATAGTAATCATCACCATTAGATTTGTGGTATCCCAGGCATGAGGAACCTCAGGGCCAGGGTCAAACATGGCCCATGGCACAATTAACATTTGGAACTTGTTGCCAGAGGATGTGGTCACGGACAGTGGATTAGCCAGGTTTAAGAAAAGCCTTGGATAAGTTCTTGGAGGATAGGTTCATCAGTAGCTCTTAGCCAAGTAGGTCGGAGAATGTAACCTCTGACTGTCTGAAGCTGAGTTTGTCCTCTGATCCATATCCATTTATGACATGTTGGGTACTTCACCGAAGCAATCGAGAATGCCCACTGTTGGAAACAGGATACTGGGCTTGATGGACCCCTTGGTCTTACCCAGTATGGCATGTCTTATGTTCATTATCTTGTCAGTTACCTGGTAATGGTATTTTGCAGTGTCCTGGTAATGAGCTTATTTGATATTTCAGTATTGCTGTTAACCATTCCAGTGTGGAGAAACTGATTGGTTAAACAAATGACTATCCAGAATTGGGTTACTATCCATGGTTAATAATTCTGCTATCTGTTTCAGATATAATCCATGTTGCTAATGGGGAAAAGCAGCAGGTATAAGACTGTGGCCATTGGCCAACAAAGTGGCCAGGCTGAATTGAAACGCCTGATCTATTTACACTTTTGTCCCACCCATTCACTCAGGACTTAGAGCGGGTTACAAAACTGGGGGAAACAGAGGTACAAACCAGTGGCAGTGGGGCCAGGACAGTGTAAACTACCCACACATAGTTTCTCCTGCCACGAGAATTTCCTTTGCCAATGGTGGTGAGTCCAGATTGTTTTTCACTGGGCAGAATCAACTCAGCTTTGCCTTTGATTGTTCTTTAAATATTTTCCTTTCAAAAGAATCCTCAAATTTGTTGTGCTTAACCCCTCCTTGTTCTAACAGAGATTAAATACTCTGCTTCCCCTTTAAGCCATCTGGAAAGGCTGCATTTCAAGTGGCTTTTCAGAGGTGGCATTCTAATTAGGGTAATTAGCACGGAGTGGAATGTGGCTGGCATCAGTAGTCAATGGTATTGGGGAGCCTCTTTCCACGGGGGTTAACAGGTCACTTGCTAAGCACCTCTCATTTTCAATAACGGGGAAATTCCAATTGGCATGCTAATTGCCAATGATAAGATGGATAGGAAGAAACAATAACCAGGAAGCTTTGATTAGCAAGAGGCTCTATTATTGATTCAAAACTTTAAGGCTCCATTTAATGAAGCCGTAACTAGCCTATGGTCAACGTGGTGGCATTTACATGAGGGGCACCAACCAACTGTGTCCCAGGGCATCTGAATCATCTGATGTGTGTCTGTTGCACCACCGCTAGCTGACCTAGACTCCCTTCACTGCTGCTTCTGCCAGCTACCGCTAAGCGGGAGGATCTTACACACACACACATCCATGGGAAGACCCTGCACCTACCATTAGTACTGGCTGAGTAAACACTAAGGGTCAGGCAGCCACAGAGTGACAGACACACAGCTGAGGATTCAGAAGCCCTGGGGCATGGTTGGTTGGCGCCCCATATGTAAATGCACCTGTGGGCACTGTCACATTGGCCATAGGCTAGTTATGGCCCTGAATGAAAGCATTTAAGTATGTACTTAAGTCTTTCTCTGTTTAAGGCAAATGGGCATATTCTTAGGGTGCACGTCTCCACCAATAAATGGGAGCTGGGCCTGGGCCACTGACTTTAGTGGATAGAGGATTGTGTCCTTAGTGTTAAGCACATACTTACTTAAGTGCTGTCCTCAATAGGAATTAATTCCTATTCAGATCCTGGAAAACTAAGACTCGTTCATACAACCACCTCATGGATAGGGTTGCCACTAGACCTGAAATGAGTACCCGCAAGAACAGGTATACCCATCAGAATTACGGTGCCCAATTCAATGCGGTAACACAAGGTACTAATCAGCACCCAGCTAGTTTCCGATATACCAATTTAGTGGCCTCCCATGCTGATTTACCATTTTCCCATACCAATCTGCTGGCTTTCCATTACCAAAATCATTGAACAGAATAGAAGATTAGCAATGGTGATACCTGGTATTGGTGCTCAACTTTCCAATTGGGCCCCCAACAGACCACCTGAAATTGTGGGCATTGCCTATCTGGGTATTCCATGGAGATTCCGGGGTTTGACCCAGAGTTTCCTTGGGCAAGTTCCAATTTCTCCAGGTCAGCTCAGCAAGGAGTGTCCCTAGTAAACTTGAAAAATCAGGTGTTCTGGCAATTACACAGGGTGACCACATCAAAAAGGCAGTGGGCTGTAGGGACTGTCCATCATTCTGATTTGGCCTCGCCCCATTGAAGCATCACGAATTCATGGCTCTCAGTAAGGGGAGGGGTCATGTCACAGAGGGACATGACACAGCCCCTTGACTCTCCCCCCCCCCTTTTCCGGCATGGCAGTGTCCCCTGTGGAGCATTGGGATAGCATGACTCCCCATACAGAACAGCATTATGTGTCAGAAAGAGGCAAAGGGGAGTATCTGCTCCTGGTTTTTCTAGAGCACATGCTTTGCCTCCTGCTCCTGAATACCATCACCTGGTGTGAACGATATGGAGGCGCAAATGAGCTAAGGACTTACTATGCTAATTTAGCTGTACATGTCAACATGGCCATTGTATTTATTTTGAATATTTCTTTCCAATCTAGTACAAAGGAGTTGTGAAACTGGTTTAATAGTAATATTACGATTGCAACTGCCCCGGAGGCTCCATTGCATTAGCTACTGCTGCAAGCTTTTCATGAGAAAAAATCACTGTGATGAAGACCTCACCATGTATGGCTTTTCTCCACCGTTAGAGTGCTACAAGGCCTCTGGAGTATACCAGTGAATCCAATCGACTCGTAGAGCGGAAGGGACCACTGAGTATAACCTATTCTTCTCTCTTCCCTCCACCTACCCAAGTAGGATTACCACTTCCTTCAGGGCTTTCAATGTGTGTGTGTGTGTGGGGGGGGGGGGGATAGAGAGAGAGAGAGAGAGAGAGAGAGAGAGAGAGGGGGGGGGGGAATAGGTACTATACCGGGCGGGGGGTACTATGGCCCCCTTATTTTAACCCCAGACGACTTGTTCACACCAGACCCAAAAGCAAACATAGAATGTGGTTCCCAAAGGAAGTCCATAGGCCATACAGTACCCTGTACAATTCAAGTTTCCACTGCCTTGCTTCCTCACAGCTTCCAGAAGTAACACTAGGAGCCATCCTCCCCAGCACCACAGAGAGCTCCCAGTAGAGTCGTAGCAGAGCCCTGGACCATCTGTCTCCACAGAAGCCCACTTGACTGCTTCTCCTGCTCAGGCTTTTTTAATCCCTGTGTGAGTGTGGCTACTGCAAGAAGGCAGCTAGGCTTAAAGAGCCAGTACTCCCCAATGTCTCTTATACACGCCTGTGTCTGTGAATAGTGCCCAATTGCATCTATATTACATAGACGCATATCATTTTCACATTAACATAAACAACATAGAGTACAGACAACAGAACTGTTTACACAGTCTTAGCTCAAAGAAAAGGCCTGATCCTAAACTCGCACATGCACAGTCATGCATGCTGCATGTCGGTTGCACACGGTCTGTGTGTAGGTTGCACGTGCACAGCATTCACTGTGCAGATGTTCCGTGGTGCAAATGTTCAGTGTGGGATTGCACATGCACTGCACATGCACGCTTTTGGGAAATGTGCAAGTTTTAAGATCAGGCTGAGAAACCATATTTACCCATCACAGAAATAATGGAGAGCAATCCCGCCAACCTATGGAGATATTCATTAAGGATGCAGATACCAGCCAGATATTTGGAAGGCTAACCGAATGTGGGATTAATAGCCACCAATATAAAATGTGCTATTTGTCTCACATCTACTTTTAGGGCTATCAGCGCCCGGCACTGGAGACACTCTGGGAGGCAGACACAAGCCCCTGGCACACCCCGACTAGGCACACACACACACCCATGCCACTCCAGCAGCGCTGCCACCAGCACAGGACTCTGATGTGGCGGCACAGGAATCAGAGCTAACGCGGCTGGTTTCCAGGGCAACCAGCCCCAACACACACCTGGGATGCCCCGCCCCCTTGCGGAAGGACAAATCAGCAACAGAGCCTGTGCGGAGCTCCACAAGGCTCCAGGCACACCAAGGGGCGGGGCCTGCAGAATAAATGCCGGCGCTGGGAATCACTCAGTGCCGGTAATCAGAGCTGAGAAGCCAGCCCCCTGAGAGCTAAGTACTTGCTCCTTTGTGAAGCGTTGTGTCCTTGTACCTCATTGTTAATTGTGTCTGTGTCTCCCTTGTGCCGTTCCTTCTCCCCGGTTCCTACTGTCTCCCCAGTGAACCTTGGTCTTGACCTTGGAACAGTCCCCTCCCCCCACCCCCGGGGTGTGTCTGTCCTCCCTTCCCCCTCCCCTAGCATAGCATGTCTGTAAGAGAAAGCGAGTGAGTACCCCATGTACCTTTTCCCCCCTGGTGTGCGTGTGTGAGCAAAAGGTGACTGTGGTGAGTGTGAGTCCCCGTTCCCGCTCCTGGATCATGTTCCTCTCCCTTCGCTGTGTGAGAGTCCCCTTTTCCTCCCCTTCCCGAACCAGGTCCGTACCCCCGTGTTCCCCACTGCTCCCTCACTGCTTCTCCCATTCCCCCCTTGGCAGCGAAAGTGGGTGAAGTGTGTAAAGCCTCTTGCAACAAGCTCTGTGCCTTATAATAATAGAGGTCCGGTCTCTTTGAGATCATTAGGGCCACCACACAATCCTGATGGGCATTATTCCTTCGAGGGCCTCCTGCGGAGCATACGCTTGAAAGAGTGCGTATGGATTCCCTCCTTGTGTTTCCCCCCTACCCCAGTGACAAGGGCTGGCCTTAGAATGATATGGGTCCCAAGGGGAAAATAAAATGCTAGGCCCCAATGATCCCACCTTCCATGGCTCTACCTCTTCCTGTAAGGCCCTGCTCCCCTGTTCTCGTAGGTGACGCAATGGGAAAGGGTGTGTGGCCCCACAGAAAGCCGTCACACAGGGGGCTGAGAGTTGCAAGGTCCTGCAGAAATAGCCTATCCCGAGGCCTCTGGAGCACCGCTCCTGAGCCTATGTGGACTGGCCTCCCTGTGGGTCCTCCTCCAACTGCGGGCTCTGGGCCGTGGACCCTCTTGCCCTTATTAAGGTCGGCCCTGTATCTCTTTAATGTTTATCATCGCAAAGTGAGGAGATGATGATAAACATTCAAGCGCATAGGGAGCTTTGACGTGATTAATGGGATTCTGAATTTGGCAAATACATGATGAACGGTGCCTAGCTGCAAAGATGACAAGGGGTGTTTTCACAAAAGAAACTCTCCATCCACTACCCACCCACCTCTCAGCCACTATACATGTTACAGGGCACCCATAGGGCAACATTGCAGCCCTGTAACATCTATAGTGGGTGGGGGGGTGTCACGGAGAAACATGGGGTCACACACGTGTCACACGGGACTACATGGTTGGTAAATGTGTGGGGCCAAGGGTCTCACATGAATGTAATGTTACTATACATGTACACTATGTGATGTCAAAAGTTCCACATGCTTGTAATGTTGACAGTGAGAACTGTAAAACTCAAATTAGGACTCTGAGGCTTGTACAACTTGAGATAGAGCTTTTACACATCACCAGCCTACAGCAACATGTGTATTGGGGCTGGACAAATGGCCAGAGACATCAACAATGCTAATGAAGGAAGCCATCGACTACGTGCAGCAAGGCAAAGAAATCTGATAAGAGAACAAAGGGAATTCTAGAAGCCTGGAGAACTGACTAAGAGTTTCCTCCAGGAGATATACGCAGAGAGATCCCAGAGGGGAGAGAGAGAGACATCTTGCAAGAGCCAGCCTGAACATCTGTATACGAATGAGCAGCCTGTCAGCAACAGGCTGGGGCAGCATGAACTGAGAGAGAGATTCTTTAAAGCCAAGTGCCCAGCCAGACGTTACCTTATGGCTGAGAAACCAGAACTTGTGGACTCGCTAGGGTAAGATGAATAACTTAGGAACTCAACCAGTATAAGTTAGGAATGCGTTATATTTACCTTTGATTTCTAATTACCACTCTGTTTAACTATCTTGTTTATGTAATCAATAAACTGATTTCTTATTTCATAAAGAAGTGGAAAGTGTCTAATATTGGAACACAAGTGAGCAACAAGAGCCCTCAAGCTCTTGCAAACCCAGAGAGTAAAGTGTCTGTAAATGGAAAGGATCGGGCCCTTGTGTGACAAAGGAGTTTCATTGTGGCACACTTGAATTAGCCAGAGAGAGAACTGATTCAAGAGAACTGTGTGCAAGGGAAACTGAGTCACTCAAACCCGGTAAAGTGGGGGTGCGGACCCCCAAATCCGTGACAGGCTGGGTAGTAGGTAGAGAGTGTCTTGTGTGAAAATGGTCAAGGTTGACATTGGCACTTTACCAGCTTAGGACAAGGGACCCTGCTAAAACCAGTCACCCTTTGATCATCTCTGAGGAGCCAGCACCTCTAAAGATCAAACATAAAGGAGTCTGAGCTCGTCTTTTTCCAATAGAGATGTGCATTTAAGCCAGCATGGTTAGTGTCTTCTCTGTCTCAGTGTTTTTAGGAAGCTTAAGGGCATGGAACTGCTTGGAATTCTGGGAGCAGACTATAAACAACAGCCGTGTAGCACGGTACATTATCAGCAAGCCTTTGGTTTTGCCTGCTTTCAGGCTGCTTCCTTCCAGCTCTTCTCCTGAATGTGCGATGTTAAATTATGGCAGACAAGCAGCAAAAGGTCAGGGTAATTGTCAGAGACCAGGAACTCCTCCCTTACAAGCACTTGTAGGCATTTTACTGTCAGCAATTCTGCCACACAAAGAGGGGAGGTGTGACTGAGTGGCATTTCTCTCGCACCGTTTTGAGGTGTTTGAGGTTAAGGGAAAACGCTGAGCACTCTGGGTGTGACAAACCCATTCCCACAGGTAAGCAAACTACATCAGGGGCGTAGCTAGGCTGAAATGTGCTCAGGTGCCAAAGATGGACATCCCCCCACACACATTGCTGCCCCTTTCTCACACCACCTCTGCTCACATACCTCCAGCTCCCCAAGTTGTTTGCTTCTTGCAGAACACCATCGACTTGCATGGTAAAGAAAATATCCTCTCTGGTCTATTGTTTCTTTTCAGGGATTCTGGTTAGATATAGTTACCTGAAATTTTGGGTTACCACTTCTTGTGGTTTGACCCTAAGACTTCCATAGGCAAAAAGGCATAATTTGACTGACTGCTGCCAGACGTTCCCCCACCATGTGGTGGAGCGAGCATCTGGTTGCTATGTGCGGCGTCCTTGAGAAACATACAAGGATGTGTCCCATCACAGCCTTAACCCATATCGGGTAAGGCTGCCCATGTGCTGGGTCCTCTTCTGCTTTTAGTGCCGGGTGTTGTTGTTGCCTGTTGTGTGCTGCCACATTAAGACTGGGTTGGGCGTTTGGTTGGTCCAGGGGAGGCAGGGCCGGGCACCTGCTCATATACCCGGTGCCTCGTCCCACCTCGGCTGTAGCAGGAGCTCTGACAGCAGTGAAGGGTTGAAAATTCTTTTTGAACAACTTTGCCTCCCAAAGCCAGGCCTCCCCTGATCCAGAGAGCCTATTAGTCGACCCATCATTGGCTCCAACTGAGAGGGAAGAGAGGCAAAAGAGGACTTTAGAGGTAGGGAGTGTCTGCAAATCTTGCAAACAATCTTCATGGAATTGTGCTTCCCTAAAGCACGAGTCATTCCCTTCCTAGCACAACTTCTCCAAGGAGCTGGAAGAGTTAATCAACTAGCGATGCACAGCAGCTTCAGGATTTCTAGGATCACACAGAAGTGCTTAGTGGGAATCCCTTGACACCTAGCAATCCTGGGCTTATGGGCCCCGGTGCGATTGCACCTGCTGCACCTACTATTGCTATCCTATGCCCCTGGACCACACCATGGGAGAATCCTCCCACACCCTTAAGTCACATGTTGCTGACTTAATGTTCGAATGGCTGGAATCATCCTAAACAGGGGTGAGAAACCTCAGATCTGGGGGCCAAATGCAGCCCACAGCAAGTTTTTTCTGTGGCCCCTTTCCAGTTCCTGGGGTTGGCCCCTGGAACCAGTTCCTACCTCCAACCACAGAAAAAAATGAACTTGGGGTAATGAAGCAAATATGAGGACATGCGCACATGGACAGAGGATAGATCCATGGAACAAATTCATGATCTGTGCCCTCTTTTTTTTGAGTACATCCCTTAATCTACACACATACACACACACACACACAACTTGTATGCAGTCCTCTGAGCGTATAACTAATTCTCAAAGTGGCCCCCAGGATGGAAAAGGTTTCCCGTTCCTCCTGTCGACCATCTTACCGCAAAGGATTGGGGAAGGATTGGATAGATGGCAAGCCAGTCACTGTGCCCCAAGCTATTGTCTATAACCTGAGGTCTTGTCCATCCCTTCTAAGTAATGGTTGCATGTTTTACAAAGAATAGGAAAACCCATTGTCCATCCCAAAGGTGTGGCTGCTTACGCAAATGTTGCTCAAGCAATGTTGCTTTATTCCCACAGTTCCGCTTGTTCTTCAGTTTGTATTTTATTTATTTATTTATTTCCTTAGTTTTATAAACTGCCCTCTCCTGCTACTGCAGGTCAAGGCGTCTCACAACATATTAAAAGCATAAATATAAACAACAACATTCAAAGTAAAAATACAAAAATGCAAATAACAGTAAAAATACAATAAAATACCGCCACGGCAGAGATAAATAGGGATGGGTGAACAGAACGTGGTTTGGATGTTCGAATGTTCAGTCGTTCGGTTCGAAACCCAAGTTTGGGTTTGATGGTTCGGTTCAGCCGAGTTCGGTTTGGCCGAACTTGGCCAAACATTCAAAAATAGTGAAACCGAAACAAAAAAGAAACCGAAACCTAATTTTCGGCCCTGGAAAGACATTTTTCCTGCCCCCGAACTCATCTAAACATGACCAAACTGTTCGGTTGTTTGAGAGTTCGGTTCAGACGTTCAGTCTGAACTCCGAACATCCGAACCACATTCGCCCATCCCTAGATATAAAAACCCTCTCCCCCCACCACCTTCCCAACCTCCCACCTGCCTCCTCGCCAAAAGCCCCGCAGAGCAGCCAGGTCTTACATCATCTATGGAAAGAGAGAAGGTCAGGGGCCAAGATGACCTTTGTAGGGACAGTGTTCCACAGCCTCGGTGCAGCCACCGAGAACACCCTCCTCATCATCCCCCCTCGAGATACTCTATACTTTAGCTCTATTTGGGTGGGGTTTGGTGGGTAATTTTGGGGTAGCGGTGTAGGGGGGGGTCAGTGGATAGGTGGTTTTGGGTGGGTTTTGTGGGGGTGAGTTTTTTGGGGGGTTAGGGTTTAGTATTTTAAATGTTTTTTATTGGATTGTAAGCGGCCCTGAGCCTCAGGGAAGGGTGGCATATAAATTGAAATAAATAAATATTTTTGGTAAAATAGTATTAATAAAACAGTGGCCACCAGAGTGAATCATACTGTAGTACACTCCGCAATGTCTAAGTTGTCCATGCCATCTTTACACCCTAACCTGGGCTACTTCATTACCCCTACATAGTACCTTACTGAGCTTCTGTGTACTGGGCAGTCCCAGAACAGACATGTCAGCAGCAGGACTCAGAAGTTCCTTTGCTTCTACTAGCAGCAACTACCAAAGCAGCACAGGCTCTCCTAGGGGAGGAAGAGGGCTTACAATGGAGTTGGGTAAACCCTCTGGGCACTGACAATGATACAGTGCTATTATACACTGCTTCCTGCTCCTAACGTTTACCCAGCCTCATGCCACTCCTTGAACTAATTGGTGCCGCCTCAGAGTGGCACACCACCCAGTTTGAGAATCAATGTCATAATAACATAGGCTGTGCCATACAGGGTCAGTGCAATGGTCTATCTAGCCCAGCATCCTGTCTCTGAGAGCAACCAGATTCAGTGGCTTCAGAGAAGTGTGCAGCAGGTGATAATAGAATGTAGGTATGGGCAAACGTGATTTGGAAGTTCGGAGTTTGGACCGAACTTGGTCTGTTCAGTCAACCGAACCGAACTTCCAAACCGAACTCAAATTTCAAACCGAACCAAACCAAACCGAATTTCTGAACTCTGTTCTGTTTGCCCATCCCTAGTGGCAATACACACAAAAAAACCTGGTTTTGAATAGCCGAACTTGATTCGGAAGTTCAGAATTCGACCAAACTTGGTCTGTTCAGTTGACCGAACCGAACTTCCGAACCAAACTCGAATTTCAAACCGAACCGAACCGAATTTCCAAACTCAAATTTCAAACCAAACTGAACCGAACTGAATTTCTGAACTCTGTTCTGTTTGTCCATCCCTAATAGAATGATCCAGTTCCTGCTATTCACTTCCAGCTCCTGACTGGAAAAGCAATACAATTCAGCTAGAGCTGAAATGAGTACTTAATTAAAAACCTGCAGGTAATACTCACATTTTGGAGTCCTTCATCGAGTACTTGATGGGATACCTAGGTACCAATCAGGGACCCAGGTACTAGGGGTGGGACACCAGGGGGATTACCAGATGCCTGATTTATCGGTATCGGATCTCCCGATATCAGATTTACTGGTATAGGAATATCGGATTTTTAACATTGCCGATTTTACTGTTGTTTCTTTTTACATTGCAGCCATTGCTAAATGTAAAAAAAACTATGTAAAAAAATCTATGTAAAAAAAAAATCTAAAAAATAAAATCTATGTAAAGAAAATGTAAAAAACAGCCATTGCTATGTAAAAAAAATCTGGTAAAACCAGCAATATTAAAAATCCGATATTCTGATACCATCAATTATTGGTATTATCGGATTAATCCAATACTGTCCATTATTAGTATTATCAGATTAACCTGATACCAATAGTCCCACCCCTACCAGGTACCCCAAAAATGGGGACTTTCTGGTCCTGATTTTTCAATTACCTGTTGGTATATTAGGACAGAAAACCCCCAAATTGGGATGGAAATCAAAGAAATTGGGACTGGAAGTTGAATTTCTGGGGTTGGAAATCTAAAAAAAATGGTATGGATGTCAAAAAATCTGTACTGGAAGCCAACATTCTGGGATATTGGATATGTGAATCAAGTCGCAACTGGGTACCAATTTGTATCAATGGGTACTTTCAGACATGACGCTAATCACCCTTTAACCACCCTTGGTGGTTATTTATGCATGTTGCAGGGCTGCATAGGGCACCAATACAGCCCTGCAACATGCATAAATAACCACCAAGGGTGGTTAAAGGGTGGTTAGCGTCATGTCTGAAAGTACCTAATGTTGCTGAGTCAATCCAGGTACTGTAAATTCATTGGGTATACCTGTTTTTGTTAATTAAAGAGTTCTACCAATCAGGTACCTGACTACCCAGAAAAATCAGTTATTTCCAATACCAATTTTTCCATTTTCTAATTATCAATTAGTATATTGGGACACAAAACCAAAAAATTCGGAGTCTGGATGTCGACATTCTGGGGCATCGCGTATGCAAATCCTGTTGAACTTGGGTTCCAATTGGTACCTGATATTGTCAAGCCAATTTGGGGACCAGAAAGGTATACCTGTTTTTGTGGGTACTAATTTCCAGCTTTAAATGCAGCTGATACAATCCTATGAAGTGAAAAGTTGGTGACCATGGTTCTGTTCTCAGTTCAGCAAGTTAGTTATCTACTGTGTTATATTGGACAAGCGATACCCCAGACTGTTTTTTTTTTTAAAGCCCTCCGTGAGATTTCTAACTTGAAATCATGAGTACAGGCTTCATCAGCAGTACTTTCAACTCTTGTTCATGAAGCAAAATGGATGAGAGAAGGGATCCAGATGCATGCTTGGTGGTGGAAACACTAAAATACATAAATACCATGGAGAGGAAAATACTGCAGCAGAAGCACATGCTTTAGGAAATTTGCATACTAAGAGAATTAGAAAGGGAAAAGGAATGGCATAGTTCTTACAACTACTGTTTTTTAAAGGTAGCTTTTGAAATCACATAGAAGGAAGCAAAGTCACCCTATACTGCAGAACCCAGTACTACAAACTAGGGATGAAATGAGGTTTTTCAAAAACGGGAATTCCTGTTGAAATTCCAGTTCCCGATATCATCTTGGTCAAATCGAGAACTTCTTGGTGCTTGATAATTTCTTGATTGACATTTAATTTCCAATTTACTGATAGTTTGCTTCCCAAGATCCATTTACCGCTTTGCCATTTATCACTTTACCATCAAGTTCAAATCCCTAAGCAATACCACATTTTTTCTCTCTTTTCTGTATTCCAATTTTCCCTTATACTTTCTTGTCACTCATCAGCTGGTACATAGATTTCTATACAAATCTGCAATCCAGTTAAGGGGTGGACTTATTCACACAGTGATTGGCTTAAAAATGTGGAAACAAGGAACTCGGAAGTAAAACGGTACCTTTGGCAATGTGGTAAGCAATACACGCAGATGGTATGTACATGCGTGCAACTTTGCACTAGGGATGGGCGAATGCGGTTTGGAAGTTTGGAGTTCGGACCGAACTCGACCAGTTCGGTTGACCGAATCGAACTTCTGAACCGAACCAAATTTTCAAACCAAACCAAACCGAATTTCCAAACTCAGCTCTGTTCGTCCATCCTTAAAAGATAATATTCCATTTATTTCAATGGGGTTTGAATTCCTGAACTTTGTTCGGAGTTCGGATCAATCTCGAATAGTTCAGTCGACCGAACCGAACTTCCGAATCAAACCGAATTTCCGAACTGAACCGAACCAAATTTCTGAACTCAGTTTTGTTCACCCATTCCTACTTTTTACAGTATTAGCATGCATGCAAAAGGTTTCCCAGGTGACCATGCCCCCCCTCTGAATATTGTGAGGTCACAACACTTGGGAAAGGGGTGTGGTCATGTTGGAAAGTGGCTGGTACTGTCTTTGCCCCACCCCTTTCAAGCATGGCCACATCCCCTTTCCAAGCTCTGTGACATCACAGCCCTTCGAAAAGGGGGCCCCTTCACCCCAGCCTATTTCAACTGAGGTCCTGCACATGGCCTGAAGGACTCAGAAGGGGTGGGGTCTGGTGGGAGCCAATGGGGTGCAACGATAGCTCTTTGCACCCTCTTGCTTGTGAGCATGCACAACCCCCTCCCCCATACATAAAATCCATGGGGGGGATTGTAAAGAAAACATGAGTGCAAGAAGCATGGGCATCAAAGATGGGTCTGCAGACCCTCAAACGCAGGGCCCGCAGAAATTCAAGAAGGGAAGAGTTTGCAGGGGAATTTGTGAGGCCTAAGGCAGAGATAAAATATGGGGTCTGCTCCACCCTCTCACCTGTAGTTCTGCCCCCATGAAGGCACCCTCCCCAGGGCTCTGGAGATGGTCATGTAGGACTCGTGGAAGTAGAGAAGATAGTGGGGTTTGGGGCTCTGTGGGCCCCAACACATGTGCCCCATGAATACACATGAAACAAGAAGATGCACGCAACACACGAGCCCATGGGACCTGCATTGAAAGGATCTCCAAGTCCTGAAAGAGATATTAGATTTAACTGAGCATCAAAAAAATAATTACAGCAACATTTTTCCTTTTCCTAATGGGCAGTTCAGTGTGTGTTCCTCAAAAATTGCTACATTAGAATATCTATGTGATTATTTTGCACAGGGCACCAAAATCCCCTTGCTTGCCACCACCTCTGAATCTTTATACCCAACCCAATGCATCTACTTGGCATACGTTAAGAACCCCAGCACAACAGAGCTGAAATAGGTACCTCATTTGGTACCCACAGGCAATAGCCACATTTTTTAGTGCTGGGCTGTATATTTGACACGCTACCCAATCACCAACCTGGTACACAGATACCTGAAAAAATGAGACCACAAGTCGGTATTCTGGGACCGGAAGTTGATAGTCCCAGACATACCAGGGCATTTGGTACCTGAATCAAGGACCCATCGGGTACCAGTCAGTACCCAGACTTTTTGAGTCAATCTGGGTACCAGAAATTCAATGGGTATACCTTTTTTACAGGTACTATTTTCAGCTCTACAGCACAGTCCCAACCCTGATCCCTGACAATCGCTAATTCAAACGATACCAGTCATAAATCTGGAAATGAGTTCTATCTTGGTGCAGTTAATCTGTGTTATTGAAATGGGCCTTGGAGATCCAGTCGTGGATTTTTATCCACACCAGTTCTTCACGGTCTATACTGCCACCCCCACCTCCGTCATCACACCTTCACAGTATTTTGGTTTACTGTGCATGTGCAAGATGGCGCCATACTGCTGCTATAGAATGCAGTACAGTCAGCATTCACAGTAAAGGAAAGGGGTTTACTTTGCATGCACAAATAGCTGGAGTTGCCAAAATGGAGTTCTGGTGCAATGGGGACCAGATCATTCCCAATCTCTGTTCTAGTTGGACATTTTTCATGCAGGCAATTCCATCAGAGATGGAATTTGTCACAGAATTCTGTTTTTCCACCCCTAGGGATGTTGTCTTCTCAGTACCCTAAAGCTATTTGAGGGTACTAACTGAACCCTCTTAGAGAATCCAGTGAGCAGATGCACATTTCTTGTCTTAGAGGTAGACCTCAATTTGGTAGCACATGTGCTACCTGCAAGTAATACCGCAATGTCAGGTGTACTGAGTTGGCACCCAATTACATGAAATACTGGGCATTACCATTACTTTGTTATCAATTTTTCATTTTACCAACCGATTTCAATAATGGAAAACCAGTAAATCTGTATGGAAGGTTGATACATCGGATAGGCCATTGGGCATGGACACTAATTGGATACCAATTAGTACACACTTTACCAGGTTGAATTGGGTACCATAATTGTGATGGGTAATTTTTTTTGGTTAGTCATTTCAGTGCTACTTAAAGCCACTCAAAGTTGAATCCTTTTTAAGACAGAATTGGATCAGCCATTTGAGCTGCCCAGAAATTATCCTCAGTTTCAGATCAGTGTGCAGAGATCTGAGCCAGATTTTCCACCATGTCTGATCTCTAGACACTGATTCAGATCAGCTCCTAACCACAGTGCAGTGCCATCTTGCACATAGGCAGTAAACAAAACACTTTTTTGTGCATGCGGTTGACCGTGCTGTGGTTAGGAGCTAATCCAGAACTCTGATGGAAGGGGGGCCCAGATCGTGCTGTGTATACACTCTCTTGGATCCAAATCAGACCAGGTGGATCCATCCAGATTCTTTCTTTCAGGCACAAAAATGTAGCAGCTGAACAAAAATCTTGACACGATGAAAACCAAGATGACACTCTTGTCATAAAACCTAGCCTATTAACAGTCCCGCGTTCCTCGTGTTATTGGAAGTGACAATCTAATTACTATTTTAAAAAATCAAGGTACTTCTGGAGAAGCAGCTCTTAATGAGTGAAAGGAAGCTACTATCAACATTTCTGTGGTCGTTCAGACTGAATGCAGACGTGTGTGACATCCAGACTCTCCTTTCAGCCAAGCGTAATGACGAGACCAAGAACGCCTCAGTGGGAATCGAGTGAAAGAGCAAGAGGAGCTGTGTGTCATCAGCCTAACGGAAAATTCATGTTGTAGCAAGTGAGAAAGGAAAGGAGAACAGGGGGTGGGGGAGGGGGAAAGACAGACACCGTAGGACGCACACAGGTACTGAACTGCACGGTGCCTAAACGAGAACCCTAAGGGGCTCTTTAATTAACTGAGACAGGGTTGGATGGGCATTTCTTATAATCCACAAAAGACCATGGTTAGAATAAATAAAACGAAGAAAAGAGAAAAGAAAAGACGGACACCCACTCACCACACATCCTCCTGTGATGAGTCAAAATCTAAAACATTGCCATTTGGCCTATCAAGGTGACAATACACTAAAAAACAAAATCGATACATACAGAGACTTGGTGGTGAAGTGACAATTTGGCTTCAAAACTCTACCTGACAAGACCCGGGTCTCAAACCTACACCCCCAGGAGTTCTGGAGTCTAACACCACTGCTCGGCTTCTGGTCCAGCTCCACCCCCTCAAGAGGTGTTTCTTCTCAGACCTGGCTTCATCCCTCCTCCTGTCTCTCCCAACTAAAGATGAAACGAGTACCCCAAAAATGGGTATACCTGATGAATTTTCGATACCCGAATTGACCCGACAACATTGGGTACCGATTGGTTCCTGATTTTGATCTGATTCAGGTACCCAATGTCCCAGAATCTTGACTTTCAGTCCCAGAAGGTTAACCTACGGTACCAATTTTTCAACTTCCGTTGCCTATTGTTTGAATATTTTCATCCTAGAAAGTCGACATTCAGTCCCAGAAGTCCACTTCCGATGTCAAAATTCAGCTTCTGGTCCTGAATTTTTTGTTTTCCTTACTGATTGGTTTTACATCCTGATATGCCAATTGGTAGTTGTAAAAGAAAAGAATTGGTACCAAAAGTTACCAACTTTCTGACTATCCGGGTACCCATCTGGTACTCAAGAAGCCCGTCCAGTACCCAATGCAGTATCCCAAAATCTGCTACCCATTTCAGCTCTACTCCCAGTTCTTGTCCTGCCTCCCAGCTTCCTGGTTGGCCACCAGCGAGTATATAAGGCTAGCTGGCAGTGCCAAGAATATGGGGGGTGCTGTCCCACTCCTAGTTTCTGGATTACTTTCTCTCCAGCTCTCCTGGCCTTATTTCTTGTTCTCCCAGCTTTTGATCCAACCTTCCTCCCTTTCTGCCTTGTTTCCTATCCTTGTCTCCTTGTTCCTCACTCCAGCTTTGCTCCCTACCTCTGCTAGAACTTCCTTCTCCAGGACAGACTCCCAAGCTTTGGCTTCCGACCCCCACTTTGATTCTTCCCCTGGCTTTGGGATGCTGACTCCTGGTCCCAACCCTGACTCTGTGCCCCAACCTTGCTGTCTTCCCACATCCCAGATACCCTCCTACTCCACAGATTTTACACAGAGCCCTCTAGTTGTGCCCCCTTACATCTAATGCAATGGCATGAGACCCATTTTTCAAGGGGGAAGAAGGCTGTGTGAATGACATAGGCAATGCTCACATGAGGAAAACAAGGGAACTTGGGTAAGGGGTTCTGAGGGAGGACTAAGAGTGTAACCAGACATTGTGCTAACCACTTGTTTTAGGCTGCAAAAATACATCTTGTTGTTATAGGGTGTTTTCAGACATTATGATAGCCATCATTTCCGTTATTTGACCCACATGGAATTGCAGGCTATTGTAATGGCAGAAACCAAATTCCCACAAATTACAGCCCAGGCTAAGTGTCAATACTGCCCATGGAACAGCTGCCTGACCAGGTGTAAAGTGTGCTGCCACATTAGAATGGCCATTTACTGACTGCGGTCAGGGTGGCTGTGGGGGTAGGGCACCATAGCAACTGTCATTGGCCACCATGGTCACCTGTCAGGCGGGCCACGTAGCATGGGGGTAGAATCTCCTCCTCCCCCCCCCCTGCTTGGCCCTTCTGCCGTGACATTTGTTCGGAGGCCATGCCGGTTCCCACCACCACCCAGAGAAGTCCGTGTGGCGGTGGAGGGACCCGTCATGTTTTAAAGTACCCGCAGCATACGAACTTGCATCCTGCTACGTGTCTGTTGTGTGCTTGCCATGGATGTCACACCTACGAACGTTTGCAGGCCAAGAAGCTGGTAGTTGCATATAACCAGGGACCCGAGTTGACTGCACCAAAAAATCTTAAATTCTGCAACCAGTGAAGCCAAATTCTGTAAATTCACTGCGAGCATTAATATTTGCATAATTAACTTGATTTGCATAACTATGCATGCTGGGAAGCAAATTTGCAATAGGTTTGACATAGAATCACAACTTTGCTAATCAAACACAACTCAAATCCTCTGGAATTTCAGCACCTCCCTCACGCAAACATAGGGTCTTCAGACCCCACCCACCCACAGTTCATCTCCCAGGGGCCTATTTATATATATATATAAATTTTATTAGTGTATAGACTTGCCGTCACACAAACATAAAACAAGAAAACCAGACAAACAAAAAATAAAAATACAAAATACAAAAAGTCAGCAGGCAATGGGCGGCCCGAAACATCCCAATTTGGACCATAACAGAATCAAAATCAAATCCCAGATCCCACAGCCGGGGTCCCCCATTTAGGTTACAACTTGGGCTTCCCTATCACCTCTGAGTGCGAGCACCTTGAGGAGGAAGTAGGCCACCTTCCTCGTAATCGTCTCATCCTGACCCCCCAACAGTTTCAATAGCATCTGACGATCGTTCCAGTTTAAGTCCAAATTAGGGGAAATCCACTTAGCACGGAGACCTGAATACTGCTCACAGTGCAGCAAAATATGTTCCAAAGTCAGGGGCCTATTTACCCTCGGGTCATGGTCAGGATTGGCTGATTCTGTGAGGATTCTGTGAGGATTGGCTGATTCTGCGAGGATTGGCTGATTCTGCGAAAATCACTGCAAATTGCAGCAATGCAGTCAACTAGGGTCCCTACATATAACTGCTGTTATGTCAAGAGATGCTCACCACCCTGCTACATGTCATTGGTCTAGGGCTGAACTGAAACAACCCTGCCAACTTCGCCGAGATTTTCCACATTTTCAGAAAGTTGGATGAAATTGCACCACAGCTGCAAGCTGTGATGGAATTGCATTCAAAGGCCGTTTTTGCATGGACACTCCTCTCCCACCCGCTGGGCGTGTGGTGTGGAGCTGTCCGTGTGCATGCTATGGCAGTGGGGGGGTGGATGGGTGTTCACCCATCACCCACCCACGGAGCCATCTGACAAAACGGGGGAGGCTCCCTGGGTGGAGATGGGTGTAACCCATGGGAAAGAAAGCACACCCAACTCCACCCACTGCTGGTGCACACCCATCCCTCCACCCAGCCGTGCCATGTGAAAGCGGCCAAAGTTCGACTGCATGGCACCTTGTCAAAATGGTGGCACCCTGCACATCACATGCCCAAGCACAGGGGGAAATCATTCCGATTGTTCTGGCAAAATGGAGACTGGATTGCATTCAAGTCCACATTTGGCCGGAATGATCGGAAATTTGGCTGGAGCTGTGTAGTGGAATCTGAGCCAGTATTTTGTTTCAGCCTTACATTGTTCATCTGGGCAACCATAGAGCCATGTTAAAAATATATATATAAAAATGTAAGGTGGTGGGCTGAACCAGAATGAAAAGTCAGTGTGTTTAATTATCAAGCACTGGATTATTAGAAAAAGTACATAATGGGTCTCTGAAATGCAAATAATAAGCTCTATTTCCAAGTTAACAATTCATCTATCCATATGGGTTGGTTAGATGTTGGCCGTAGGATTTATTTTTGATTGTGTTTCTCTTCTTCAGCAATCTGGCATCATGTCACTACTAATAATTGCTGGTAGATTTGTTCATGGTGGCACTGGCAAGGCAGAAAGATTAACATTCTCTGTACGGCTGATTTCAATAGTTAAAATGAATTAATGATGACAGGCTGGGCGTGCTAATCGGGATGACATTTCATGCCAGAGCTCTTTTTTCAGCGGCGAGGTTTGATAGGGCTCCAAAATACTAACAAACCATGTTGTGCTGTCTTTCAAAAACAGCCCTTCCAGAAGATTTGGCCTTCTCCTTCTCTAGTTTCAACGCTTTTGAAAATCTAGCCCTAAATGTATTCAGTTGCACAATTCTCTTCTCTAGAGCTGAAACAGGTAGCGGGATTATTATTCATGGGTATCATTTTTGGGAAGCCCTTTGAATATCTGAACAATAGCCACAACTGGAGGTGAATCAAGAGTTCATGGAGAACACCGTTTGCACTGAAAACAGTCCATTCACTGATTTCCTGTTGATCTGGGAACACTTATCCATTTATTCTGCTTTTTGTTTGGCATTTTGGTCAACTCAAAAGTACCAATAGGGACAAAAAGTGTCAGAAACTTGCCAATGCAAATACCAAAAGTATTGAACGGGCAAAAAGAATCTCAAATGTAAACCATCACTTTTGAATGTTTAGCAAAGTTGCCAAAATACATGAATTCATATTAATTCTCGAAATGGCCATTGTCATGCCAGTTTGTTTATGTTTGGTAATTTCAGTTTTTCAGTCATTTCAGTATTTTGACTTCAGCATTTTCAGTAGGGGTGAATATGAAACTGTACTGATTCAGGTACCCAATGCCCTAGAATGTTGACTTCCAGTATTCATTTTTTCTACTTCAGATACCTATTTTTTGGCTTTCTGTCCCAGAAAGTTGACTTCTTGTCTTGAAAAGTCAACTTCCAATCTGGATTTTAATTATTTTTTTTAATGCTTCCAGTTCCAATTTTTTTTTTGTTTTCCTTTCTGATATACCAAATGGTAATCAGAAAATTGAAAAATGGGTAACATAAATTACCAATTTCCACCCCTAGGTATCTGGGTACCCGATCACCCTGGTCCGTATCTGGGTAGCTCATTGAATACCCACTGCGGTACTCAGAAATGTGGGTATTACCAGTGTGTATGAAATGAAGTACCTGTTTCAGCTCTACTCCCAGAGTCAGAACTTACAGGATTACACACACACAGCTCTGCCCTGCTATCTGCTCTGTTTCTGTGCTTCTGCGCAAAGTGAAATGTAGGCAGAGAAATCTGGTGCAAACTCAATCTGAGCATCCAATTTCTCCATCTCCACATTCATTTCTCTAGGGTTGATATGTTGAAGATTTTTACCAACTTGGAAAATACAAGCTAATCAGACTCCACTGAATATCATTGCAGCCCATTGGTCCACAGGCCTCCAGGCTATTTTCTTTGCATGCTTACGGATCAATCCTCCTTCATTAAAGTTCCTAGGAGATAAGCCATTCACTTTGAGTGTGGGTTCGAGCCCTCAATGTCTTTCATGATGAGATGATTCACTAGAAGATTCTCCCCCTCCTCAGCCAAGGGCTAAGCTCCCTCCCTGAAACCCCTTGGTAGTCATTCCCACTGCTTTCTGCCTGCTTTCAAATGTACCTCTTGCTCCTTAATCTGGGCTTGCGTTCTCACACTAATGCATTAACACAGCTCCTGCATTTCAAAGACCCACCCCTTGATTCAGATGGTAGAGCACAAGAGGTCATCAAGGGGGGAGGGGGAGCTGTCAATTGCCCCCATGCAATGAGGGAACCCCAGTTCCTCGAACCCACACATCACCTCCTCGGGGTCACGGAGCTAGATGACCCGCTCCAAGAGGAGCTCCACGAGCAGGTCGCACACATCATGGACGGCCCAGTTCACAGTAGCGGTGGCCACTCCGAACTGCTCCCGCTGGCTCCTACAGGAATCTGGGGTGGCCAGTCGCCACACTGCCATGGCCACGCGCATCCCTGGCGGCAGCGGGAAGCACATGTTCATCTCCCGCCTCCTTAAGTGGGGGTTGAGGAGCTCCCCCAAGTAGGTCAGGAGGGAGTGGGGCATCCGGAAGTGGTCCAACCATTCCCCGTCCGTCCAGGTGGCCAACATGCTCTCCCACCAGTTGTTGGTGCGGGAGCACGGCCAGTGCCATCGCAGGGTCGGTAGGGTCACGCAGCGGGCGTACACGTTGAGGGTCCATCGGGCCAGGAGAAGCTGGCCTTGCTGGGACACCACAAAGCCCAACAGGGCACGGCATCAGGCGGCTGCCCGCCTCGCCCATCGCACGGTCGCCACCCTCCTGAGGTTTGCTGCCCTCCGCCGACATGCCCCCAGGAGGACAGAGTCTCGACTGGGCAGGCAGAGCAGGGCCATCTACTGTAGCAGCATGCGCAGCAGCAGGAGGGCTGTACCCAGGAGTCGCAGCAACATGTCCCCGGGCTGTGGGTACTCATCCCCCGGCAGCATGGTCCTGCAGCTCCCCACTCCCAGCCACCCCCCATTGGCAGGTGCCCTGGACGCAGCATGCTCTGCTGCGTGGCCTGTGCCCCCGGCCCACTCTCCTCTCCTCTGGTATCGCAGGTGCCCCTTGGACTCTGTTTGCTGCTCAACCCTGTGCTTCAACCTCTACGCCCCACACCTGACCGCATGCATTGGGTCGCTTATGTGCTGTGTAGCACGATGAGGGCAGGGCACCGATTGGTGCTGCACTGGGGGTGTGCTGGATCTGCCACCGGTTGCTAGGCCCAGCTGATCATCCCTGCGAGTGCGCTGGCTGCACGTCTGCGGGGGAGGATGGGACCGCGCACAGCCCAGGGTACCCCTGCCTCCGCACCTGCACTACATTCCCCCCTACCATGGGCTGCCTTTGCATGCTGCAGCTGTGAATGGTGTGGATAGAATTCCTGGCTTGGCTTCTTGGCCTGGTGCAGTGCCCAGCCGTGGCCTCACTCATCTCTTGTCACCTGTGCTGGATCCCTTCTGTCCTGTGTGTGGGTTGCGGAGTCCCGACCCCAGTGGGATGGCCTATCTCTGGCATGCAAGGCCACCTGTGGGTGAGGGTAGCCACTTGTTACGTGCTTGTCCCAGGCACTGCAGCCCTCAGTCTCCTATCTGTGGCTTCACCGGAGCGGGCCCCACTCATGCCATGGCCGGTCGTTCTGTGGGGCCCTCAGCTGGGGATGTCAGGGAGTGGTGGTCTCCCTGTGCAGACATGCTGTTGGCGGCCCTCTGGCTGAGCTCTGCTGTCCAACTGTTGGGGGGCGACCCCATCGGTGGAGGAAGGCTATTGGCTCCTGTCATGGTACATGTGGACGATGGGACACCAGGTCAGTGCCCCAGCATGTCGGGGGCATTCCCTCGAGCTCGGCTTCACCCTCCTGCACCAACCTCCTTGGGGGCACCCACCCGCCATTGGCATGCCGTGGACCACAGCTGAGGTAACGGCCGCTTGCCTGCTGATGGAGTGACCTGGGTTTAGCCTCGCCGTACTGTCCAGGGGTCCCCCTGTTGCTGCCCTGTACACTGGCACCCTCCTGCATGCCTGTGGTATCCCACATGCACTCTGGGACGTGGGGGTCCTCCTGTGGGACCAGGGCTTGCTGTCCCTCAAGGTTGGTGGCCCGCTCCAGACCGGGGACCACTCCGCTGTGGAGCTCGCCGCCCTTCAATTGGTGAGGGACCTTCCAGATGTGCGGTCTGCGGTCGCTGGTGCACATCTGCTCCTTCCCCGCTTCCTGGTGGATGCTCATATGCGCTCCTGAGGCTTCCAAAGGGGCCTGTTTGCCTGGGAGGGTCTTGCACAGGGGGCGCCACCCTGGGAGCACTTGCCAGACTGTCCATGAGCAGTGTTAGGCGTGCGCTCACCCGTGCGCGCACCTGGGGTCGCGGTCGGGGCCAGAGGAGACCAGGCCCCCGACGCCGACAAACGCAGCGAGAACAGGAGGCACCGGGGCCCCAGAAACAGATGCGGCGGCAGGCACAGCCCTCGCCGCCGCAAGCAATAGAGGAAGAGGGAGGGCCTGCAAGGAGCGTGGGGGCGGGGCCAGCAGGGACGCCGCGCCGCTCGGCACGCCTACAGGAAAAGGCGGGGCTCAGAGCAGGCATTCAAAAGGAGGCCAGAGACTGCAGAACGGCGCCGGTGATCAGCGTAGCTGCAGACTGGCCCCTTGCGAGCAAAGCATTGAGGAGGATTCGAAGGCGAGAGTGTGGTGTGGAAGGAGCGTGAGTGCGGTGGGAACGAGAGTGGTCGTGGCAAGTGTGTGACGTTGTAGTGGGAATTATAGGAAGCCAGGTGGGTGTGTGGGAGGATTGGGTGTTGGGCACGGATTCCCCCCTCACGGGGTCTACTTCCCTCAGCTTCTGTAAACCCCTCCTAGGGTATCCTGTGTGGCTGTTCCTTCCTCCCTGTACCCTTATCCCAAATTGCACGCTGCACCTGTTCCCCAATTCCCCACGATCAGCACATCCCCTTCCCCTGTGTGCATACCTTGACACGTACAAAAGTGGTGTATCTAGGGGAATTAAGGGCTGCCCTTGCAGCCAACACGCTCGAGTGGGGGTTCACTCAGGGCCTCGCTGTCTCCCCCCCGATGATGATATAGGCCGCCGCTTCCTTGGAAGCCAGCGGCCCTATAAGAACCTGAGGGGTGTCCTTTCGTACTTCACTTGTGTCCCCCACACGAGCGTCCCGGGGCAGTTAATAGTCGAATTGCTGTTGAGCCAGGTCCATTCCCCTTCCTACCCCCCTTCCCATAACAAGCAGCCCCTTGCTGCCACCCAGTCCCAGCCACCTTGGTGCCCTGGACGGAGAGTTGCCTGGCACCCCCTGTGCCGCCGGCCGGGCTGTGTGCTGCCTTCTGTTGTGCTGCTGGTTGCCACATGGATCCCTGAACCCCATCGCCCCCTTTGGGTGACCGTGGCTCCTTCCTGCTGGGGCTTCCCTGGTGCCCTCGCCCACTATCCTCAGCTGCGCCTGTGCCCTCCCGTTGTGCTTCTTTTGCCTGGCAGTGGGTCCACCAGCACCTCCCTGCTCTACCTCTCTTTGCTTGGGGGACCCCACTCCCTGGGTGCCAATAAAATGCTGTTCTGTGCTGGTCTGTCCTGCCTTGCTTCTCTTGCTGTGGCAGCTTGGTGCCCCCTCCCCTTGGAGACCCTCATGCCCCCATCTGTGTGGTTGTGTGCAGGGGGTGTGCTTGGTGTGTTCTGGTGGGCTCTGGGCTTCTGGGGTTTGCGCCGGTTGTGTGGTGTGTGTTCCCCTAGCGGGTTCCCTGCTGGGCGCTGCTGCCTGGATTTGCTCAAGGGGTGGTATTGGCAGTGGGCGGTCAGCCGGGCACCCCCTGGGCTCGCCTGTCCATTGGTGTGGCCCTGCACCTCCCCTCCGCTCCCCTCTGCTATCACCCCCTGTTGGTGCGGGCCGTCTGTGGTGGTGGCAATGGATGGGCGGCAGCACCATGGGTGATGGGTGGCTGAGTGTGAGTAGGGGTTGTGCTAGTCCTGGGCTTTGGCCCCTCCGATTCCCCTTCATGCAGGGGTCCGGGTGCTCTGCTAGGTGGTGGCTGTCAGCATGTGGGGTGTGCCCCTGCTGGTGTTGCTGCGCCAGGCCCTCCCAGGGCCCATTGGTGCGGGCATTCCTCATTGCCCTGTCCCTTCTCTCCTGCAGCTACTGTTGTCATGCTGCTGGTGATCTTGCGCCTGGGTGTAATGGTGCAGCAGCTGGAGCAGGCGGCGTGGGACATGCGGGCGAAGGTGTGGCTGTTTGATGGCATCTGTGAGTGTGCTGCCTGTTTGTTGTGCCCTGTGCCTGTGTCCCTCGGGGGGGGGGGGGTTCTGTTCCTTGGTGGCCAGGGCCGGCTCTGATGACTGTCTCCTCTCCCTCTGTCCCATGCAGTGCAAGCCATGATCGCGGAGCGGACCCAGGAACAAGGGGAGTTGTTGGAGCTCCTCCTGCACATCCTGGAGCGGCTGCACCGCCTGGACCATGTGCAGGCTGAGCGCTGGCGCCAGGCGCAGGGTCGCTGGCCCTATTGACTGTGTGCTGTCCCAAGCCTGCCGCTGCTGGCACTGCCCCCCCTTCTGTTTCCTCTGCCCTGCCCTGTTGTTGTTGCCCCCTGTTGCTGTTTCCCCGTTCCTTTAAAGGCTTTTGTGTTCCTTCCCGGTGTGTCCGTGTTGTGCTTTGCTTTGACCTCTCCACTTGTGCGCATGCCTCTTGGGGGGTCTTGCGGGGTTGCCTGTGTTGTGTGGGTGCCTTCCCCCCCTTGCCCCCTGTGGGCCATGGGCCCATCCCTGTGTGCTTCTGTTGCCTGCTGTGTGCTGCTCTGCTGGGGGGGGGCTGGCACTGTTCGGGCTCTGGGTCGGGGCTGTGTGGAGCCAGCTCCTTTGTAGCAGCTGTCATCCCATCTCCCACCTGCCCTGCCCACGTGAGTCCTGGCGGCTCAGGGGTGGGGCCACATTGCGTGGCTTCATTTGCCCTCGGTCGGCCATGTTCTGCCATCGCTGTACCGGGCAGGGCTTCCCCGCCGGTCCCGTCCGTCCGTCCGTGTACTTGCACGGGTGTTTGCCGGGTGTTTCCCGGGATGGGTGTTTGGCCGCTGGGCGTTTGCCGGGCCCTCCCTTTTCCTTCCCACAACCCCCCATGGCACTGTCCGTGTAACTGTCTCCCTG
The DNA here is from genome assembly GCA_003113815.1 of Sphenodon punctatus. NCBI lineage: Eukaryota > Metazoa > Chordata > Lepidosauria > Sphenodontia > Sphenodontidae > Sphenodon > Sphenodon punctatus. The sequence continues at coordinate 10,682,967 of QEPC01007512.1, forward strand.
CTCGGTGCCACCAGTTGTTCGCTGGGTGTGCTCACCCACTCATCCACACCCATCTCCACCCATCGGTGCTGCTGCGCCGTCCGTGTAAAAATGGCCATAGATTCAATCACAAGAACTTCTGTTTTATATTCAGCTGTAGAGAGGCAGGTTAGTGTGGTGATTAGATCACTAGCTGGAGACTAGGGCTCATTCCCCTCTTCTGTCAAGTTCTGGGGCAGGGGGCATAGCTTATGGAGTGGGGGCAGGGCTTGCAAAGCAGGTTTAGACCCTGGCAATTCATTTTTTTATAAATTAAGCACTGCATACACACCCACCCAAGAGTTGAATTAAGTACCTGCAAAAACGAGTAACCCCATCAACTTTTTGGTACCTGAATCAAACAAAATCCAGTCTGGCAAAAGGCAACCTGGACTGCAGTCCAATCCACATTTTTGCCAGAGTCCCGCTCCAGACCAGGGACCTCTCTGCTGTGGTCCCACTCCAGACCAGGGACCTCTCCACCAGATGCGGCGCCCTGCATTCAGAACTTCGCATGGAGTTCTGCCACAGAAAATTCCAAGCAATAGCAACAAACAGCTTCATTTGTGTTTCCCCCACCCTTGTAAATGCAATCGCTGTAATAACATTTCAAGGTTGGTCCTTAAGACAATAGGGCTTGCAGTGAGCTTCTTGCACAAGACATTTGTAGTTGTCGATTGCCCAGATGAAGAGCATTAGCAATGCTTTTTGTCATTGGCAGAACAACTGCCTTTAGAGGAATGAGAAGCTAAATGCCAAGTCTTTACATAGCACGATTCAGCTGTGTCCCAACAGCAAGAGTAGTCAAAAACAAGTTCTGGCCCTAAGGGTAGATAAGATGTAGGAGCTTCAGTTTCCTCTATTTTAATTACATGCCTATAATAGCTGCAAGAGATTATGTGTGTATATATTATAAAGAAGAGATGAGCAGTCATTTTTTTAGGCAGCAACTCCGTTTTGGCATCCACTGTCTACTGTGGGATTTTGCATAATATCATCCAAATGAATCCCACAGCTGTTAATCCTCTTACCAAGTCAATCGCGGAAGCCACTCCTGACGTGACAACGCATGATCTTAAGCCGTTTAACGAGAGCTGCGTTGTTGTTGTTGTTGTTGTTTCCTGGGGACGGCAAAACTACTGTGTGGGTTTGGGTGTTACATTTTTGCGAAGAACGCAAAGAGCAAGAGAATCTTTTCCTGTGCCACGGGAAGAGAAATTTAATTTGAGTTAATTAATTTTCAACCAAGATGGCACCATCTGTGTTTATCTGAGTCTCTTATGTAGCTGTCTGACAAAACTCTATTAAGGAGCATGAAAAAATAACCCTTCCTTATTTCTAGGTATTTTAGGATTAAATTGTCCAGAGGAAAAATCACCTCCCTGCAGAAAGACATAGCATGAGGCTTGAATACCGTGAAAGTTCCATTCAAGGATTTAAACAGGAATTGGTAAGCTGCCTGTAAGCAGGTTGACTCTTAGTGGTTTCAGAATCAGGCCCACCATGAACTGGGGTAAGTTCTCTCAGGGGTGCAGCCTCTGGGGGTCAGGCCAGAGTTGGGAAAGCATCTTGTCCTTTAAGATCCTGACTGGCTAGTAAATCAATTGGGAATGGCAGATTGGCCATAGCTGGGAGATGCCGGCCACTGGAGGAAGATAGCCTAAAAACAAAAGCCTAGGTTAAGCAAGGGGGTCTTCTCCCCCAGGGAGAAGACTCTAGTCTACAAGGGTGCTGGAGTCTAAAGGGTGGTTAAGGGAGGTAGAGCTGAACTGAGTGGTAACCATTTATAAACCAATGGTTTTTCCGAGGTACTGCATTCCTGTATTGTCGCTTTTACACTAATGTTTATCATGTTGCCTCATTCAATTTTCCCAATCGGTTCACCATTACTAGTGCCATTTGCCCACAATTCCTTTCCTATTTAACCCGCCCCCCCAAGCCCCAGTTTCAAATGGAACTCGGTTTTCCTGCCGACACCTGGTGCAAATCTGCTGGATACAGCTTTGCTATTGGTCCAGAAGTAAATCAGAAATGACAGAATCCAGGAAACTGGTAAATCAGTAAATGGTAAAACTGGTAAATGCAGAAAAGCATTTATTTATTTAATAGCTTTCCTGCTCCCTCCAGCCGAATGGCTCACAAATTATGCAGCAAAAATAGAGAGGTAGTCATGGTATTTCCATTAATTGGGTAACCTCTGTGGTATGCAGTTATTTATTTATTTATTTATTTATATTAGGTTTCTACCCTGCCCTTCCTTAAAAAGGCTCAAGGCAGTTTACAAAAAGACCCATATAAAAACTTATAAACACATGTAAAAGACAAACATTAAAATACAAACATAACCCTCAAACCACCCCTCCCCCCTCACAACATCCACCCAATACCACTTCCCCATTCCCTCTGATTCATTCTCCCTCACACTCCTCCCCCCACAACACCCCCCCAACCCCTCCCAATTAAATCCCCATTCCCCACTGCCAAAAGTCCAGCAGAACAAAACGGTCTTGCATTGCCTCTGGAAGATCGCCAGGCTGGAACGCAGGCCGACCTCCTGGGGGAGGGACTTCCACAGCAAAGGTGCAACATTCCACAGCAAAGATCCATGGATCTGTTACCAATAACAGATTAAACATCTGGAATTTGGGTTATTAACAGCGGTAAGAGAGACAATAATAATACATTCTTATTATTTAATCATTTTTACAGCATCCCCGCCAAATGGTGCTCGGAGCATGTTACAGCATTAAAAATACAATATAAATCCAGTTAAAATATAAATCTGTATTTATTTATTTATTTTAAAAAAGGTAAAAGCTTATGGGGAAGGAAAAGGCACATGAATGGGAACCAGCAGAGGATCCTTAAAGCATCAGGAGAATAAAGAGATCTTCGGGTACTTTTTAAAAGGGGAGGGAGAAACTGAGATGAACATCTGAGGAGCGGGTTTCACACTGAGGGACCACCACACTGATCACCCTTTGATTTAAGGCACAATGGCAGGATTGGATTCTGAGCACCCATAACCATCAGCGGGAGGTTTCAGGAGATGGACTGCTTTCCGACGTTACCTGAGAGGGGCAGGAACATTCGCAATTGCCAGGATGAGTGGAACTTGAGGGGGAACTTGAGCCATTGCCAGGATGAGGGGAACTTGAGCGGGAACTTGAGTAATTGCCAGGATGAGTGGAACTTGAGCGGGAACTTGAGCAATTGCCAGGATAATCCTCTCTCACTGCGAGGATTAGCACCCGTCAGAATGCACAAATTCCCTTTTAGTGTGAGAGGACAGTCATGCACGATCGGGTCCCTAACAGCAACCTTTACAAGGCCGGGTGTCCTCACATGCTAAAAAGGGATTAGTGCGTTCTGATGGGACCTCATCTTCGCAATTAAAGAGCCATAGGGGTGATTGCAGAAGCTCCCGCTCCTCCCAGCTAACATCGGAAAGCAGCCCTAGCAAAGGCCTAGACCATTCAAGGCCCTGAAAACCAGCAGAGCAATTTTAAATTTGAGGTGAGGGTGGTTTTTCATTTTTATGGCGGGTGGTAAGGATGGGGTCTTTTTTTTCCTCCCTCCTCTTTTCCCAGGGAGATGTTTTCCCCCTTTCCCCCCCCCGCTCTTCCTCCTATTTTAGATGTTTTATGTTGCTGGTTTTGTATACTTTTATGTGTGTTTTTATACTTTGGCAGGAGGGGCGGAATATCAAATGTTTTAATAAATAAATAAATAAATAAATAAATAAATTGAATCCATGTCTCTACAGGCAGCACATATCTGGAACTCCCTTTCCATGGTGGCTCAATAAAGTTTTAGCATTTTCCAGAGGCAATATAAGGCCTATTGGTTTGGCCAGGCATTTCATAGGCAGGAATAGGGCACAGTGGGTAGTTTTTATTGGAATTCGAATACAGTTTGTTTTTTATGGGTTTTATTTTCTATGTATGTGTGTAGTACTCTATTAACAGAATAGGTGAGATATAATAAATCATTTATTCCCACGGAAATATAGGCTGAAATCTTTTATTTATTTTGAAGGTTGTTGTATCATCTTGGGTTCAGATACAGCTGCCACAGATTTATCAATGGTATCACATTTCCCAAGTTTCTGAGGTTCTTGCATTATTCAAAGGACAGTCCTTTCTGTAATTCATTCTTTACGGAGAATAGGCAGCATACAAGATTATCCTTAACGTGGAGAGAAAGCATCTGTACAATAGCCGACTCGCTTGATAGACTATGTCCTGCGCTCTCCCTGGGAAATGCAGATACAGCATTTCACCTTCCATTACTGGAGGCGCAACCAAAGAGGTATTTTAAGTAACAGCCATCGAATAATATTAGGCTGAGCTCACTCTTTGCTCACATGGATGGAAGTGGAAATAAATATAGAGACCCTCTTGACACAGATACTAGCACATGAAGTTTCTTGCAAGTGCTAAAATGAATTCACTCGAGTCAGAACAAATGTGCAGTGGAACTGTTTGACTGAGGCCGGGTGGATGGGGGGAGTGTTCATGAGGAGGATCCTACTGCTGCGCACAGGACTTACAGGTCCCCACTGCCTGGTAGTGCCTGTCGGGACTCAAGTCTTGAACATTGCCGTCCAGGTTCCCAGAGTGGTGGATGGCCTTGAAGGGCCACTACTTCACCTTGCCTCAGACCCAACCTAGAGCTGAAAGGAATACCCGCAGAAATGGGTATACCTCATGAATTTTTGGTACCTGTGTCAACCCGGCTGCATCAGCTACCGATCAGTACCCGATTTCGGCCCAATTCAGGTACTCAATGTCCCAGAACTTTCAAAAGTCCACGTTCAAAAGTCAGTCCTAATTTTTTTTGGTTTTCCATCAGTAATTGAAAAATTGAAAATTTTGTACCAGAAGTTACTTATTTTTTGAGCATCAAGGTACCCACCATTAGCTGGGTAGCCCATCGAGTGCCCAATACAGTACTCAGAAATGTGGGTGTTACCCATGGGTATTAAATGATGTATCCATTTCAGCTCTAGCCCAGCCATTCTCTCAAGGGATCTCTCTCTTTTGCACTGACCACACTCATCCTCCCATCCATGGGACCCAACCTCCTGCCCTCAGCTCCCATTGGCTAGCCTACAGTATAAAGGAACATGTCAGGGAGTAGTGGGTCTCTGAGAAACCAGAATGCTTCCTGACTACTGCTCCAGTCCCCCTTGCTCTGTGTCCAGCAGCTCTGCTGCATCCAGACTGACCTTCCAGCTTTGACCTTAGACCTGTAGACCCCTGGCCTTGATATTTATTTATTTTATTTTTTATTTATTTCAACATTTATATACCCCACCCCACCCCTTCACAATTGCAGCCCAGGGCAGTGAACAACATATAATAAAAACATAATATAAAAATATAATATAAAATCTCAATTAGTGCAGAATGTTGAACAGTTGAGCTTCTTCTGGAAATGAAACTTAGTGCCGTATTTGGTAGGAGGGGGGTATCGGAGGGGACAGTTGAGTAAGCCAGATGGTAAGTTTTGATTGACTGGCATGGCAAAATAAAAATGGTTGCAGCCATTTCCCATTCTCTTTGATGAATTTGGCTGTGTGCTACAGTGCTGGATCTGTAAGTAAACAGCTGGGGCGGGGAGGGGTGCTTGGCCTGGCCCTGGTATGACATGGCATGGTTTGGCCTGTCCTGTCCATAGGGCCAATGCTGGGGAATGAGGGTTACCTTTACCTTTACCATGCCATGCTTTTAAAAAAATAATAATTGGGTGCCACATTGCTTCTAGTTCTGCCTGCTGGTTGGTTGGCACTTGGCACCATGAGGCCAGACTGGGATCTCTCTGCCTGGCTCCATTTCTCCTTGCCTGGTTCACGTTACCAGTGTCATAGTATCAATGCCATGTCAATAGGGTGTCCCTGGGGTGTGTGAACATCTGATTTCTTAATCTTTTGACTGCTGGGCTTGCTGGCTTTTGGTGGGCAAGTCTCCATGCAGTTGCACACTGTTTTGTGGTGTTGTGTATGTTGTCTAGGCTGTGGCATGGCACAACAGAGCCTAATTGTAAAGTATAACTTCTACTGTTCTGCCACATGCTTGGCACCATGAGGCCAGATTGGGATCTCTCTGCCTGGCTCCACTTCCCTTTGCCTGGTCTGTTCAAGTTGCCAGTGCCACCGTACTATGCCAAGAGTGGACCCCTGTGTGTGTGTGTATGTGTGTGTGTGTGTGTGTGAATGTCTGGTTTATTAAGTTTGTGACTGCTGGTCTTTTAGTGGGATTTATTTCTCCATGCAGTTGCACACTGTTTTGCAGGATTTTGTATGCTTCTTGAGTGAATGTCCCATTCTTGCTAGCCTATATTTTTGTGCACTACTTGGTTGGCATAATGATTAAAGTGGGTGCGCTCGCTGCTGATGGTGAGTCATGCTGTGGGTATAGTACTGTTGGTGTTTTTTCTTGGGTTTCTGCATGAAGTTGCTCTTTTGTGGGGTCATCTTCTGGAGCGATTGTCTCACTCTTGGTAGCCTGCTTTTCTGGATAGTGCTTTGGCTGTGGGTTCAAGAACTTTGCCCAGATGTGACCAGCCAGGGCACTGGGGGAATACTTTTTTTTGTTTCTTTCTGGTTAATATGGTGTGTGGGGGGAGGGGAAGGGAGGAAGGGGTGAATATGCTATTGTGCACCCTGATTGGCCAGGCATTTAAATGGCTGCAGCTGCTGTACATGTAACGCCTGCTGAGGTGCCAACCGGACACCAAATAGTTAGAAAGTTTCTGAAGTTTTCTGAGGAATTCCGGCATTCAGAGTCTGAATTATGAAACTTTGGAAACAGCATCAAAGGACTGCTGAGTACTCGGATTGATTACTTGGAACTTTGGAATTCGGCCCGAGTACCTGGAAGTACTATTCGGTACAGCCCTAATTAAAACCAAAGACAACAGAGGCTCAAGAAAATAAATAATCCCTTACCCCAAAAGAAACCCACCGCAACCACTTCCTGTCCCCCTCACCAAATGCCTGGTGAAACAGTCAGGTTTTACATTCTCTACAGAAGGAGGGGAGATCCAGAGAGAGGCGAATCTCTACTACCGGGAGGGAATTCCATAGCCACGGCGTGTCTACCGAGAACGCCCTCTTGCACCTTGACCCCGGGAAACCCGGGGGACCTCCAAGAGGGTGCCCCCCGCTGACCACAAGGGCTGATCCGGGCCATGAGGGATGAGGCGGTCCCACACGTAAGTGGGGACCAGGCCATATAGAGCTTTAAAGGTAATAATCAATTCCTTGAATTGGACCCCGGAAAGCGACAGGCAGCCGGTGCAGAGAACGGAGCACCGGTGTTTTGTGCTCCCAGTGGCCCATCACTGCAAGGAGACAAACCACTGCATTCTGTACCCACTGCAGTCTCTGGGTCATCACCAAAGGTAGCCCCACGTAGAGTGTATTGCGGCAGTCCAGTCTCAAGGTGATGAATGCATGGATGACAGTGGCAAGATTGGAAGCCGAAATGTAAAGCTGGAGACATCGGACCAGGTGTAATTTACCAAATACACTCTTCACCACAGCTGCCACCTGAGCATCCAGGCGGAGCTGCGAATTGAGAACTCCTAGACTTTGAATCTGAGGGACCAAGGAGGGATGTACCCCATCAATGATGGCAGGGCCTCCACTCCTTTGCCCTTACCCACCAGCATCATCTCCATCTTCTTGGGATTCAGCTTCAGACGACCCATCCTCATGCCAGAAACCAGCCAAACACTGAGATTGCCGGGCCTGGGTCGGATGAAAATGAGAGGTTCAGCTGGGTGTCATCAGCACCAAAGTGTTAACACCCTCTTACGATCTTGCCCAAAGGCTTCATGTACACATTGAACAGGAAAGGGGACAGAATGGATCCCTGCGGGACTCCACACGTGAGGTCCCGGTTAGACAAACAATGTACAATTCTCACAGTACCACACGCTCAGGTCTTCCGGCCAGGAACAAGCAGATATTGGTGTCAGAACCTGGCCAGACCAGACCTCGATCCTGCCCTTGGATCGTCCCGTGAGTTGCTGTTTATACCAGACTGATCTATCTGCTTCAGACCCAAGCTTGACCCCCCACAGACAACCTTGGGAAGACTCCTGGCAATGCCCCACAGCAGCTATCATCATGCTGAGCACCCCAGATCCTAAGCCAGGCCCTGACACTTATCTTGTCTTCCAGGCCCAGATCCTGACTTGATGCTCCATCTTCAGTGTCCATCCATGTCCCAGATGTGCCTTTTCTTGTATCACTGGTAAGATCAAGACACAGATTAGTGATGAAATGAATAGGCAGTTCACTATTCACCGATATTATTCTGTGCATTTGGATAGATAGCCAAATATCTGAGCAATATCTGCATCAGGATGATTCGATTCATTTCGTTTGTCAGGTTCACCTGGTTTGTTTGGTTATTTGGTGCAAGAAGACCAACAGATTGGATTTAAGCACGGCTGGTGTTTAGGACCCTGAATTATACAGGCCCTGATTATATCTGGGACTTGCTCCAGGAATAGAAGGCAACCTTGGAAAATGAGGGAAGATAATTTAGGGAGCAGGAGACTTTGCAGTGGGTTAGGGTGGTGGCAGAAGAGGAGGAAAGCACTGATGAACAATCTAGGAGAGTTGAGGAGTTGGGGAAAGCCTGACAGAACAGGTAGTTTTTTTTAGAAGGGGAAGGAGAATTTTTAGGAGGGGAAGGAGAATGGCAAAAAAAAAAAAAAGTACCTTCCATGTCTCCACATCTCTCACCCACTGGCAGGATGTGAACCATATGGGGGTGGGTGGAGGGAAGAAAGCGGGGGATAAGTCACTAGAGCTTAAACGGTTACCTGATTTCGTACCTGTGGGTAATACTCACAATTTCAGGTACCGCGGCCGGTAGCTGATTACCACCAAGTAAGTCAGTAAATTTGAACGGAAAAACAGGACGGAATTTTAAAAAAAACACCAGGAACGGACGTTGATATTTCGGGATTGGAAAGTTGTTCTTTCAGGATCAAAAGTCAGCATTCCGGGACAAAAATAAAAAAAATCTGGACATTGGGTATCTGGACTGGGCACTAAACAGGTACCAATTATTAGTAGTACCAAGTTTTCAGGTTGATTTAGGTACCGGAAATTTGACTTGTAAACCCTGTTTTGCAGACACTTGTTTCAGCTCTACTTACTATGTGTTCAACCACTGCCTTATCAGAACTTTCTTCTTTACACTGAAGCAATCACTCAAGCTAATTATCACACATAATGCAGGAAAGAAGAAAGATGTTTTTGTCTCTGTCTTCATCACCCTACCCTCTAGCCCATTATGGGCATTTCTCTTATAAATACCTCATCCTGATGCAGAAAAGAAGCGTGTGATAAAATGCTCCACAAATCAATGTTTAATCAGGATTTAATTATTTCAAAAAGTGGTTGAAACATTGCAAAATGCCTTTTATAAAGTCCCCTTGCTATTTATAATTGATGCAACTGATGAAAGGCCATTGCTGCGCTGTGCCTGAGCATGCATATATATATATATATATAATATGTTATTTAAAAATGTGTATTTCATTTGTTATTCTTCCAGAAGGGTGAACAAAATACACTTCCGAGGAAAACTGACTGGATATTGACATACGACAAAGTTGCAGAGCATACATTTTCTCCTAGGCTCGTACAAAATGTGTGATTAATGTAGACTTTATTTTATTTAGTTTTGTTTAAGGACAACCCACACAGACTGGTACTAAACGTAATAAACCAGATTGCATATAATGGATAGGCATAGCCAGGAATTGTGCTTATTCTCAGGGGCGTAGCATCCATTGAGCGACCCCGGCATAAAGCCATTGGCCTCCAGGTTCCAGGGTTTGCTGCCTGGTCCCGCAGGGGCAGCCCTGTGCCTGGGCAGGGCTGGAGGAGGCCCGGGTGCAGGGCACCCCCATATTATGGGGGGG